>VXAY01000284.1:57281-81227 GCA_013399855.1 Oxyruncus cristatus | reverse complement strand
AACTCGAGTCAATATAAACCTTGTTCAAAATGTTATGAAAAAATGTACATGTTTATACAAGGCAGGCTGCAGCAGAGCGCTGGCGTTTCCACATCCGGGTAGGGAGACGTCGGATTCTTGCACCTGGATTATGCCCTTCCACCCCCTTTTTTTTTTTTTTGTTTTTGTGGTTTTATTTTTTTTTCCCCCCACGGAAACAGAAGCACCTGCCCAGGTGAGCTCAAACCTCCTGCTCCCTTCCTCCCTCGGGGACGTGGGATCCACAATCCAGCCCTGGGGAAGGGCAGGGATTAGGAAGGGCCTCTTTTCTTTCCATCAGAAACCCCTCTGGGCCAGGCCAAGGAGATGCTGCTCTGTACAGCTGGAGGTGGGAGGTGTCAGCTCATCATGTCGTTGCTGTTCACGCCGTAGGTCGAGTTCTTCATGGAGTCGTTCACCTCCCTCCGGAACGCCGACAGGTTCTGGGTGAACCTGGGGGGGCAGGCAGGGCAGTCAGTGACCTCCTCCGGCACAGCTCGGAGCTGGGAGGGACCCCCAGGGAGCTGCGAGTCCAACCCCTGCCCAGGACGTCCCAAAATCCCACCACGGCCCTGAGAGGATCATCCAAACGCTCCCCGAGCTCTAAAAGCATGGAATATGCTGAGCTGGGAGGGACCCACAAGGAGCAGCGAGTCCAACCCTCAGCCCTGCACAGGCCCATCCCCAGAGGATCATCCCAACCCTCCTGGAGCTCTGGCAGCCTTGGGGCTGTGCCCACTGCCCTGGGGAGCCTGGTCAGTGCCAACCACCCTCTGGGGGAAGAACCTTTCCCTGAGATCCAACCTGACCCTGCCCTGGCACAGCTCCAGCCCTTCCCCGGGTGCTGTCCCTGCTCCCCCCAGAGCAGAGCTCAGTCCCTGACCCTCCTCTGTCCCTGCCCAGGAAACTGGAACTGCAGTGAGGTCTCCCCTCAGTCTCCTCTGCTCCAGCTGAACACACGAAGTACCCCCATGCAGCCCCTCTCAAGGCCCTTCCCCATCTTAGTGCCCTCCTTTGGATGCTAAAGCACTTCCAGGGCAGCCAAACCACTCATCCAGTATCTGCAGAGTTATTTCACAACAACTTATTTCCACCCCTCCGCCACCCTGAGCTTGTAAGAAGGAAACTGCCCTGATAAACGTGATGAAAACTTAACCTACAAAGAACTAATTAAAAACACTTGACCCACAGCTCAGAGGTCCAAGCCAAGCAGTGAGAGATGCAGTGTCTGAATTTGGAGGTGGGCACATGGATGGAGCCACTCCGCATTTTGGTGTTGATGGTGCTGTGTTTGCCCTGTTTAATAACCCTGAGCAGTGTAGATTATTTGAACCCAGCTGAGAAAAGGATCATTAACCACTGCCAATTAATTTAAACACCACCTGGTCAGCCTTGGAGAAAAAAGAAAACCTCTGCTGTGATTCCCTAAAATGGAGTCGTGGAATTGAGGCTGGAAAAGCCCTCTAAGGTCATCGAGTCCAACCCTTAATCCAGCAGTGCCACATGTGGTAAAATCCCTCCGGGGATGGCGACCCCACACTGCCCTGGGCAACCCTTTCCATGAGGGAACGTCATGGAAAAGCTGCTCCAGTGTTGTGCTGCCCAGGAGGCTCCAGCCCCGGCCCCACACTGACCTGTCCCTGTTCTTGGTCAGCAGGTTGCGTTCGATGCCCTCCATGAGGTTCTCGAAGCAGAGGTGCATGGCCTGCTGCTTCTCCGGGGGCTGGCTGTTCACTATGCTGTTCCTCAGGTCAGAGAAATACTGGGAAGACAGGAAAAGGACGGGTTAGTTCCCAGGTGGCCTCGGCTTCGGGGCGGAACATGCACAGGGGGCTCTTGGGAAAAGGGAGGGAAGGGGTTACAGCTCTTCGGGGGACTCCGAGTGGAAGGGAATTGGATTCCTCAGCTCCAAGGGTGTGCAGGGAGGGCTGGACACCCTTCCCTTGGCACGAGGTCTCTCCAAGGCCTCCCAACCATCTGCTGCTCCCTCAGCATCAGCCAAGCCCTGACATCCCTCCTGGCTGTGGTGGCTCATTTACCTTCTCGTTGAGCAGGATGAGGCCGAGCAGGGGCCTGGACATGGACCACTGGTTCCTGCAGTCCTCGAAGATGATGATGTTCAGCACTGTCGAGAGCATCTGGAAGAGGGGAAAGGAGGTTTCAAAGCAGCCCTGCCCATCCCAGCTCCCTCCTCAGCACGGCCCAGGAGCAGAGAGTCACCTCGGGTGGTCCAGGGCTGGAGGCTCAGTGGTGCAGAGCCCTGAGCGCCAGGGAATCGTGGAATTTGGGGCAGGAAAGACCTTCAAGGCCATTTGCAAGAGCACAGAGTGACAGGACAAGAGGGAATGGCTTAAAACTGAGAGAGAGTCAGGTTAGACGGGATATTGGGAAGAAATTCCTCCCTGGGAGGGTGGGGAGGGGCTGGGATGGAATAACCAAAGAAGCTGTGGGTGCCTCACCCCTGGGAGTATCCCAGGCCAGGCTGGAGCAACCTGGGCTAGTGGAAGGTGTCCCTGCCCATGGCAGGGGGTGGCACTGGATGAGCTTTAAACCCTTCCAACCCCATCCATTCCATGAGTCCAACATTAACCCACCACATCGTGGGAGGAGCTGGAGCCTCCATGAACTGCTGGAGAACTTCACTGAGGTGCTGTTGGGGGACTGATTCCTGACATATCCCATCCCGCCCCAAGGCAGACAGGGAGTATTGTCTCATCTCCCCTAAACAAGGGAATGTTTGAGTGCCCTGAGGAGCTTCCTCTCTCCCTTCCCCTGCCTCTCCCTCCGCAGCCCCCTTTGGCCAAGGCCAGGATCCAACCGAGCTGGGCTGGAAGTTGCAGTTTCTCTTTTTAGCCTCAGAAAATACAGTTTCTTAGCCCCCAGAAAAAGCCTGCTTTGCTTGGCACCTGATCCACCAGCAAGGGTGGAACAACATCCCAATATTCCCTGTTTCCACGTGGGAGTTGTGCCGACACTTTGACAAGTCCCAGTGAGTGAGGCTGGAGAACACCAGAACTGTGTTTCTCCTCAAGACAAAAGCTCGTTTTTGGCTAATCCGAAAGGCCAAAATGGTGTTCCTTGCACAAGGACAACCACATCCCAGGAGCAGGGCTTGGAATCACACGGAATCACACCAGGAGGACTGCGGAGCACAGACGCAACGCCAGCAAAACCCACCCCTATTTATTCCAGAAAACCCCGGGGCTGCAGAGCAGGGAGAAAGCAGGCCCCGGGTGACATCACGCCGGGAACATTCAGGGCTCCTCCGAGAGCTGGTGAGGTTCCAGGGGTCGGGAATTACCTGCTGGATCATCTCGGGGTGCTGCTGCATGATGTGCAGGAAGCGGTCGCTCTCCTGGGTCAGGGGGGTCGTTCTCTTCTTGGTGCTGCGGGACAGTTGCTTGAAGAGATAAGTGACAATGTGGTCCAGGCAGGAGCAGCAGCCCGTGCAAACCATGGTGTCTGCGGGAACAGGGAGAGCGGGAATGTTGGGATGCTGCTGGAAAGGCTCCCAGGGGAACAGCGACACTTATCGGGGTCCTTTTGGGGTCTGACGAGCAGAAACCGCCCTAAACCCTGAACAGGTCAGAAACCTCCTCCCCAGTGTGAGGCTAAGGAAAGGCTGGGAGAATTGGGAATGTACAGCCTGGAGAAGAGGAGGATCCAGGGAGGCCTAATTGTGGCCTTCCAGTGCTTGAAAAGAGCTGGAAGAAAGGTGGAGATGGACTTCGGGCAAGGGACTGGAGGGGCAGGACAAGGGGAATGGCTTCCCGCTGCCAGAGGGCAGGGTTAGATGGGATACTGGGAAGGAATTCCTCCCTGGGAGGGTGGGCAGGGGCTGGGATGGAATTCCCAGAGAAGCTGTGGCTGGTCCATCCCTGGGAGTGTCCAAGGCCAGCTTGGAGCAACCTGGGCTAGTGGGAGGTGTCCCTGCCCATGGCAGGGGGTGGCACTGGGTGAGCTTTAAGGTCCTTTCCAACCCAAACTATTCCATGATTCCATGATTCTATATATTCACAGGTTAAGGTGGGAAGGGACCAGTGGTGGGGTCACCTGGTCCAACCTCTCCCTCTCTCTCTCCAACATTCCACCTTTAACAGAAGTCAAACTCCTCCACCTGCTTCAACCTCTCCCTCTCTCTCTCCAACATTCCACCTTTAACAGAAGTCAAACTCCTCCACCTGCTTCAACCTCTCCCTCTCTCTCTCCAACATTCCACCTTTAACAGAAGTCAAACTCCTCCACCTGCTTTCACAAGGTACATTTTTCATCTCGTACCCTGAAACTCCCCAAAAATCTCTCTCCACTTCCAAATCAAATCCCTGAAAACGTAACAGAGAGCAGGAGGAATTACCTAGTGCAGTGAGACCTTCTGAAATGGAAGAGAGAATATACATGATTACATGAGGCTCCAGACTGGCTATAAAGTTCATGTGGTCCTGGGTAAGAACTTCCAGCAAGGAATAGTAGGACTGGCTGAGCTTGGGATAATCCTGCAGGGAAAGGAGGAGAGGAAGAGTTTTAAGTCCTCATGGTTACCCTGGAACCATCAGTTAAGGCTTTCTAAATCCAACCCATTAATCACCTGGAAAGTGCTGAGTGAATCTCCTGGAAAGAACAAACCAATTCCTCTTCCAGTGTATTTATGGGCAAACAGATTTCCCCCCCCTTTCCTTCTCCCCCAGCAAAACCATTCCATCCAGAGGGTTCCCAACTCTGCTCTATTAAATCTGGTTGCTCTTTGCCCACAGCTGACTCTGAGGCAGGACTGGCTCTCCAGGTGTCTGTGCCAAGTCACCCAAAAATTCAACACCTGGGATATTGGGAAGGAATTCTTCCTTGGGAGGGTGGGGAGGCCCTGGCACAGGTCGCCCAGAGAAGCTGTGGCTGCCCCTGGATCCCTGGAAGTGTCCAAGGCCAGGTTGGAGCAATCTGGGCTAGTGGAAGGTGTCTCTGCCCATGGGATGATTTCTAAGGTCCCTTCCAACCCAAATTTGGGGAATTATTTGCGTGGTGAGGTAACAGCCGTCACACAGGACCCGCTGCTGCACATTCCAGGGGCACGAGTTCACTTCCCTCTGCGATTCAAGCGCTCCTTTCCCGCCCCATCTTCCAGCCCTGCCTCCCCTGGGTGTCCCCAGGCCGGTGCCAGGGGCAGCTCACCAGGAGGTCGCTGTGGGGGATGGAGAGCAGGAGTTTGATGAAGGTTTGCAGGGCGTTGTCCAGGGCGTCGTCCCCGTAGAGCCGGAACACCCCGAAGTTGACGTAGCTCCCGCTCAGCGCTGCCTTCAGCATGGAGAAGCAGATGGAGATGCCCTTGAGCTTCAGGGCATAGACCTGATCCTTTGGGACCTCCCCCAGCGTCAGGATGCGATTCCCTGCACAGCACAGAAGCGGGGTCAGTGTTCCAGCAGCCGCACCCAAACCCTTCCCGCTCAGGGGGGGCAGGAAAACCAAAGCAGAGCCGTCAAGGAGGGGTCGAAGCCACCAAGGATTTATCCCCCAGGTGAGGGTTGGGGAGACTGATACCAGTGAAAAGTGTGGCCCTTCCGGGATTCTCACAAGGGCATGGAGTGGCAGGACACAGGGAATGGCCTGAAGCTGACAGAGGGGGGATTTGGAGGGGATATTGGGAAGGAATTCCTCCCTGTGAGGGCGGTGAGGCCGTGACAGAGGTTGCCCAGAGAAGCTGTGGCTGCCCGTGGATCCCTGGGAGTGTCCAAGGCCAGGTTGGAGCAAGCTGGGCTAGTGGAAGGTGTCACTGCCCATGGCAGGGGGTGGCACTCAAGGCTGCTGGATCCCACCTGTGGCCACTCACCGTAGGTCGTGATCATTTTACTGGTCTCTCGGAAGAGCAGGATTCCGTTGGGAGAGGACACGTCAAACTGCAGCCGTTGGGATCTGAGGGAAACACAGGGAATGATTAGAGACACGCTGAATTCATCCCTGGGCTGGAGCCCCTCTGCTCTGGAGCCAGGATGGGAGAGCTGAAGGGGGTTCACCCAGAGGAGAGAAGGATCCAGGGAGACCTGAGAGCCCCTTGCAGGGCCTAAAGGGGCTCCAGGAGAGCTGGAGAGGGACTGGGGACAAGGGAGGGAGGGACAGGACACAGGGAATGGCTTCAAACTGAAAGAGGGGAAATTTAGGTGGGATATTGGGAAGGAATTCCTGGCTGTGAGGGTGGTGAGACCCTGGCACAGGGTGCCCAGAGAAGCCGTGGCAGCCCCACCCCTGGAAGTCTCCAAGGCCAGGTTGGAGCAACCTGGGACAGTGGAAGGTGTCGCTGCCCACGGCAGGGGGTGGAATGGGATGAGCTTTAAGGTCCCTTCCAACCCAAACCACTCTGGGACTCGAAACTGCAGCTCAAACACACCTGGAAGTAAAACCAGAGCCAGCAGTGCAGGAGCTGCTGGTCCTGGGACACCCACACGCTCCCCAAGTTCCAACCCTGCTCTGGTAGGAAATCCTGACGCCAGACACGACACAGGCACTTGGGGCCAGAGGAGCTCTGCTGTCGCAGAAGAAAAGGCCTGTATTTCTCAGATGTCAGGAATATTATGGGATTGAGGCTGGAAATCCTGCCCTGGCAGAAGCCACTGGGACACTGCTCCCAAACACAACGTCCTGGAAGGCCCTGCAGCCCTGCCTGACTGGCCCCTATTCACGGCAGCACCAGCCATTCCCAGCTTGGCACTTCTTCCCCTGCAGTGACTCAGTCTCACAACTGAATCACAACCAGCTGCCCAGTTCACCTCTGGAATAAATGCCTGGATGATTTCCAGCAGGGATTGTGCCCCACTGCAAAGATGCAGCCTGGCAGGACGCGTTCCCAAGAGCTCCCCAAGGCCTGTGCCCCGAACCCTGTGTCCCTGGAACAGCCGGCCCCTTCCCACAGGGTTGTGCTCAGCTGGCTGGGAGCCAGAGCATCATCCTGGCAACCTTCCAGTGCCAGCTTAGACAGCTCCTGAATTATCCCAACAATGTCACAGGTCCCTCTCTGCCAGCAAAAAAAGAGCTGAGGCTCCAAAGCAAAGTGGCTGCCAGAGAGAACAAGGCCCATCTGAAAGCCGGGTTTTAAAAAGGGACCGCGTCTCCTGCCCCCATCTCCGAGTGCTGCCCTTGGAAATGGAAATATCCAGCGGTTTATTGATTGTGTCTCAGCCTGATGGAGCCCTGGTATCTGATCCGCGGGATTTTCTTCCCTGCTGGAACGATCCCAGTTCCCCCCCTGGTCCCCCTGGCAGCTTTTGGAGCACAAATAGATCGAAAGAGAGAAAACACGACAGGGCAGCAACACCCACACAGACAGAGCAGCAGACAGACACAAAGGGAATGAGATGAGCCTCAACACCCCTTCCAACCCAAACCATTCCATGAAATCCCAGCCAGTTCCCAGGCTCATACCTGTTATGGACCAGCTCAGCCATGAGTTTGAGGACAGGGGTGGTGCAGGCTGGGTCGTGGTACCAGAGCTCGATGGCTCTCTGCAGGATTGGCATGTAGGAGGGGTAACTGCCACGGGGAAAAGCTAAGGAATTCTGGGCTTTCCAGAGGGCAAAAAAATCTCCACCAAAAGGCACGTTTTGTGTGCTGCACCCAAGCCCTGCAGAGCAGCTTAATTAATAGGGTTAAACACAGATGCTGC
Organism: Oxyruncus cristatus; assembly: GCA_013399855.1. NCBI lineage: Eukaryota > Metazoa > Chordata > Aves > Passeriformes > Cotingidae > Oxyruncus > Oxyruncus cristatus. Next base: position 73,564 of record VXAY01000284.1, on the reverse strand, counting down.
TTGCTGGAGTCTGCTTTTTAATATTATTATTATCACCATCATCATTATTAAATTATTATTATAGTATTATTTATTATCATATGATTATGTTATTAAAATATAATTTATAAAGTTATGCGTTATTCCTATTATTGATACAATTACATATTATCTATATTTAACATATTAAATCATATAACTTATTTTATCACATAAAAAAGATGATCACGAGGGTAAAAATCAGTCCACCCAAGGAATTAACCACACACACACAAATTTTTCTACGACCAACCAGAACCAGAAAGGTTCTGGGAGGAAGGGGAAGCCACACACAGAGATGTGCCAGGGCAGACACCTGACCTTCACACCGGGCACAGCCATTCTGCAGCCCGACACCCTGCTCTTTGGGCAGCAAAAGGACACGGATTCCTCACCCAAAGGACACGGATCCCACTGCTGCGGGCTCCAGGGACAAGAGGAAATGCTTTTGGTGCTGCTGGGATGCAGCCCACAGGAGCCTTTGTGTTTTATAGGTCACAGCCCTTCAGGCCCCGCTCAGAAAAACGCCCCCAGCTGAGCTCAGAGCAGCTTTTTAGGTTTACTTGGTTGTAGACAGGCCAAGTCCAGTCTATTCCAGGGCTCAGAGAAAGGACACCAAGGGTTGTAAAAGTGAAGAGAGAGCCCAGTCAGGATTTCACAGGGAAAAGAGGACATCTGGATGCAGTCAGGGACGGCTGCAGTTTTAGGGGAACAGAAGGATACATCCACTCAAACAGCATCATGAAGCTGGTCTTGGCATTGAAGGCAAAGGCAATTCCCCTCAAATCTCTCACCAAACCCACCAAAGTTCTCTGTGTCGAGAAAGGAAAGATGTTAAAAGGAAATACATGCACGGAGCAATCCCTGCCTGGCTCCACTTCCCTCCCTCCCAACCAACAGCAATTCCTGCCTGTGCTGGAGCCCAATCCCAGCCTGGACAGTCCTTCCTCTCCAGTGCCAGGAGCTGTGGCACCACTGGGATGTTTCATTCCCAGCAGAAGGAATGCTGGCAGGTGAGCCTCCCTGCTCCAGTTCCACCTGATCCCGAGGGATACAGGCCATCCCCCCTTCCCCTTCCCCCTGGAAGGGAAGCTCCCACCATTCCAGCTTTTATTTCAGAGGGGAGAACAGCTCCCACCCTGCACAAATTACTGCTCTCTCCTGCCCCTCTGAAAACATCCAGGTCCCTAAGGGAAAGAGCAGGGAGAACATGGATAACCAGGAACGTCCCGACTTACTTTTGCCTCTTGCTCATTGAAGGTGTTTGTGCTGAACATCTGGGCCACAGTCTCAAAGGCAGCAGTGAGGGGAAGCATGAACTGCTCGTACTGATCCTCATCTTCCCCTGAGAGGGACAAAAAACCCCGGGAAATCAGGAGAAAACAAACGGCACATCCCTGTGCCCTGCAGCTCTGCCCGCGCCAGACACTCCCGCAGCGCCAGGGAGACCAGAGGTCCCCAGCCAGGTGATCTGCCACTGCCAAAATCCGACTTAGAACAAACTGTGCCACGTCAGGAAAACACGTGGAGCATCAGGATGGAAAAATTCAGCCCCAGGTTTGGTGGCCTGTACCCAGCGACGTGGCATCAGACCCGCTCCTGAGCTTCTTTCCCTTCCTTTTTCCTTGGTGGGGGCTTTCCAACTCTGGCCTCCTTTCCTGGAGGGGCTTACAGCTCCCTAAACAAGCAGGACCCAGCTTCCAAAGCCCAGGGTTTTGCTCTGATTCCCAGGAAAAGCCCCCAGTACCTAAATCCACCATGAGCAGACGCCCCAGTGCAGTGTAGAACGTCGTCCGACACCTCATGTCCGTCAGGTTGGACTGATTGTTAATGCCCAGGAAGGAAAAGTGCTCACTCTGCAGAGGGAAAACAAAGGTGGGTTAAAGAGGAAAAGGCCTCCAGTGGCACCAGGGGAGGCTTGGGTTGGGTATCAGGAAAAAATTCTCCGTGGAAAGGCCTGTAAATCACTGGAACGGGCTGTGGTGGAGCCTCCATCCCTGGAAGGGCTCAAAAAACACGTGGATGAGGCACTTGGGGATGTGGTTTAGTGGTGACAGTCTGGTGGGGCCAGACTCAGCCTTAAAGGGCTTTTCCAACCTTAACAATTTGGGGAACCACTACCTTGAACAGGCTCCTGTGCCAGGGGCTGAGGATCCCAACTCCCAGCTGATCCCAGGCTGTGCACCGGATGGGAGGCAGCGAGATCCAGGGTTACCTGGAGCCATCCCAGAGCACAGGCCACCAGAGGGCAACAGGCACCGCTTGGAACAGCAAATCCCAGCGCTGTCAGCCCTCACCCTGGAATTCCCCAGCCCCAGGTGAACCAGGAAGTCTGGCTTTGCCTCTGGAGCAGAGGTGGAATCCCCCCCTTTACTGATGAGGACCCTTCAGGCTGCCTTAAACCAGCTCTCTGAGAGCAGGTTCCCCGGTTACTCTGCCCACATTCTCCATGGAAACAGTAATTCCAGACTGAATCCAGCTTCTGGGCCGAAGGCAGGAGGTGGGAATGTCCGAATAACACCCCCTAACACAGGGAATGCAGCCCCTCATTCCATCAGGCACTGAAAACCCTCTGGAAGTGGTGCTGGGTCTCCAATTGCTCCAGCATTGGAGTACCACAGAAACATGGAATAGAATCATGGAATGGTTTGGGTTGAAGGGACCTTAAGGATCACCCAGTTCCACCCCCTGACACAGGCAGGGACACCTCCCACTGTGCCAGGTTGCTCCAGGCCCTGTCCAACCTGGCCTTGGACACTTCCAGGGACGGATCTGGCCTTAGGGGAGAGCAGAGACCTCCCCCATCAAGCGGCACAAAATCACAGCCCCTCAGAACCCGTCAGAGGTGGAACACAAATCACGCTTCCCAGAGGCTCATCCGGTACCAGGGAAGCACCTGGGAGCCAGGAAAGCTTCCAGGGTGTCAAACTGTCCCCCCTGGGGATTGTCTGGGCTGCACAAAGGCAGGTGGGAGAGGGAAGAGGAGGAGGTGGAAGGACTCACCGTGTGATTGTTCAGCATGAACTGCACAGCGCTCAGCTTCACCAGCTTCCTCACACTGCTGTACGTGCAGGGGGGTTAAGGAAGCAGCAGAGAATCCTTACAAAAGCACTTCCAGGGCAAAGTTGGAAGGGGATCGTGTCTGTGTTATTCAGGATGTTGTGGGTTCTCCTCCATGTGTCTCCAGAGCAACCAAGGTCTCAACGGAGAGACCTGCAGCGACAGGTTTTATTTACTCTGCCATAAAAGATTTGCCTGGAGCTTCTGGAAAAGCAGAAGGCAGACTGCAAACTGGCTGGAGGTGGTCAGCTCTGAAGCAATCATGATCCAAAATGTAAAAAAAAAAATCCACATTCCAGCTGTGGAGCAAACACACCCTGCTTTTCTCAATGCCCAAAAGGTGAAGGGGCTCAGGGGATCTGTGACTCGCTCCTGGGCCACTCTTCCCTCTTCCCTGTGCCCCCAGCAGCTCTTCCCAAAAGGATATCCAATGGAGAGGTCGTTGAGCAGCTGCAGCGTCTTGGAGGTGATGGGCTCACACCGACCCCAGTACTTCAGGTTGGTGATGCTGCAAGAGGGAAGAGGACAGGGATGGATCAGAGGGGGTTTGCTCGGATTCTCCTTGGCTGGGCAGCGGATTCTTCCAGTTTAAGTCACCCCAAAGTGCTCAGCTCCACCCTCCACCGAGACCACAGACAGCACAAGCCACAAAATATCGGTATAAAATCACTATACTTACATTTGGTTGACTAGAAAATTATCCTTCAGATAATCTTCACTACTTGGGTCCCAAGCTACACTGGCCCATAGCCAGGCCCTTGGAATTCTGGGGCACTCCAGGGCTGGTTTCTGCAGCAAGGGTAAGAGAATTCTGCGGCAGTGACTACATGCAGACGTATGCAATTCTGCACCTGCACCATCCACTGTCAGCTGCAGAATTCTAGTAGCCCTTGCTTCTTCCAGGAGAGCCATTCCATCCCTCGGGAATGCTGCCCAGCCAGGGTTTGTGGGATGAGCAAGGCCCCGTGCAGGTAAAAACGGGGGCGATGCCGAACAAGCGCCGGGGGAGCTTTTGGCTGCTCAGCACCAGGCGCAGGGCACTGGGTGTCAGCTCCTCAAATGGTTCCAAACGCTCCAGAGGCTGCCCAAGGCTGGACAAAAAGCCAGGCTGGGGTCTGGAGAAGAGGTCGAATTGGGTGTTGAGCGGAGAGGAAGAGTTTTTTTTAAGGGAAGGATTTGGGACCGAGCGGCAAAGAGAAGCTTCGGAGGAGCCGTCGGTGCCTCCCCACAGAGCTCTCGTGGCTGGCGGCTGCCAATCGTGGAGTGACCACAGGGAACGTGTGCTGGGAGCTGTGCCCTCCCTGACTCTGGTTTTACTGGGAAGAGAATCCGTTCTCCTGGCGCGCGGCTGATTTCCGTGTCTCCACGGCGGATAAACCAATCCTGGGCGCCGCGCGTGACCTCAGCCCTGAGAAAAGCCCGTAATTCCCTCGAGGAGCCAGATGTTCCTAGTTTGGTTTTTTTTGTTGTTGTTGTTTTTTTCAGGCTGACCAACACTCCCTCACGTTGCAGTTTCGCAGCTGGCAGCAGAGCCTGGGCTCTGCCTGGGGTTCCTGCGGGCAGCTGCACTTACATTTTCCCGATGAAGACGCTCAGGACCATGGTCTCGTCGTTCAGCCCCAGCACCTCGGAGAGCCTCCGGTACAGCTGGGGAGGGAATGACATCCAGTCAAAAATCCAGTCAAAAACCGTCAGGAAAACAAGGACTCCTCAAAGATGAGCCGGTTTTCCTCCCCCCCCCACCGTGGAGAGAAGTTAGGAGGTGTTTGCTCCGGGATTTCCCAGATCTCGGCAATCCTCGCCCTAATCGCTCTCCCCTCCTCTCCACATGAAAGCAGGAGCGCTTGGTTTTCCCGGGAAAAGGGGGCATAAAACCCATGCTCCTCCAACTACACCCAGTATTGAGGATATGTATCTGGAACCCTTATCAGCAGTCCCCAAGTCTCCGGGGTAGGGAAGGAAGGTCTGGACCAGAAAGGCAGAGAACCCAGTTTGGAGTTAAGATGTTCCCATCCTTCGTGTGTTTTTTTAAATTTAAAACAAGGATTTTACATCTCTAAAGGGGCACCAAGGCACCAGTACACCTACAGCTGCCTTGGCATGAAGGGAAGGGTGATTTATCTCCACTTCAGAGCCAGGGAAGCAAGAGAGAGATGAAACTCAGGATTCTCGTGGGCGTTTGAGGTGGTCAGAGGTTTTCAGGGAAAACTGAGTTACGGTTTCCAGCTCTCAGCTCCCGAGAAGGAGCCAAAGCCAATGGCTCCTTCCTGACATGGTATTTGAAAACAGCTCAAAAATAACACTCGGAAACAAATCTAGAAATCACAGCAAATGGCACTTGTAAGAATTTCCAGCTGAAGAGAGGAGAAAATCATTAAAGCCCTTGGTTTTCCTCTAAAAAAAAGCAGGGATCACTGGAGTTTGGATCCCCAAGGAGCGCCAGCCAAGGGCACTGATTACCTTGGAAGACTTCTGCACCTGATCTCCGATATAGATCTTCCGGAACTGCTCGAAGAAGCTCAGCATGGCCAACTCCAGCTTCTCATTCCCAGCCTGTGCCAGGCGGGAATCCGTCAGGTTCATCAGCTGCAGCACCCTGGGAAAAGGTGGGAAAACACGCCTCGCTGACGGACACTGGGAGCAAGGAGGGATTTCCGGGATTGCGGTGCTGTTCCCAGGTTTTTTACTTTCCGCGGGAATTGCTGGTCTGGGTTGGGAACTCACAACACTGGGGACAAACCACTGCCCAGGGCAGGCTGCTCTGTGGGGTAAAGCTGTTGTAAGGCTTCTCCATCCCTGCACAAACACCCCCAGGAGCTGAGGGGGGTGGATTTGGGAGTAAAGAACCCCCCTGCAGCACAACTGGGGGGGCAAACCCGAGGAGATCCTGTTGGGCGAGTGCCACAAAGCGGGAAAGAAAGGACATTTATCATCTGTGAAGGCTCTAAAGGTAACTGAAGTATATACGTGGGGTCTCGTAATTTCCCCTTTTTAATTCGTCAGCCTCATGGGAAGCCAGAGCTTGGACCTGCTGGTTTACCAACAGCTCAGCTTCCACACCTTCACACTTCAGCTCCTTTTCCAAGCAGAGCATTAGGATCTGGACCAGAAAACATTCAGTGGGACTCAAGGTTTTATCCTCACACCCACCAAAGGAAGCTTGCACTGGCCAGGGGTTTGCAATCCCGAAAACCCAGCATGTGTTGGAGAGCGCTGTGATGTTTTAACTTCATAACTACAATATTTATAGTCCCTTTACAGGCAAAAGCCACTTTGGATTGTTAACCGCAAAAAAAAAAAAGACTTTTCCCTCCAACCCAGCAAGGACCCACCATGCATTTATAGCCAGTGATTTAATCAACAATCCCCATTTCCATGCTCTTCCCCTCTCAGTTTGCTCCTCGTAACCCAAACCCCCCCACCCCAGCTTAGCCCGACACGTTCACAGACGGCGCCTCCGGCCCCTCCTTCCCGCTGCCGATTCCAGTGGGTTTGGAGGTGAAAGGAGGGGAAGAACATGGTGGCAGGGTCAGCAGGGCAGTTTTGGTGAGGGCTAAGGCAGCGAGGGGCGCATCCCTACCGACAGACCAACTCTCCATCCATGGCATCCTGCTCGTCCGTGCTGGCGAACGACACCCTCCCACCAATGACCGCCCCGATTATGTAGACGAGCCACGTCAGGCGCCCTGAAAGCAACAGAGGACATGAGAACCAGCAGAGAAGCACGAGATCCGTGAGATCTGCACCTCCTCGGGGCACACACAGGGAGTATCCTTCTGCTCTGGTGGCTGTCTCTCCCCATATGACTCCGTTATCCATGACTTTACCGGCCCCGGGGAGAGGAACCTCTTCTGACGGCCCTGGCATTGATCCAGGTCTTCGATGGAAGGTGCAGGAAGGACAAAGGTTCTGATTGTGTTTAAACAACACAACAGAACTTTCCATCTTAATGCTCTCATTGCTATTTTGTGGCTGCCCCCATGCCTGGATATCTCCAAGGCCAGGTTGGAGCAACCTGGGATAGCAGAAGGTGTCCCTGTCCATGGCAGGGGTTGGGACTGGATGGGCTTTAAGGCCCTTTCCAACCCCAAACCATTCCAAGATTTACTAAAAGAGAAAAATAGAATGCCAGGTCTCCCTGGAAGACTGTCCTTATTCAGGGCTTTTGCACTGCAGAAAGTCACTGCCTTGTAAATCGAGGTTCTGTGCACTTTAACATGCCAGCAACTATTTATTCTTCCAAGGGATGCGGAGAAGTCAACTTCAGATGGGAGTTTTCCCCACAAAAAAAACCCCAAAAGAAAATAAAGAATAGCTGTGTTAAATCAGACAGTGCCGTTTCAGAAGGAAAAGGAACAATTCCCATACCTGTGCTGACGCACCCAACTCGTCCAGGGAAGGGAAGCAGATCCAGGGTTAGAGAGGGGAATAATCCCTGAGCCCCTAAAAGAGCTGCCGTGTTAAACAACTCCTGACCCCCCACGCTGAGCCCACCCAGGGCTGTGCACACAAACCACTTTAGGCAGTGGCACCAGATGAAAATCCCACGCCCAGTCGCTCTTTACCAACAACCAGCTGGAGGTTTCTGCCCCACAGACCACGAGGAGGGTCAAAGGAGCACCCACATCCCGCCTCAGGTAAAACAGGGATGGCAGTGCTGGCTGGGGAACACCCTCATGACTTATCTCTGAAAGAACAGGCAAGGAAATACATTATATTTCCCCCTAAAACCAGGAATGGAGTCAGTTATGGGACAGCACTGTCTCCAGGCAGTGAGGAGGGGCAAAGGAGCACCCACATCCCACCTCAGGCAAGGAGGGATGGCAGTGCTGGATGGGGAACACCCTCCTGACTTGTCTCTGAAAGAACAGGCAAGGAAATACATTATATTTCCCCCTAAAACCAGGAATGGAGTCAGTTATGGGACAGCACTGTCTCCAGGCAGTGAGGAGGGGCAAAGGAGCACCCACATCCCACCTCAGGCAAGGAGGGATGGCAGTGCTGGATGGGGAACACCCTCCTGACTTGTCTCTGAAAGAACAGGCAAGGAAATGCGTTATAATTCCCCAAAAAAGCAGAAATTGAGTCAGCTGTAGGACAGCAACAACTCCAGCCAAGTGAGGAGGGGCAAAGGAGAGCACCCACATCCCACCTCAGGTAAAGAAGGGTTAGTTGGGCAGTGCTGGCTGGGGAACACCCTCGTGACTTGTCTCTGAAAGAACAGGCAAGGAAATGCGTTATAATTCCCCAAAAAAGCAGAAATTGAGTCAGCTGTAGGACAGCAACAACTCCAGCCAAGTGAGGAGGGGCAAAGGAGAGCAGCCACCTCCCACCTCAGGTAAAGAGAGGTTAGTTGGGCAGTGCTGGCTGGGGAACACCCTCGTGACTTGTCTCTGAAAGAAGAGGCAGGGAAATACATTGTATTTCCCCCTAAAAATAGGAATGGAGTCAGCACCCTCTCCAGAAGGAACGCTGTGTGTCCAAACCAGCCCGCACCCCACGGGAGCGCGTGGCAGACGGTGCCTCCCCACCGGGCAGGTTCTCCCAGGAATGACACCCTCTGGAAGCAAAGGGGCCTCTGAGTCCTGCAGCTGGGCTCACCTTCCTGCACAGCCACGTCCATGGGGCTGGCAGTGGCACTCTGGAGCAGCTCCTGGTAGGACTGGGCTGACTGGTCGAAGAGCTGCACGAGCAGGGCACACGTCTTCTCGTACTCGCAGCGCCCGATGGTGGAGAGCTGGTCCAGCTGCTGCTGCACCAGCCCAGTGTCCTCCAGGGGATCCTCCAGACCATCCCTGAGCGGAGAGAAAGCAGGTTAGAAAGGGATTTATGGCGTGGAGACGGCCTACCCAGCCACAGGAGGCTGGTTGTGGTGGGCACAGGGTGTTTCCCGGGTGCACAGAAATCCCAGTGACGGTGTCCGTGTTTCCATCACGATGGGGAATGACTCAGAGCAGCATCTGACCATCCCTGTGGCCACAAACCAGGAGAACAGCAGGGGTTGAGGTGGGAAGACCAGCAGCACCTGGGGTGAGTAACCTCTTCTTTCATCCTTAATATTTACCCAGGTCTTTTAACATTCATCCGGGTCTTTTAACATTCATCCGTGCTTTTTAACATTTGCACAGGGTTTTTTAACATTCATCCAGGTTGCTCTTAACATTCACCTACGTTTTTTAACATTTATCCAGTTTTGTTTAACGTCCGCCCAGGTTTTTTAACATTCATCCAGGCTGTTTGGCATTTATGCAGGTTTTTTTACCATTTATCCAGGTTTTTTACCATTCACCCAGGCTTTTTAATATTCTTCCAGGGTCTTTTAACATTTAGGCAGGTTTTTTACCATTCACCTGGGTTTTTTAACCTTCATCCAGGTTTTTTTAACAGGTCTTCCAGTGGCAAGTGCAGTGCCAAGAACAAGGTCTCTCTGGCTGTGCTCCTGCAACAAAACCTTCCACGGTAAAACTCCCGTTGCCTTTTCTTTGAAATGCTCAACAATAAACTCCAGAACTATCCAGAACTCCCTAAACCTGCCAGATCAGAGAACCCTGAGATGGTTTGGGTTGGAAGGGAACTTAAAAGATCACCTAATTCCACCCCCCCCTGCCATGGGCAGGGACACACCTCCCACTAGGACCAGGTTGCTCCAAGCCCCGTTCACCCCCGAACACTTCCAGGGATGGGGCAGCCACAACCTCTAAAGACACCAGAAAAAAAAAGGGATCAGCCCATCAGTTTTCCCTAAGAGAGGCATTATTTCCCTACATTTGACCCTTTGTTTTCATCCAACACAAACACACGCACGGTGGAATTCATCCCACGGGAATTCAGGCACCACAATGGAATCCCGTAGGCTGCCCCTGCACTCAAAAGAATTAAAAATAAAAGGTGCTTTAAGGTGTAATTTGTGCCATCCTACGGCAGAGAGGTACAATGAAGTGACTCACCCCTTGCATCCCTGCTCTGCTGGGAATTCAGGGTGTGCAGGGAATGCTGCGGATCCTGGGTGAGATAAATCCTACCCAGAGCAGGTCGGACACGGCACGGATCAAATCAGCCCTTTGAGATTAGGCAAGGTCTCAACAAACCCCCACCAGCTTCAAAAAACCCTAAATCTCTTCTAAAAACCAGGCAGGGTATGTGATTTAGGTAAGCCTCCCTCAGAAATCCATCGGTGACTCACCAAACTTCCGTGTTTGTGGCTGTTTGTGAAGGAAAACTGGAGAGAGAAACGCACCAGAGCCTGGTGTGACAGTCATGGAGTCATGGAATGGTTTGGGTGGGAAGGGACCTTAAAATCATCCATTCCACCCCCTGCCATGGGCAGGGACACCTTCCACTAGCCCAGGTTGCTCCAACCTGGCCTTGGACCCTCCCAGGGATCCAGGGGCAGCCACAGCTTCTCTGGGCAACCTGTGCCAGGGCCTTCCCACCCTCACAGCCAAGAATTCCTTCCTAATATTCAACCTAAATCGATCCTCTCTGCCCTTGGGAGGCCATTCCCCCTTGTCCTGGCACTCCAGGCCCTTGGAAATAGTCTCTCTCCATCTCTGTTGTAGCTCCCAGTAGGTCCTGGAAGGCCACAGTTCGGTCACCCCGGAGCTGAACAACCCCAAATTCCCTCAGCCTTTCCTCACAGGGGAGCAGCTCCATCCCTCGGAGCCGGGCTCCGCCCTCACCTGAGGATGATGTGCACGGATTCCAGGCGGGATGTGATGTAGGCTTTGGTGACCTCAGGGGTGTAGGTCTCCAGCATGTGGGGCTCGGTGGCCTTCACGTAGGGCACGGACGCTGCCAGGCGCTGCCACAGGCTCAGCAGGTAGTGAACACTGTTGGGAGCAAACTCCCAGTGCTTCCAGAGGGGAAGGGAAAGGAAGAGAAGGGAAAAAAAAAAACAAACCCAGGGAGTTATGATCTGGATTATCTTACCCAGATTAATTTCATAGGTTCGGGTTGGAAGGGACCTGAGAGCTCAGCTCCTTCCACTCCCCACGGACAACGAGCCTGCCACTGGACACAGCAGCATCTAAAAGCTTCAAGGGCCTGCCTGCCAAATTAACAAGGAATTTCAGTGCACACCTGGATTCAGTGGCACTGTCAGCACTCAGGGAGATAATCCTGAGTTCCCAGGATGTGGAGCTGAGCCTCCAGTCCCCATCCACCGCCGAGCTCGTGCTGCGCAGCTCCCCACACCCCCCGTGCAGCTTAAAGCTGCTTTCAGATGTCAAAATTTAAGAAACAAAGGCATTATCTGAGCTGTACAATGTTCTGAACCCTGCCCTGTGCAGGGGGGTGGTTCCAAGATTGATACACCAGTGGAAAACTCAGTGGGAATATGGCTTGATATTCCTATTACTGGCAATCCCTGCGACAGCGTTCGAATAGTGAAGTGAGACACAATTCTAAAAATAAGCCTTATTTAACAGGTTGGGGGTTTTTTTCCCTCTCTGCTAGGATTTGGAAAGCCTTTGGAGGCATGGCAACTCCGCCTTCCCCCACAGGCTGCTCCGGCTCCATTCAGCGGGAATTCTCAGGATAATCAAGGCTACACTGCAGGATTCTCTGAGAGGGGTTTTGGGCGAAGCCGACGTAAATCAAGGGGTAGGGAACAGAGCAGAGGGGTGTGGTGGTGTTTCGAGGGGAGGCAAGAGGAGGAAAGGCATCTGTACCTGCAGGCTGGTCACGGTGAAGTTGGCAATGAGCCGGATGACCTCGGGGTAGTTCTCCACCTTCACCAGCTCCCCCAGCTGGTAGTTGCTTTTCAACCGAGCCAGCAATCGGCAGAACTCGTGGTAGTTATTGGGGTCTGACAAGCTCTGAGAGGAGAAGAAGGGGAGAGGAACTGAGGAGCAGCTCAGCAGCCACCTGCAAGGGGCTCAGGTTGTCACAGAACCACACGGGTTGGAAGAGACCTCCACGATCACCAAGCCCAACCTTGGAATCCCCCCCTGCTCAATAAAGCGGCTCAGGAAGGGCCACGTCCACCTGTGTTTTGAACACTTCCAGGGATGGTGACCCCACCACTGCCCTGGGCAGCTTGTTCCAATGCCAAACTACTCTTCCAGTGAAGGAATTTTTCCTAATATCCCACCTGAACCTTCCTTGGTTGAGAAAAGGAAGAGAGAGCAGCAAGACACTGCACCCTGCTCCCCACTGCCAAGTTCTCCTTCTGCCTTTGGCCGTGATCAAGCAGGACACGGATACTGGAGGTATTTTTGGTGGAGAAATACGATGAAGAGGAAGCAGAGCCCCGGTTCCAGCCTGAACACCCACCTGGGGGTTTTCCAGTATCCGTTTGACTCCATCAACGAGATGAGACAAGAACTTGGCCCGCTCGGCGTTGTTGAAGAGGGATCTGCGAACGGAGGCGATCTGCACCAAGCAGGACAAAACCTGCAAGGGCAGAGGGGATAAACAGGGAAACAGGGATTAGGACAATCGAAGGAGCAGCAGGTTTCCTCCTCATGGTAGGTCTGATGCTCCTTTGAGTGTGACACAACAGCTCCACGTCTGTAGAAAGGAATTACAGCAGAGGGAGTCACCCAAAGGAACAGCTCCATCCTAACATCACAGAATGAGGGAATCACTGAGGCTGGAAAAGCCCTCCAAGGTCACGGAGTCCAACCTGTACCTTGATCTCCACCAGCCCAACCAGCCCAGAGCACTGAGTGCCATGTCCTGTCCTTCCTTGGGCACCTCCAGGAGTGGGGACTCCACCACCTCTCCGGGCAGCCCCTTCCAATGCCTGACAGACCTTTCCAGGGAAATATTCCTCCTGATATCCAACCTGACCCTCCCCTGGCACAGCTTGAGGTTGTTCCCTCTCCTCCTGTCCCTTGTTCCCTGGGAGCAGAGCCCAACTCACCCCAGCTCTCCCCTCCTGTCAGGGGGTTGCAGAGCCAGAAGGTCCCCCCTGAGCCTCCTTTGCTCCAAATTCTGCTCCCAAAATGCTGGGATTCCTTCAGACGAAGACTGAAAATACCCTGGGACTGGCTGGGAAAGCTGAGAAATGTAACACAGCCTTGGGAAAGTATTCCAGAGGATAAAAGAGTGGTAAGAAACAGAATTAAACTGTTCTCAGCCCAAACCTCTGAAATTTAAATCCAGAGGAAATTCCAGGGTGCAGCTGCAGCAGGAAGAGGCTGGTGAAGAGGACTGTGAAGATCAGGGGCAGTTAGTTATGAGCAGCACTTGCAATCCCAATCCAGAGGCAAACCCCAATCCCTTGGAGCAGTGCAAAGCCTCCCTGCTCATTCCTGCTGGCTCTGGCAGTCACTGATCACAGAGGCACGACAATTAAATTGCTCCAGATTTCTACTCATTAACCAAAAAAAAAAAAAAAAGAGTCTCACACTTCAAACCTCTCACGAATATCTGAGGCTCTAAATTCAGAATTGGCCAATAACCCTCCACCATAACGAGCAGTGGTGTCTCCACGGGAAAAAACTCCTTCCCTCCGTAGCCAAAGGGCTTGTGTTCCTTGCAGCTTTAATTATGGGAAATATTTATCAGGCAGATAAATGCCTGGCAGGAAACCTTTTCTTTTTTTTTTTTTTCCCTTCCCAAGAAATAATCCAATTTTTAGTTCAGCTGTGCTATTGGCCCTCTCATCCAAGTGGGACATGGCCTAGTTTTAAAGTGGGGAAGGAGAAATTCCATCCCTCAGGGTGTTCCCAGACTTCCTACCTACTACTCCTAGTGTGGTTCTAGGATCCAGCAGGAGCACAGAGGAAATAACATCAGCTGCATCCCTCTAAAAGAGGACTGAGCAGGCAGACTCCATGTGGGGACAAAACAGGTTGGAATTCCAGCAAAAACTGCTCTGAGGGCAAATTCAAATCCTGCAGATGCTGCTAAAAAGCCCTTAACAGCAGCACTTGGACACTTCAGTGCAAGCCACCAGGGTGGTCTGAAGTCAAACTGTGGCACCTGAACCACCCAGTGAATCCCCCACACGAATCCTACAAACCCTTCCTGGAAGGAGAACGAACGCTGGACTTACCAGAGGAGAAAACGAAGGAGGGATGGAATGATAGAGATCAAAAAACAACTGAAGGGTCGAAGAATCCAAGAATGCTGCAACAGAAAAGGGCATTTTACCTCCGTTTACTGCTTTCCACAGGCCTGGTGCTTATTTTACCACCAAAGCCAAGTGTATGTGTCACACCAAGCACACCAACCCAAGAAAATTTCCAAAGGATTTTGTATTTTCCTAGAAATACAGGAACCAACCCACTGGCACTTGGAACGGAGGGAGAACGACAGGAAGGTATTTTAAGAACACAATCTGTGCAAGTGCCTGGTGAGAACAGCGAGGATGTGGAGAACAGGTGCCAAATCATGTTATTTATATATTTAAAAATGAAAAAAAAAAAAAACAAACCCAACCAGTTTCCTGTTCTTTGAACTGGGAGGTGCAAGACTGGAAGAGTAGAGGAGTCAAGATCACCCCACTCCAATGAATTGTGTGATCCCCCACCAACAAGCAAAGGCTGGATTTGACCTCTGGGATTCCAGGCACACGTTTTCCTTAAGTTCAGAGAAGCACTGAGCAGGTCCCTCCCCCTCCAGCTGGGATTCTGCGGATTCCTGCAGCCCAATTACCTGATCTCCAACTGGTTGGGATCTGCACAGTGCAAAGATCATCCGAGGACTCGTCTGTGGAGGTGCCAATGAAATCAAAGTTCAGGCAGTTGTGGGTGAGCTTGAGGAGCTGCATGAGCAGCCCGTGCTGGCTTTCATCGTTCAGGTTCAGGTTCTTCCCAGAAGCCTGGAAAACACACGGGATTTAGGCAGGAAAAGGAGGTGGGGGGGGCGGGAATTAAAATCCAGGTGGCAGCTGAGTTTTTTGGGGCAGGACTGAAGGTAAAGTCACCAGGGTGGTGGCGTGGCACAGGCACAGGCACCAGGCGTGTTTTTAAGGGAGGGGTTGGCATGAGCACGTTCCAGGCTTTCCAGGGGATGGATAAACAGGCAGCACTTCCCTTCCCGCTCCTTTGAACCGCACGGGGAGCAGCTGCCAGGTTTGATATCCGGCAGATAAGGAAGTTCTTACGCAGGTTAAACACAGGGACACGTTTGCTGCCTCACAGGAGGGAATCCTGCTGCTCCAGCTCGGCCTCCCACGGAAATGAGGAGCTGCTCTGGGCAGGGAAAACACGGACACCCCTCAGGTGACATGGAATTCAGGGTCATTCCACTGCAGCTTAAGCACAGCACCACGGTCTGTGCTCCTGGCCAGCCCCCCTACCCTTTGTATTGTCACTCTGTACTTCAACTCAACTTATTCCAGGTTCAATCCATAGCAAGGAGCGTTTGGACAAAGCTCTGGGGCACGTGGTGGCACTTTGGGGGTACAGAGCAGAGAGAAAAGCTGGTTTGGGGTAAAAAGCAGAAGGAAAACCTGCTTTTCTGGGGGTCAACCCAAGCCTTCCAGCAGAGAATTGCTGCCTCACCCCCCAAAAAGTGTGTTTAAAGGAAGTTCACTCAGTAATTAGCACAAAAAAACACAAGACAGTCAATATTTATCATGGCTTAAAAACCCCATCTTTAAACACATCTTCCCTTACATTTTTTCCCCCCTCACCGTATGGGTTTTAATTGAGGTTAAAAAAAAGAGACAAGGACTTATTTTACAGTAGGTAAATCAAAGATGTTTAAAATATAAACCTGATGCTTTAAGACAGGGACGTTTAAGCCCAGTCTCATGGGCCAGGTGTGTGTGTTCAGTCAGAACTGTGGAAAAGAGCTTTATTTCTAGATTTGTGCCATGGTTTTTTATACTTATTTCCTTCGCAAATAAATTTTTCCTTTATTATTTTAAGTGTGTTTATTTTTATTATGTATTTACATAACATGTATTTTACATAACATGTATCTTTATAGGACATCAGGGAATATTAAATCAGGGAATTTGGCTCAAATCAGTGAACTTGGTTTCATTTTTATATAACACAGATTTACATATAATATAGACTTTAAATAATACGGATTTATATGTCATATCTATTTTAATATATAGATATGCAAGATATATTTTATATCTAGATAGACAATATACATTTTATATCCAGATTCACAATATATACTTTATCTAGATATACAATATATATTTTATATCTAGATATAAAATATGTTTCATATTTAGATACATAGTATATATTTTATATATACAATATATTTTTTATGCCTAGATATACAATATG
>VXAY01000284.1:40798-52997 GCA_013399855.1 Oxyruncus cristatus | reverse complement strand
AAATTCAAATTATAAGAACTAGAAATCCCCAAATTTTAAAACATAAGAACTGGAAATAAATCCCCGTTCCCCCAAATTCAAATTATAAGAACTAGAAATCCCCAAATTTTAAAACATAAGAACTGGAAATAAATCCCTGCTCCCCCAAATTTCAAATTATAAGAACTAAATTCCTGCTCCCTCAAATTTCGAATTAAAAGAACTAGAAATCCCCAAATTTTAAAACATAAGCACTGGAAATAAAACCCTGCTCCCCCAAACGCTGAATTCTAACAACTGATGCGTCCTGGCAGCTCCTTGGCCCGGGAAGCCCCAAATCCCACCACCAAATCCCGGCCGGAAGACCGGCCCGAAATTCAAGGTAAACCAAGCATTTTCCCGGCTTTCCGCCGGTTCCCGGGAGCCGCGACGCCGAGATCCGACCTGGAGGAACCTGGTGACGTCGGTGATGACGTTCCTGAAGACGTACTCGTCCTTCTGGCAGTCGAACCAGCCCAGCTTGGTGATCCTGGCATAGAGCTGGATCAGCGCCTGCGTGACGAACGTCGCCAGCTTCGGCCTCGTGGCCAGGTAGTTGAGCACATAATTCCCTGGAAAACACGGCGGCACGCGGAATGTTGGCGCGGCACTGAACCGGGAAGGGGTTTTGAGGAAGTGGCGGGTAAAGGTTGACCCTTTATTTGTGATTTTAACTCCTGGGAAGGGGTTGGAAATGAAGGATTCCCACCCCTCCAGCCTGAGTTGTTGGTACCATCAGTTGTTGGCACCAAAAATCATGGAAAAAAAAAATCTAAAACAAAATTAAGGTTGGAAAAGCCCTCCTGAGATCAGTCAGTCCAACCATCAACCACAAACGATTTCCCAGGTGTTTTTTGAACACTTCCACCGCCCCTTCCCAATCCAAACACGGCACGTGGAAATGAGGTGGGAAGGGGTTTTAAGGAAACAGTGGGTTAGAGGTAAAGGTTGACCCTTTATTTGTGATTTTAACTCCTGGGAAGGGATTGGAAACGAGGGATTGCCACCCCTCGAGCCTGAGCTGTTGGTACCATCAGTTGTTGGCACCAAAAGTCATGGAGTTGATTCCAAATTTAAAAATTAAGGTTGGAAAAGCCCCCTGAGATCACCCAGTCCAACCATCAACCGCAAACTATTTTCCTCCAAGTGCCACACCCTGATGTTTTTCGGACACTTCCAGAGATGGGGATCCCACCACCCCTTCCCATGCCTGACCACCCTTTACAAGAGGTGGAATCCTCTTTCCTTGGAGGAAAGGATCCATCCACCCCTCCCAAACAAAGGGCAGGGAGAGACTTAAATCCTCCAAGTGCTATTTCAGAGACCCCGTAAAGGACTTTCAGCTTTGGAACACTCAGAAAAGGCAATTTCACCATTCCAAAGGAAATCCGTCCAATTCAAGTGGTTTATCCACGACACCACAGACTTGCAATCCCTTCCCATCTGGAAAAATTCGGGATATTTAGCCTTGAACTCTAGTTGGTCCCTACGTCTCCTCGCCTTTCCAAGCATCCCAAACCTCAGGATGCCCAAACTGGCAGGAAACCTCCCAGCCACGGATCAAAGGCCACGTGGCGAGCATTCCCAGGAATTTGGCGAGAAGAATTCCATACTTACGGATATCTATTCGCTGCTCCAGCGGCAGGGGGTTGTTTGTGCGTGACACCAGTTTGGTAAGGCAGGTGGCTGCCAGTAACTGGGAGTAGGAGGACTGGGAAGAGGGAGAAACAAACCCAAAACACAAAAGGAGAATTTTATTGCACAATTCAGAGCGAGCAGCAATGGATTTTAATGGGTTTTTTTAAGGGACTTTAAGGCTAATTCCTCTGCGAATATTTGAGTTTAAAGCATTCATTTAACTGGTCTGAATATCCGACATAGAATTATTATTATTTTGTTATTTACATGTATTTATTCTATGTTTTTATAGACACTAAGGTAAAACAAATTAGACTTGAAGAAGGAAAAGCTTAAAGAGCAAAAGACAATGGAAGTGCCACTGAAGGCAGAACTGCAAAAACAGTCAAAATCCGTGAAGTTTCCTAAAATTCCATGCCTGGAATTGTCCCAGAAATGTATTAAGATACATCAAGGAGCGCTTAGAGCTTGCCCTGGGTTAGTAAATCCAGGTTAAAATGTATTTCTTATGGACCACCCAGCTCTGATCTAACTGATGGAATTCAGGCACCTAAACCCCCTGGCTGATCCCACTCCCTAAATTACAGCCAGGGAATGACAGGCATTGCCTGTAATAGACAGACCTGGACAAAGCTTGGCATCAATGCAGGAAAGCTCTTTATTCCAATATTCCCAAGGCCAGTGGGTACAAAGGGAGTCAGATCCCAGAATGAACAGGAACCCCGAATTTGGAGGGAGAACGGATCCCACTCTGGATTAAACTGGGCTTCAGGACCTTTCCTTGAAAATACATATTATTTGTCCTGAGGTAAACCAGCTCCTCGTTCCCACTGGGAAAGCTTCCAATCAAACGTTTGTTTGGAATCCACTGGGCTTCAAATTTAACGAGAAGTGAAGTTTTGGGGAAGTCTGCCGAGCCTCTAATGTCCATCTCCTTTCCCTCCTCCCAGAGATCTTGACTCTTCCCAATAGTTTAGCATTTCCTACTTCATGGACAAGGCTCCAGTGCGGCAGCAGGGAAGTTGGAAGCACATCCCGCCAAAGGATCATGTGGCAAAGCCATTGGGAACGTGATTTATGCTGATTCCAAGTGAAAACCAAGCGGCCACTTCAGAGGGAGAAAGCTCCCGGATTTACTGCCGGCACCATTCCCACCCTTTCTGCCACGCTAATTCCACAGCACATGATCCAGGATTTTTTTTTTTTTCCTCTGCTTTAAACTGCTGGATTATTAAGACAACGCTATGGCAGGGGCAGATTTCCAAGGCAACGTTCCGGAAGGAGCCCTGCTGGCTTTACCCCCTCGGAACCTCCCTGCACACACTGTTTTCCCTACGGAGAAGCCGCTGCTTCGTTCCCACAGGGCTGGGATTTCAACTTAGAGCCTGGCAGGTCTGGGTGGGAGCCTGTGAGAACCCAGCAGGGCCCACGAGGCGTTAAACCGACACCACAGCAGCAGCACAATCAGCTTTTTTTGGGGGGCACTGGCTGCTCCCGAATTGCGATCCGGGAGCGCGGGCGCGGAATACGAACACCCCGCTCCAGCCCTCGGGGGTTTTTTTCCCCCTCAGTGCCCCCATCCAGGGCGGATTTTGGGCAGCAGGTGGGTTTTACGTACACTGCCTCTCTCGAGGAGCAGCTGGCACTTGCTCAGGCAGTCGGGGCTGTTGGTGAACTCCACCAGGGCTTTCTCCGCCTGCAGCCGCGTCGCCGTGTCCGTGGTCTCATACAGCTGCTTGCACAGGTTCTCTAGCTGGGCCAGGCTCTGGAAAACAAGGACACACTCCATTTAGGAAGAGGAAGGGAGGGCAGGTGAGTTCTGCAGCACCTCAGGTGTGTGTGTTTACACACAAACATGTTTAACTCCGACGATGGCAAAGGGATGAAGACGCCCAGCTCCGAGTTGGTTCTTCCACTGAACTCCTGGAATTCCCAACACAGGGATTTCCCAGCCATCTCTCGCATCTGACAAAGTACCACCTGGCCTCCCCATTTTCACCTTTTCCATGGAATCACAGACTGGACTGAGTTGGAAGGGAGCTTAAAGCCCATCCTGCTCCATGCCCTGCCATGGGCAGGGACACCTCCCACTATCCCAGGTTGCTCCAACCTGGCCATGGACACTCCCAGGAATCCAGGGGCAGCCACAGTTTCTCTGGGCAACCTGTGCCAGGGCCTCCCCACCCTCACAGCAGAGAATTTCTTCCCAGTATCCCATATCACCCTGCCCTCTGGCAGTGGGAAGCCATTCCCTGTGTCCTGTCCCTCCCTCCCTTGTCCCCAGTCCCTCTCCAGCTCTCCTGGAGCCCCTTTAGGCTCTGGAAGGGGCTCTAAGGGTGTCCCTGGATCCTTCCCTTCTCCAGGTGAACCCCTCCAGCTCTCCCAGCCTGGCTGCACAGTGGAGGTGCTCCAGTCCCCTGACAAGTTTGTGGCCTCCTGTGGATTCACTCCAGCAGTTCCATGTCCTTTCAATGCTGGGAGCACCAGAATTGGACACAGCGATCCAGGTGGGGCCTCCTTATCTGATAATCCTCATCTGCACATTTTAATAGCAAAAAAAAAAAACACCCCTCCAATGCATCTCATGTCAGACAGTGTCAAACCCCTCACAAACTTAGTTCCCGTTCCCTTTGCCTGGACTGCACGGAATCCTGGGACGGTTTGGGTTGGGAGGGACCTTAAAGCTTGCCTTGTCCCACCCCTGGCCACGGGCAGGGGCACCTTCCACTAGAGTTCAGCGTGCCAGGACAGTGGGACCCACCCGAAACCTTCTCCACCCCCAAATCCCCATGGCAGGAAGGGCGCAACGGCGTCTTCGAGCCCCCGAACCATCGGAAGGGAAATAAAACCAGCCGGCAGATTCTGTGCGCTCAGACAACTGGAAAAGATGTGCCCCGAGCCCTGAGCCAGGCAGGTGGTTTCCCCCCAGTGCAATCTGAGGTGTCCTAGTTTAAAAAAAAAAAAAGAAAAAAAAGAAAAAGTGCCTTTGCAGCCGGATAGAAACATTCCCTCGGGTTTGTGCCGCTGGATCAAGAAGCAGGTGCTTTCACCCGCACACGCCGGAGCTTTGCAGGGCCAGAGTGGGACAAGCACAGCGTGGTTTGGTGCTGTTCTAAAAAGAAGGATAATAATGACTGTCTCCTTTTTTTTTTGGAGGACAGGCTGCTATGCAAATGCAAGTCCTGGCTGGGATCAGCCGGTGGATCCGTGTTCCCATCAGGGCACAGCCGAGTGCTCTCCAGGCCAAAACCACACCAAGGGGGGGATTTTTGCTGCCAGGATCATCACCAGATGAAAAGAAACACAGAGAGGGACCAGAAGGTCCCCCCTGAGCCTCCTTTCCTCCAGGCTGAGCCCCCTCCCAGCTCCCTCAGCCGTTCCTGCTGCTCCAGCCCCTTCCCCGGCTCCGTTCCCTGCCCTGGACACAAATCCCTGGGAAGCAGCTCCACCAGCCTGGCAGGACAACAAGGAACCGCAGCCCATAACACACTAAAACTCTGTTTGAAAACAAAAGGTCCCGAGTTATTAACCTTTTTCCATCCCTGTGCACTAATCCCTGGAGGAGCCCAGGGAAGGGCTTTCCCTGCAGTTTTGTTCCCACCTCCCAACGCCAATTCCCTGCGACTCCTGTGCCTCGGTGGCTGCTTTTGTGTGACAGTGGCTGTGACAAAACCCCCTTGTTTGTGCCAGTGCCTGATCCGTGCCAGCCTTCCCGCAGATCCCACTTAACTCCCTCAGAGCCAGAGGGAACGCAGCACAAGAGAACAGCTCCCAAAATCCCAGAGAACAGCCCGTGTGCCATCTGGAGATCCGGCACCGGGGACAGAGGAATGACACCGTGGGCACTAAAGCGCAGAATTCCTGAAAAAAATCCCTCGTGTGGAAAAGCCAGAAAGTTGAATCCACCCAGGATTTACACGTATTTTTAATGCCTCTGACTGGGCAACGCCAGCTGTCCCAGGGAATCCTTGATCCTCTTCCTCATGGGATCCCTGGACATGGAGCTCAGAGGGCGCTGTGGGATGGGGGGCATTTGAGGACACAAGGAAAAGCACCAAAGCCTATGAGGGCAACTCTGAGGGAGAGCTGAAACCCAAACTTGGGAGTCCTCATCCAGTATTTCCTGCTCCTAAATGGTAATCCTACTTATTTTTTTAATGGGTTCAAATATCCACAAAAAAAACCCAAAACCCCCTCCCCGGATTCCTGAGAACTGTAATCCAACCAAATACATTCCTCTGATGGAAACCCTTCACAGGCAATTTTTGGGAAGGTCTCACCAATAAATTTCTCCCTTTTGCTCCTTAACTCTTACTATTAAAGCAGAGCAGTTGAGCTGCCCAGATCCTACCGTTCCAGGGGCAAAAGGTTGGATTTTCAGGACATTTTTAATACTGGCAGTAACAACCAGGCTTATTCCAGGCTGGAAAGCCGGACGTGAGCCGGAGTGAGGAGCAGCAAGTCCTTGGGCAGCACCTTCTCCTTCAACCAAGATAAAAAATACCATTTCCAGGACGATTATGCTGGGCTGGAGCTCTGGGGGGGGCAGATAAGGAGCAAAGCATGAGACAGCAGGGGCTAGAACAGGGACACTCTGGATCCTGCTGGCACCACAGGCCTGGGCTGGCACAGGATGGGAAGGGATGTGCCCGGAGAGCCGAAAGGAAAACCAGCCCTGGGTGGAATTCCAGCGAACCCAGACTTGTGTTATGGAATCTTGGAATGGTCTGGGGTGGAAGGGAGATTAAAATCATCCAGTTCCACCCCCTGCCATGGGCAGGGACACATTCCACCAGACCACGTTGCTCCAACCTGGCCTTGGGATTTCCAGGGACCCAGGGGCAGCCACAGCTTCTCTGGGAATTCCAGCCCAGCCCCTCACCACCCTCCCAGGGAGGAATTCCTCCCAACATCCCACCTAAACTTTCCCTTGTTCAGCTCACAGCTCTGGGAACAGACCAGCATCTCTTATTCCTTTCCCTCCAACATTTTATGCCCAAGGAATATCAATTATGGAGCCACGCTGGGAGAGCTGGGGGGGTTCACCTGGAGAAGGGAAAGCTCCAGGGAGACCTGAGAGCCCCTTCCAGGGCCTGAAGGGGTTCCAGGACAGCTGGAGAGGGACTGGGGACAAGGGATGGAGGGACAGCACATAGGGAATGGCTTCCCACTGCCAGAGGGTTAGATGGGATAGTGGGAAAGAATTCCTCCCTGTGAGGCACCTCTGATTCTATGGAACAGCAAAGCTACTCCAGGACTGCTCCAGGTCACCATCCGGAAACAATCCCAGCAAAACAATCCCTGCACCGCACATGAGCTCCAGCTCGTGGGTCAAACTGGTGTCACCTCCCTGGTCAAACCGGTGTCAGCTCCCTGGTCAAACCGGTGTCAGCTCCCTGGTCAAACCGGTGTCACCTCCCTGGTCAAACCGGGGTCAGCTCCCTGGTCAAACCGGGGTCAGCTCCCTGGTCAAACTGGTGTCAGCTCCCTGGTCAAACTGGTGTCAGCTCCCTGGTCAAACCGGTGTCAGTCCCAGCCATTATCAAGGGCCAGAGGAGGAACAACAGAACGAGCATTTTCCAGCCGGGTGTCCTTGGACTATAACTCCTGTAATCTCTGTGTGCACAAACACTGCCCCGGGTGACACCAGGGCCCGGAGTTTTCCAACGGGAATTCCACCAAAACCCCCGGGATGACACAGTCAGAAACACCCTGGTGAGGTGGGAACAAAGGGGGAGAAATGGGAGTCAAAAGGACAGGATGTGGAAGGAGCCACGCGAAAGATGAGCCCCCCAGAAAGAGGGAAAGAAAAGATGAGCCCCCCAGAAAGAAGGAGACATTTGGGAAAACGCCCCCGCAGGACACACAGAAATCCCTGGCATCACCTCGATATCCCTAAACAGATGGAAGGAAACCAAGAGGAATTGCAGAAAAATCAGTCCTCCAAAGTTCCCTCACAACTTCCAAGGTTCCCTCTGGGACCCCCAAAGACCCCTCCAGGTGCTGGCTGAGGGCACCAGGAATAAACCTCTCCCTGTGGAGCCCCCCCAGAGCTCCTGAGCTGCTTTTAATCTGCCAAAGTTTGGATCCTGAACTGCCCTCCTGCCCTATCCCTCCAGCTTCCAGCTGAAATCCAGCATCTCCCGCCAGTAATTCCACAGCTCTGGGGTTGGGCACCCAAACAACCAAGTTTCAAAAGGCACATCACTTAAATAATTAAATTTAAAACGGGGCTCATTTGCAAAAGAAGAAACTGCTGCCAGCCTCTATTTTTAGCCAAACCAGTGTTTCCACCTCCCCAGGTCCACAACAATCCCTTGGGCTATTCCAAGAGAAACCCAAGTCCTTCCTAAGTTTTTCAGGGACACGGGGGGAAGGGGAAAAGAAATACGGATCAGGAATTTGAAGTCATTTGCAGTCAGGCAGCACCGGGGACTCTCTCACCGAGGTACCAAGTGGGAATCACGGATCCTGGTCTCCAGGGTTTCCCTCTGGAGCAAGATGGATTCCTAAAGCCACACTGGGGTTGAGCCAAAAAAAAAAGGATCCTTTGGAATAAGTCAGAAACGCGCAAGAAATGGGAAAATCAGGGATTGGGTAAGGAATTGCCTCGGGAAAGGGTCTGGGAAAAGCAGTCGCGTCCCCTGAGCACGTGGGTACGGCACAAAGGAGACTCCAACACCGGGGAGGGAAAGGATGGAAAACTCCGGGATGGGAAACACCCAGTGCTGGGCCTACAATCAGACAGGGTGGGAGCAAAAAACGGGATGCAATTCCCTCTTAAGATGCCAGATTCCTTACTTCTCTACCAGAGGCAGTCACCTCAGCAACTGCCTGAGAACCAGGGAATTCGGGTGGGAAAAGGCATCCAAGATTGAGGAATTCCATGGTGCCACATCCACCATGGAATTCAAACCCCTCCAGGACACCCCGTTACCCCTCAGTATCCCAAATTTCTCTCCGCGTGGAGCCCAGCTGAGCACAGCCAATGATAAACAACTTTCAATCGCTCCAATGATTTTTAAAGTTCCAATAAAACACCCAACCCAATCCCAAAATCCATCAGCATCCCACCACAGAACTTCTCCCACAGGAATAGCCACATCTAAGCGCATCCCATTTTAGGGCAGCGGCATGGAAAACACTTAAGGAAGTGGAAGGAGAAGCAAAGATGGGAGAAAACCGTTTCCAAAGGGGAAAAAAAAGGGGGAATGGGATTCAGTTTTGCCCACAGAGTGATGACACTTCCCTGCTTTCCTCCATCCCTGCTCCCAGAAGGCTCAGCTGGTGTTTCCAGGAGTTGGAAAAGCCCAAAATCTCAATTCCAAGTGAGGTCAAAAGAGCTTTTTTAAGTGGAAAAGTTGGTGTAGAACAATTTGCTCGAGGGGTTTTCTTTGCAGCCACGCAGATCATCTGATTCCTGCTGTTCCTGTATCCCTGTCACTGCATCCTTTGTTCCCTGGGAAAGCACCACAGCCAGCTCCAGGCACGCAATTCCCACCAAAAACTGGGGGGGGATCACTCACAACTCTTGTAATTCCTAATTTTTTTTTGAGATGAAAACTTGATATTCTTGTTCATTACGGCCTTAAACGTTTGTCTTTTATCCTTTTCTGTTGCTCCACGTGGAAAAGTAAAGAACTTCAGCTGGGATACAGCCCAGAAAAATGGGATTGGGCTTCACCACACCACGTAAAATCCATCAAAAAATGGGTTTTGGCTTCATCACGACAGGTAAAATCCATAAAAATGCGATTCGGCTTCACCACACCAGGTACAAATCCATAAAAAATGGGATTGGGCTTCACCACACCAGGTACAAATCCATAAAAAATGGGATTGGGCTTCAACACACCAGGTACAAATCCATAAAAAATGGGATTGGGCTTCACCACACCAGGTACAAATCCATAAAAAATGGGATTGGGCTTCAACACACCAGGTCAAATCCATTAAAAAACGGGGTTTGGTTTCATCTCATCAGGTAAAATCCATTAAAAAATGGTTTGGGTACAAATCTCTAAAAAAGAATGTTGGGCTCCACCACACCTGGTACAACTCCAGAAGTTCCAAATGCCTGTTCCCGCTGAACCAAGACCCACTCCCAAGGCATATTCCATGGAAACAGCCCTCTCCATTACCTACCGAGGGTGGGCATCTCCCCATGGATAACCACTGGCTGGGATGGGACACGGAGGGTCTGTGCAACTGAGCCCAAACCGTGCCCAAAATCCAGAGTTTTGGGCTCTGGGGAGAACCCTCAGCAATAATTTCATTTATTAATTATCCCACAAACTTCCAGAAGCCACAACCCCCCCTGTTTGGGAGGGAATGTCACACCCTGCTCTCCAGAGGCAAACTCAGAGCTGCAGCTTTTGCCTGGAGAGAAAAAATCCTGGAATCACTGAGCGGTTTGGGGTGGAAGGGACTTTAAATTCATCCCGTTCCACCCCCTGCCATGGGCAGGGACACATTCCACCAGACCACGTTGCTCCAACCCGGCCTTGGATGCTTCCAGGGATCCACAGGCAGCCACAGCTTCTCTGGGAATTCCAGCCCAGCCCCTCACCACCCTCCCAGGGAGGAATTCCTCCCAACATCCCACCTAAACTTTCCCTTGTTCAGCTCACAACTCTGGGAACAGACCAGCATCTCTTATTCCTTTCCCTCCAACATTTTATCTCCAAGGAATATCAATTATGGAGCCACGCTGGGAGAGCTGGGGGGGTTCACCTGGAGAAGGGAAAGCTCCAGGGAGACCTGAGAGCCCCTTCCAGGGCCTGAAGGGGCTCCAGGACAGCTGGAGAGGGACTGGGGACAAGGGATGGAGGGACAGCACATAGGGAATGGCTTCCCACTGCCAGAGGGTTAGATGGGACAGTGGGAAAGAATTCCTCCCTGTGAGGGCGGTGAGGGGCTGGGATGGAATTCCCAGAGAAGCCGTGGCTGCCCCATCCCTGGAAGTGACCAAGGCCAGGTCGGAGCAACCTGGGCTAGTGGGAGGAGTCTGCTCCTCTTTGGGAAGAACTGCTTCCCAAAATCCAACCTAACCCTCCCCTCTGTCAGTCTGAGTCCCTCCCACAGACAATTCAACACCCCCCTTCCAGCTCCAGCTCCAGCCCCACCACTATTTTCAGCTCCATTTGTCCCGTGCAAGGAGCTCCCGGAGCTGCAGGTGCTTTAAATTCATTTCCAGCCCCCCTTTTCCTCCCGTGGAACATCTCCCCAAGCCCTGCTGTTAAACTTTAACCACGCTGGACACAGTAATTCCAACCCTGTTCCCGCAGCTCGAGCTTCCACTCAATCCAACATTGAACAAGGAAAACCAGGGATTTCGAGCAGTTTTGGAGCAGCTGAGTATCTAAACCACAGGTCCCAGAAAGGCAGAGCTCCACCAAATCCCGGCGTTTGGGGGTTTTTTTTCCCAGGAAAACCGTGTCTAACAACGCAGCAATTCCTCTCCTCCCCTGGGATCACCCAGGAAACATTTCCCAACACCCTCCCAGGTTTCCCTCCTGAGTTAATAAACTGCTCACCCTTGTGGTTCGCAGGGGGAGCAAGTGGAGAATATATTTATTTAAAAAGTTGCAGAGATAATAAATAACTCCCAGCCATTACAGTTTATCCAGGTTTTTGGCCACTATGCAAATCCAGCGCCAGCTCAACCAAAATATTATGCAAAAACACCCCCAGCTGCACCTATTTTTACTTTTTCTGGCCCTCACAGTGACAGCAGTGGCTCCTCAGGGGGTTTGGGCCCTTGCAGAGGGTTTTGGGGGCTCTTTCACAGGGTTTTGGGTCCTTTACAAGGGGGGTTGGGCCCTTGCAGAGGGTTTTTGGGTCCCTTCAGAGGGTCTTTGGTCCCTTTCACAGGGGTTGTGGGTTCTTTCAGAAGGTTTGAGTCCCTTTCACAGGGGTTTTGGTCCTCCTCAAATGGTTTTTGAGTCCCTTTCAGAGGCTCTTGGGTCCGTTCACAGGGGTTTGGGTGCTTTCAGAGGAGGCTTGGGTTCTTTCAGAGTGTTTTGGGTTCCTTTCAGAGGGGTTTTGGTCCCTCCACACCACCTTTGGAGCCACTGCCACCCCTGATTTCTCTCCTGGCTCCAGCACCACGCTGGGTTTCACTTTCAACACCCGTTAAAATCCCCTACCTGCACTCCAAAGTCTTCCACGCAGCTGGAAAACAAACCAAAGACAGCCAGGGATCCCAAGGATCCCCACAAGGACGGGAATCCCAACACTGGGACCAACTCTCAAACGCCGGGAGAGCGGCACGGGGACAGGGATGGGGTGCTGGGAGTTGTTCTTTTCCCAAATATTTCCCGACCAGGAACGCCGTAAACCCTCCCAGCGCCAGCTGGGAGAGGGGGCAAAGGGATCTGGGGGGGACACGACAGGGGTGGGGGAGACACACAGAGGGGACGGAGGGGACAGGGGGAGATGGCAGGGAGACACGGTGGGGACATGGGGACATGATGGAGAGGATGGGGGGACACATGGCAGGGATGGGGGCACAGACACGGTGGGAACAGGGGGGACACAGGGA
>VXAY01000284.1:24826-39240 GCA_013399855.1 Oxyruncus cristatus | reverse complement strand
ACCAGTGACACCAGGGACATCAGTGACACCAGTGAGACCAGAGACATCAGTGCCATCAGTGTGACCAGTGACACCAGGGACATCAGTGACACCAGTGAGACCAGAGACATCAGTGCCATCAGTGTGACCAGTGACACCAGGGACATCAGTGACACCAGTGAGACCAGAGAAACCAGTGACAGCAGTGACACCAGTGAGACCAGTGACATCAGTGCCATCAGTGTGACCAGGGACATCAGAGACACCAGTGACACCAGGGAAACCAGTGACAGCAGTGACACCAGCGATGACATCAGTGAGACCAGTGCCATCAGTGTGACCAGTGAGACCAGGAACACCAGTGTGACCAGGGACAGCAGAGACACCAGTGACACCAGTGAGAGCAGTGACAACAGTGCAGTCAGTGACACCAGTGCCCCCAGTGCTACCACGTCCCTGCACCAGTGCCTTGCACCAGTGGCTTCCAGTTACCCCAGCCCAGGGACAAGCCTCGTGCCCCAGCAGCCCCTGCACCAGTTCTCCCAGTGCTCCCAGTACACAGCACGAGTGTTCCCAGTTACCCCAGCTGTGTCCCCGTCCCCCGTCTCTACCCACTGGGCACTTGTCCCTGGCTGGGTTAACTGGGAGCACTGGTTTTGGGGGGTTGGAGTAGCTTGGGATGCTCGTGCTGGGCTGGGCTAACTGGAGGCCACTGGGGGGAGGAACTGGGTGCAGGGCGCCGGGAGCACTGGGACACCCCTGGGACACCCACTGGACCCTTTTCCAGGCGGGAAAACCGAGGGAGGGCCATGGTGGGACTTCCCGGTGTCCTGCACCGGTGCCCTGTCCGCGTGTCCCTCTGTCCCCCATCCCTGTCCCCCCCAGCCCCTCGTGGGGCTCTCGGGGCCGCAGGAAACCGTCGCGAGCGGAGGAAGCGGCAGAACCCAAACCACACGTCACGTGCTGAGCCCGCCCGGCCCCCACACCACAGAGAGAGGAGGGGACACACACACAGCCTGGACGGGACCCCCCGGAGCTGTGGGACACTGAGGGCCACGGGGGGATACGGCAGGACACGGTGGGACGCACCGGAGGATGCCGGAGGTGGGAGGATGGAGGAGGCGGTGGTGAAGCAGGGGGGGATCTACCTCCAGCTCCAGCAGACCTTCGGCAAGGTGAGGGGGCGTGGGGGGCACGGAGGGGCTCGGATGGGTGGGATATGGGGGTGCGGGAGGGGTGGAATCCAAAGGGATTTGGGTGCTCCCACCCCTGGGCTCCCTGTGGCCACGGTGCGGACGGGCAGGGGGACGGAAGGTGCTGGGGACACTTTGTAGGGCCAGCGGGTGGCTGGTGTGACCTGGGGTGAGGGATGTGACCCCCAGAGCTGGGGGGGTGACAGCTCTGGCCCCCCCAGACTTGTGTGAGGTGATTGATGAGACCCCAAACCTGTGTTGGGTGACGGGTGTGGCCCCCAGACCCACACAGGGTGGCTGATGTGACCCCCAAAGCCAAGGGGTGACGGATGTGACCCCCAGACCCACCCACTTTGGGTGACTGATGCAAGCCCCGAAGCCTCTCTGCTTCCGTGGCTGATAAACTCCGGGTTTGGCAACCAAAGGGGAAGGAGCTCATGGGCGTCTCCAGCTCTGTTCCCTGGTCTCACTCCCTGTGGACGCCCTCCAAAGGGGATCCAAGTGCCGTGGGAAGGGCAGGGAAGGCGGGCAGGGTGCAGGCAGGGCGGGCAGGGCATCCCCTTCCCCGCGGCAAGGCAGGGGCACACGGTGCCTGCGGCGCTGGAGGATGGAGAACAGGACAGAGGCCACCCCAGTGTGGATCCCAGCGTCACATCCCGGGAAAAGGGAGCCGTGTGTTGGCAGAGCCTGGGGGCCCAGCAGGCCCCGGAGCAGGAGCTGCCATGGAGGATGTGCTGGTTTTTGCTGCAGGACTTCCTCTGTCCCCACTTCCCCTCTGACACTGGGGCCTCCCATCCCCTGTGAGCCCCAAATTGCTGCTCCTTGGGGGCGAGCTGGGAACTGTTTAAAAGCTGGTGTTTCCAGGGAAAATGGAGGAAACAAGGAGCTGGAAGCCCTTCGGCAGCAAGGGGGGGGGGGGGCGTGAGCAGGGTTTTTGGGTGCTGCAAGGGTGGATCTGGATGCTGGGTGAGGGTGAGGATGGGATGCTGCTGGCGCCTTTCCCAGCTGGAAAAGCCTTGCTGTGTGTCCGGGATGTTTATCCAGGGACATTTAAACCCCCGTTTACCTCACCCCCTAATTCTGGTCGGCCCTGGGTGAGGTGCAAAACCCCGCCCCAGACCCTGGAGGGGTTTGCACCCGTGCGGCTTCCCGCGTGACCCCAGGGGAACAAAAAACACTCCCGGGAGGCTGAGAAAACCCGGCGGTTCTCCCCACGGCAGAAGTGGAAGAAGTTCTGGGGCGTCTTGTACCGGGAGAGCTCCCGCTCCACAGCCCGCCTGGAGCTCCTGGAGGGCCCGGGGCCGGCGGAGAAGCCCCGGAAAGCCGAGGGGAGCAAGAGGCTGGTCCGGCTGAGCGACTGCGTGCACGTGGCCGAGGCGGGGGGCGATGCCACCTGCCCCAGGGACACCGTCCCCTTCCTGCTGGAGACCACGGACAGGCGCTTCCTCCTGGCCGCCGACAGCGCCGAGGCGGCCGACTGGATCCAGAGGCTGTGCGAGCTGGCATTCCCGGTAGGATAAGCGGGATGACCGGGGCGGGCTCCGGGCGCGGGTGTTGGCGTGACAGGGGACGCCGTTGCCTTAAAATGGGGGGAAAATAATTCTGGGTGTAGGAAGGCAAGGAAGCAGCTCTTTGGTGCGCGGGGCACAAAATCTGTTGCACACACACGCAGCAGGGGCCTTTGCAACGTTTATGGTAGCGTTGTATCAACGGAATATCTAATTGTAATATCTAATCGTGATATCTGGGCGTTGCCTCGTGGGTTACGCCCGTCCCCAAAAACCCTCCGTCCCTTCCTCCCACCCCTGCCACGCCTCCCGAATTTGAGCCAGTGGTCCTGAAACCACCGCCCCCGTGCCTCCCAACCCTCGCCACCCTCATCACCTCTGCCCGCCTTGGAACGGCCTCAAGGCTTCTGAGGAGCCTTGGCTTGGCCGTACCCAATAGTGTGCCCCTGTAACGCCTTATTCCGAGTACATTTTTCCCGAAAAAGGCGTTTTTCTTCACCCTGCTCAAGCCTTTGTCCGCCAGAATTCTTGACAAGGAGCGTTTAAAGAACGCTTTCAGGCGTCTCGTGCGAAAGGTGCTCAGCTAAAAAGGGCTGAGAGGGCCACGCTAAGATTTTATGGAGTGTCGAGTTTGAGGCGTCGATGCCACGCTCACCGACCGCTCTCTCCCGGGCAGAGGAGCAGGGAGGAGCAGGCAGCGGGCAGGGATGGCCCTCAGAGCTCGCTGGGCACCGATGGAGAGTTCTCCATGGAGGAAAACTCCCTGTACAGCTCCCGGGGCAAAGGTAGGCACCGGGAAGTGGGGACGGAGCCGCGGGCGGGGGTTTGCCGGAGCGCGAGGCAGCGCTTGTCCCGCAGCACCTCATCCCTGCCCGCCCTCCCAGGGAGCTTCCCTGTGCTCCCTCGTGCCTCCTCGTGCCGGGGAGCAGCTCCCAGCGCGGCTCCCGGCTGGGTGGTGGGAAGTCTCCTCCCGAAACAACCCCTTCCTGCCGCGGTTTGGCAGGGCCGGCTTTGCTGCGCTATCGCCCGCGGCCGGAGCCCTCCAGCCCTTATCGGCCGGACGCTGCCCCGGCTGGGGAGGGTCACGAGCCCCCCCCGGGGCGGGAGGTGCCGTCCTGCCCCTCGCCACGGGGCCGATCCCACCCTTCTCCCACCCGCAGGCGGCGCGGAGCAGGAGTTTGAGGTGACGGTGAGGGCCACCCAGTCGTCGCAGCGCTGCCGGCTCTGGGGCCGCTGCATCCTGCGGGCCGGGGAGGAGGCGCTGGAGCTGCGGCACTTCCAGAGCTCGGAGCTGCTCTACCGTTGGCCCTACCGCTTCCTCCGGCGCTTCGGCAGGGACAAGGTGGGCGGGCAGGGGAAGGAGGCTGGGGAAGGGTCTGGAGCACAAGTGCTGCGAGGGGCGGCTGGGCTTGTTCAGCCAGGAGAGGAGGAGGCTCGGGGGAGATCTTGTCCCTCTCTGCAACTCCCCGACAGGAAGGGGGGGCCAGGGGGGTTCGGGCTCTGCTCCCAGGACAAGAGGGCACAGCCTTGAGCTGCCCCAGGGGAGGTTTAGGTTGGACATGGGGAAGAAGTTCTTCCCAGAGGGAGGGATCAGCCCTTGGAATGGGCTGCCCAGGGAGGGGGTGGAGTCCCCGTCCCTGGAGGTGTTTAAGCAGGGCCTGGATGTGGCATCAGTGCCACGGGCTGGGTGACAAGGTGGGGTTGGGTCATGGGTTGGACTCGATGATCCCAGAATTCTTTTCCAAGCTCAGTGTGGGAAGAGCGGGCTGGGGTGCAGGGACTGATGCTGTCCCCCCACCCCAGGCGACGTTCTCCTTCGAGGCCGGCCGGCGCTGCGCCTCCGGGGAGGGCAACTTCGAGTTCGACACCCAGCAAGGCAACGAGATCTTCCAGGCCATCGAGTCGGCCATCGAGGTGCACCGGGGCCGGGGGGGCCCCGGGGACGAAGCCCCCCAGCCCCTCGGCCACTCCAGGACGCCCAGCTGGGCGCAGGGGCACGAGGAGCCCGGCGGCACCAAGGAGCCCACCCGCGAGGGGAAGGCGCCCAAAGCCAAGCCCCCCGTGGTGATGCCCCCCACCAGCAGCTGCCCCGGGGCCGGGGAGCCCTCCCGAGGGGCCGATTATCCCTACGCCGAGCCCTGCGATTCCCTCCCGCGGGGGAAGCCCGCGGTGCCGGGGAAGAGCTGGAAGCAGGATGCTCCGGCCAGGGCC
Source organism: Oxyruncus cristatus (assembly GCA_013399855.1). Classification (NCBI taxonomy): domain Eukaryota; kingdom Metazoa; phylum Chordata; class Aves; order Passeriformes; family Cotingidae; genus Oxyruncus; species Oxyruncus cristatus. The sequence goes on along the minus strand of VXAY01000284.1, from coordinate 34,349 downwards.
GAGTCCGAGTACGCCGTCCCCTTCGACACCATCGCCAAAGCCCTCCTGGCCCGCCAGTTCGGCAGCCTGGGGGGCCCCGAGGTGGGTCCCGACCCCCCCTACAACCCCAGGGAGCAAGGGGGGGCTCCCCAGCAGCCCCCGCCGCGCCCCACGGCCGCCAAGCCCGAGCACATCTACGACGAGCCCGAGGGTCTCTCCGCCCTGGCCGTGTACGACGAGCCCGAGGAGGTGAAGGGGGAGGCGTGGAGGCTGCAGGCGGCCCCCGAGGAGCCCCCCGGGCACGGCCATCCCTACAACCCCCAGCGGGACGACTACGCCGTGCCCAAGAGACCCGTCCCGCTGCGCCAGCCCTTCCTGCTGCAGGGCAAGGAGTGGCTCGGCGACACCGACTACGACAACGTGGCCCTCAAGGTGGCCAAGAAGAGGAATCTGCAGTGAGTGGGACGGGGAGGAGAGGAGGAAAGGACCCCCCCGGTTATCCCAGGCAGACTCATCCCGAGCCCCGCGGAGCCGAGACCCCCTCCCAGCTCGGAGCACCCGCGGATGGGGGGGGGTGGGGAGGGGGCACGGGCATCCCTGGGGAGCGGCGGGGGCACATCTGGGCAGCGCTGGGGCACATTCGGGCAGCGCTGGAGCACATCTGGGAAGCTCTGGATGCGCCCACTGGAGGGCAGTGCGAGCCCACCGTAGGAGCAGTGTGTGCCCACCGGTGCGGTCCCCCCGCGGCCCCAGCGGCCCCGGACGCCAAATCCCGCCCGTCGTCCCGGTCAAAGCTCGGGAATACCAGCTCTGCCCGGCCCGGACCCCCGGCGCCCCCCAGGGATGCGCATCCAGGGGCGGCTGGAGCATCCATGGGCCCGGGATGCTCAGCCTTGTGCCGGCTGGGGATGCACGTCCCACACCTCAGGATGGGCAATCCCCAGGGATGCACATCCCACCCCCGAGGGCCCCCGTGCCCACACGCAGCCCCCAGTACCCCCAGCGTGTACCAGTGGCCACGGCAGGGCTGGGCACTGTGCCCGTCTGAAGGCCCTGCCACGTCCTCCATCAGCACAAATAGGGCCATAAATTCCTGCTGTTTCAGCTGCATTTGTATTTTTAATTCTTTTTATAAACCCACTTTCCAGCCCCTCTGAATTAGGGACGGAACACTGGGCTTTATTTTGACGGAGGTTTCCGTGGCTCCTCTGCTCCTCCCAGTACAGACCAGTATGTGGCTGGACACAGCCTGACTTGCTCTGGGTCATCCTCCTCTTCCTCCTCCTCCTCCCAGCCACCCCCAGCCCTGCACAGCCCTTCCTTGGGCAGATCCAGCCCCTCAGCTCAGCACCATCCCCAATTCCCGGTGAATTCCGTGTTTCCCTGGCACAGACCACTCTCCCAGGGCTGTGCCAGGCTCTGTCTGTGCCCATCACCCTGCACAGACCACCCTGGAGCCCACCAGCTCCACCACCACCCCGGAGGGACATCAGGCGCCGCTGCCGATCCCTCCCCATCCCGTCAGCTCTTTCCACGGAAGGCAGAGACGAGCCATGAATTATTTATAATCTCTCCCAATCAGAGAAACGCTCAGGTGCTTCAGTTAATTTCCTGGATCCTGAAAATCCAAAGTGCAGATTTTAATAAGGCAAATTAAGTGCTTTTTATGTGACGCCCTGATTAAAGCTCCGTGTCCATCGATCCGTCGCGGGCGGGATCGGAGGGGACGGGCCACGCGCAGGTCCCTCCAGGCTCGTGCAGGCGGCACTGGGCTCCATCCCCTGCTCCAGGCGGGATCACAGCGGGGTGCTCCGTGTGCAGAAACACCCAGGAGCCTCCAGCAGGTTTTTCCACGTGGCGCCAAGAAAAAACACGGAGCGAGGCAGATCTTTTTCCACGCCCTGGCAGGGGTTTAGGAGGCAGCGGGATTCACTGAGGGGTGGGGGTGGTTCCTCATCCCGTGGCTCCCCATCCTTTTCTGGAGCCAGGGAGGGATTATCCTTATCCATCCCATCTCCAGACCCTGGGCATTCCAGGAGCATCTCCCAGCTGGAGCCACGGGGACTCCTGACAGCCCGATGCCACTCACCGGGAACCAATTGCTCGAGCACGTGTTATTATTAATTAATTAACGCTCATTATGGTGGTTATTTATTATTAATCAGTGTTCACACAATCCTCACCTCCTCCAGCCTGGCTTCCCGCTGCATCCCTGCTCCTGCCAGTGCCTCCACCTCTGCTTCTCTCCATCAAGCAAAGACGTGGAAACACCTCCTGGACTTCACTTCCCAACCCTACTGGAAGCAGGCAGCCAGGATAACAAGGGATCGCTGGGAATGGCACCATAAAGAAATGGAAAGACCTCCCGGACTTCACTTCCAAATCCTACGGGTCTGATGGGATTTGTAGTGGGCAGCCAGGATGACGAGGGATCGCTGGGAATGGCACTAATCAAATTTTAGAGGCAGCAGCCTGGATTGGGTGAAGTTCTGGGAGTTTTGGGGCTGGAATAGCGTCCCCTGCCTGCCCCATCCAGGTCTAGGGTGGAAAAGGGAAGCTATCCTGGAATGTTAAGTCCAGGTAAGGAGGATGCAAAGCTGGAAAGGCCCTTGGAGGGGCTGTGTGAGGAGCTGGGCTGGGAAAAAATCAATGGCAGAGAGGGAGGGAAGAGATTGGAGCACAAAGCCCCCAGACAAACAGAGGGATTTAATCTGATTTGGGAGTTATTACCGTTATCGAATTATGCTGATCATAAATCATTCAGGAGCAGGGATCATCCAAACGGGGATTTGTTCGGAGCTCGGAAGGGCACAAATGCTCCTGAGACACCCCCCCTTCCTCAGCCTCCCTCCAGGAGCAGGGGGGAGGCAGAGCTGCGCCCCAGGGTGGAGAAGGGCACGGAGCAGGATCCCAAGGGAAGGCTGGGCTGGCAGGGGTTGGAGGGCACGAGAAGAGGGGGGCAGCCACCTCCGGGGTGGAGAGGATGGGGGGTCGAGGAATCCAACACCCCAGACGGGGGATGGAGGAACCAAACACCCCAGACGAGGGATCGAGGAATCCAACACCCCAGACAGGGGATGGAGGAGCCGAACACCCCAGACGGGGGATGGAGGAGCCGAACACCGAGCGCGGGGGTGCCGCCCGTGGCCTGGAGATGCCGCTCCCGGGCCCGTCTTTGCTGCCCGCTCCGCACACCTTGTCAGGGCAGCTCGTTCTCCCATTACTGTCTCCTTGGATTAGGGATGCGCTCGCTCTGCAGCGCCCCCGCCCCGCGCCGATCCCAGGCGCCAGGGAGAGCTGGAAAAACTGCATTAGAGCCCGGCCGAGGAGCCCCTAATGCCATTAGGGGGCAGGAATTAGAGGTGCTAAATGACAAGCCCCTAATCAGCCCCGGGATTTATGTCAATCACGTCCCCGCAGCGGGGAGAGGCAGGGCCCTTCATTCAGAAAAAATTGCCTAATTGGGAAGGTCTGGATTCTCTCCTCCTGTCTTGTTTCTGGAGCTCTGGAGCTCCCAGAAAGGCTTCTCGGGGCGGGGGATAAATGAAGGGGATGGTGAGGTGCAGGGTGAGGAGCAAGGAGGTGGCAAAGTGGAGGGACAGCCACCTCCTACCTCCACCCAGCCTGCTTTTCCTTTCCCTTTTGGGGGCTTGAGATACTCCAGGCTGGTTATTACTGGGAATTGCGTCATTCCGGTCCGTATGGGAAAACAGGTTGGAAACCAGCCCCTGTTTTCCCACTTCAAGGACTCTCTAGAGGAGCTGGGCTGCCTCCCTGCCCTGGGCTGCAGCGAAATGAATTGGCAATTCCCAGGAGTCCATAAAGCCTGACCGTGTAGGGAAGGAAGCTGTAAAAGCTGCGTGTCCACAGCAGTATTTCCTTCACTCCTCATTGATCCCGTGGCCTCTGCTGCCCATGGCTCGGCTCTGGGATGATGTGCTGGGTCCCCTCAGAGCCACCTGCATCGATCCCGGGGACCTTGGCCAGCCCGGAGCATCTCCGGCCCCTCCTGGTGCTGGGAGCACATTCCCGGGCTGATTCCAGCCTGGAACGGAGTCACTCGTGCTCGTCCCCCTTCAGACGGGTTTTCCAGCCCTGGATATTTGATGAAGGCTGAAACCCCAATAGACTGTGTTAGAGCAGCAGTGCCTGGAGCTCAGGAGAGCCTTTGAGCTCCTTGGGTAGTGCATCCCACGTTCCCAATCCAGGAATGCCATTAAAGGGATCACCTGGACCCTGACGACGAAGGGGGAACCGGATCCCTAATTCCAGAGCCTGCCTGGCCCTTCCTGCCCCTCCCCTGCGGAGCCAGGTGGTGTCTCAAGGCCTCTCCTGAATCCAGGGATTTTTAAAAGCCCTCAGTTCCCCCAGGTCTGGGCCTCAGGGGTTGTTTGGTGCCTTTCCTTCACCTCAGTCGACGGCTCTGGAACCAAAATAATGCTCCGGGTGCTTCGCGGGCTCCTCCGCAGGCAGATTTTGTCAGGAAGTATAAATATCCGCCCCACCCACCTGCCCAGGCTGTGCCTCAGCAAGCAAATGTGCAGCTACTCCCTCGCTGCCGACCTGCTGCTGCGGCTGGAATTCCGCAGGACTGGGGTGGGGACAACGGGACAGGCTTCCCAGAGAAGGTGCCCCATCCCTGGAAGCGCCCAAGGCCAGCTTGGAGCATCCCGGGAGACTGGGAGGTGTCCCAGGTGGAACTGGATGACCTTCGTGCATTCCCTCCCAACCCACACCGTTCCAGGGTTTTGGAGGCTGCTAAAACCTGCCCTTCCCCGCCCGGGTGTGTTCCCGGGAAGGATTTGCTCCCTCCGCGGCCCTGCCCAGGTTTGCCGAGGGGATCCCGGCGTCCCTGAGCATTCCCAGTGCCTGCGTGTGCCCACCCCTGTGGCCCAGGGCGCGTGGAGCTGGTCACCAAGAGCCAGCAGTGTCCCACTGTATCCCCGTGGAACAGCCACCCTTCCTGGGGACTCATCTCATCCGAGAAGGAGCCGGGAAGCGGCGGAATTTCCACCCTGCTGCTCTCCGTTATCCCCGCGGAAGGGGAGCCAATTACCAGCAGCTGCTGGGAGCCTAAAATTATTATTAATTTCAAACAAAGCATATGCTTTGTGTTAACAATCCTCCGTGGTGTGGCAGAAGGGCCGATCCCATCCAGATGGCTCGACGTGCCGTGGGAACGATTCGTGCCGGGGCTCCGCCGCCGCTCCGGAGCGGCGCTGGGATGGAGGGGCGGAATTCCGTGCCTGGGTGGGGTCACCCGGCAGCAGGAGCCCGGCACAGGGTCACAAACAACGTCTATTATTGCTTATAATTAAAAATATAAACCCTGTGAGCTCCACCTGAGGACGTGCCGGGGTCGGGGAGGTGGCGGCTGCGGAGAGCGGCAGATCCAGCAGCGGGCTCTCGGGGAATAAGGAATATCATGCCATCACACGGATTATGGCAATGTAAATGTAACAGAGGCGCATTAAGGAAGGCCTGGATCCCAGCCAGAGACCTGCTGCCCCACCAGCCATGGGTGGGATGCTGAAGGCTCTCCCTGCCCCTCTCAGACCCCCTGCAAGCAGATTTTTCCCCTCTCTGCCTTTGCATTCAAATAAAGAAAATGAATCATTTTCCTTTCCATCCCTGCACGTGGAGATGGGCAGAGAGGCATTTCCCAGCTTGGCTCGAGGGTGTCCAATGTCCTGAGCCCTCTGGAAGCCCGGGAAGAGCTGCTCAACCTGCCGTGGCAAATCACACCGAGAGGTGCCAACGCAGAGTTCAGAGCAGCGTTTCCTCCTGGAATCACGGCGGTCGCATCCAAAATAACTGGTGTGAAAGCAAAGGAAAGGATGGGTTCTATTTTTACCAGGAGGTGGGAGCTGGCGACACGGGCTGCCTTGGCACGGAGGAGCTGCTCTGCTCCACTGGCCCTGCTGGGCCCGTGGACAGCACGGACAGGAGCAGATATCCAGGGAAAAAAAGGTGCGTCCACAGCAACAGGGACTCGTTCGGACAAAGAATCTCCACGGAGAGGGTTTTCCTTTGGGTACGTCCATCCTCAGCTTCCAGCAAGGTCCTGGCCCTCGGGAAGAGCTTGCAAAGCTGCTCCCACACGGGCATCCCGCTTTTCCCCCATCTTTCGGTGACATCAACAGATCGAGGTCCTTGGTGGGGCTCCAGAAATCCTGCTGGATTAGCACGATCCCTCTGGATTAACAACCCCACACCCACCAGCATGGAGCATCTGCTGCCTGGAGATGGATAACGAGCTCAGTCCCCAGCCCGGGGGGAGCTCAAGCCCCCCCAGGACCCCGGAAAGCGTGGCGGCGGGAGCATCAGAGCTCCTTTAAATCCCACAACTGGAATTGGGAGCGAAGTATCTCCAGGGGAGAGGGGTAAAAATAGCTGCTGCTCTGTGTCAGCAGCCGGGGCCCTGTCAAGGGCAGGGGCGAGCGCTCGTTATAAATAGGAGGAATTAATTACTCGAGTGGGGGACGCGGCGCTTAATGAGGGGTCGGGCTGACACCAGCACGAAGGGAATCCATGGCCCAGCGCGGAGGAGCCCTGGGAAGGACGGGGTGGCATCACCGTGGATCCCTGAGGACACGGGGGTGTGGGGAGGGCAGCAGGAGGAGGAGGAGGAGGAATTGGGGAGACAAAACCACCTTAATGACATCCCTCACAGCCCAGCCGACACTTGGGGACGGGGCAACTGTGCCCAGGAGCTGCGGGAAGGGCTTGGGGTTAATTTTGATTTTATTTTAGCATTAATTAAACCCCGTGGCCACGGCTGCCTGAGCACTCCGGGAGGTGCATGGGAGGGCAGGGGTCCTGCTGGGGAGGGGCTGGTGCTCCCTCCCCACCCCTCCCCGTGCCCTTCACACCCTCCCAAGTCAGCCCCGGGCACGTCCAGGCTCCTCCCGTAGCCTGGAATGCCAGGACCCGGCTTTTCCTCCTCGGTGAGGAGGGCGAGGGATGGAGAGGAAGGAGAACAGGAATGAAGCACCGGGAGGGAGAAGAGGGCTCGGGAAGAGGCGAAGGGTGGGAATGGTGCGTGTGGAGGGGAAAGGCAGACCCCGGGGTGGGATGGGGCAGCCCCGGCTGGAATCAGGCCGGGAAAAGCACTCCAGCTCGGGCAGGGAGCGGCTCCGACCCGCCTGATTGCAGTCACATAAAGCATACATCGGAGTGATAATGGGGAGCAGCAGCAGAGCACAGCCTCGGAGCGATGTTGGTGCAGAAAAAACCAGCAGGAGCCACGGCAGGCGGGACGGGATGGAAGTGGCAGAGCCCTTTCCCTGCTCCCCAGGCCATCCCGGGGGGATCCCGGGAGGCAGCAGGGATGCCTGGAGGCCGAAGGCCCCGAGGCTCTGCTCAGACCTGGGCTAAGCATGGCGGGGAAACTCATTGCACAGCATGTCCACGGCGTGGGGACCCCAAAATCCCCAGAGATCCCAGATTCCCTGAGCCCCCTGGGGGCTCAGGGAAAGGAGGGCACGGGGCAGGCTCATCCACGGAGCTGCAGGGCGGGTGGCAGCTCCCATTCCTGCTGAGCCAGCCGGGAGTTGATTCATGGCCCTGGCGGTGCCGGGTATTGATGCATAAGGAAGCAATAATGGAGATGGAGCAGAGCCGTCCTCTCCCCAGGATTTATGGAGCGCAGCCGGATCTCCCGACCTTTCAGGCTCCCCCCCCTCCACATCCCACAGGGCTCAGCACCAACCTGTGCCCGCATCTGGCACATCTGGCTCTGCCCGGGAAGGTGCCACCCCGGGGGCAAAGTCCTGTGACTGAGGCTTTGAGAGCCCCTGGTGCTCCGTGGGGATGAGGAGAGCCCGGGAGAGGGAGCGGAGTCGCCAGGTCAGGGAATGCTGATCCCATCTGAGCCAGGCCCCAGCGCCGTGGGGGATGGAGGAGCCTGGCAGGGCGGGAAGGGCTGGATTTGTCTCGGCCGAGCAGCAGTGGAGCTGCTCAGGAGAGAGCTGGGGGTGTTGGGATGAGTCTGTGCATCAGCATCTCCAGTAATTGAGTTAAAAAGCCAATCACTGAGTCACAGATCCACTCTTCCATGATTCTACGCTTGTGGACACCCCAGACTCCCTTCTGTTTCCAATTATCCCGCTCTCCGGGCCCCACTGCCAATATATAATCTGTTTTCTCATCATCTTCATCCCATTCCCTGAACACACCCCTGGCTGCAGCCCCCAGTGCGTGGGGCCTAAGGGGAAATGGGGAGTAGAATCACCGAATCATGGAATGCTTTGGCTTGGAAGGGAGTTTAAGGCTCATCTCGTTCCAAGCCCTGCCATGGGCAGGGGCACCTCCCAGGTTGCTCCAAGCTCTGTCCAACCTTGGGCACTGCCGTGACTGAGGCTTTGGGCAGAGCCCCCGGTGCTCCGTGGGGATGGGGAGAGCCCGGGAAAGGGAGCTGGTCCTGCAGGTCCCAGGGAAGCTGCTGCCTCCTCTCCCCCTCCCCACCCCGAGGCTCCGCAGGGAGCAGACCCTTGGCATCACCGGGCACAGCACCTGAAGGTCACCACCCCCTTTTCCCCCTCCGGACCCATTCCCGAGGACCTGATTGCCCATTTTCCCGCTAAGTGCACTTTAACCTCCGGCCCATTACTGGAGCCATCATCCCTTTTGCCTCCCCAAAGCCCCGTTAGTGTCAGACCCTGCACTTCAGGCCTTCGCTGCTCTGGGCTAAAGTGCTCCCCTGGCCCCGCCTCACCAGGGGGGTTCAGGGCTGCTGCACTCTCTTCCTCCTGGATTATTGATCCCTAATTTCTCCCCGGGGGTAGGATCTGCCCTCTTATTGCTTCATTTGTTTCCCCGCTCTGTTGCCGAGTCTCCACGTCCCCCCACCCCGCACCCCAGAAATCCCACCCCGCTCCCTGCTCCTGCACAAGAGGCCAGGATTGGGAATGCCAGGATTTCCAGAGCAAAGATCAAAGCACGAAGCTGCAGAGGAGGGATGGCTTAGAACAAGCCCCCCCCCGGGGCAGGTGGCAAACAGCCTTTCACCCGCTGAGTGCTGTGCTTTGAGCTCTTTCCCTTGGAAAAGGGGGAAAAAAACACCACAACCCACCTTTCCACTCCCCAGCAAAGCCCAAATCCAGCCCTCACCCCCCTCCCATCGGGCTTTTGCTGCCTCCCCACCTCCTCTGTCCCCCCAGCTGGGTGGGAGCTGGTGTTCCAGAGCTGGGGTTTGGGATGAAAGGCGGCTCTGGGCTGAGGTTCCGCCGGCAGAGACACGGATGAACGGCTCCAGGTGCCCACCGCCATCCTTTCACAGCCATCCTCCCGGACAGGGGGAAGGCTCCGCGGGCCAAAAGGCATCGCCAGCCTTTTCGAGCCTTGTGAGCTGTGAAGTTGGTGAATAGCAAAGTAAAATGGGATCCTTAAGGGCTTTTTTTCCCGCCCGAGGCGGGACCGGCGCCTCTGCCCGTCTCCACCCCGCCCGCGCCCGGGTTCTCCATCCATCAGGATCCTCAGCATCCCTCAGCTTTCGGAGTTCGCTTGTTTGTGTTGCCTGTCAGCTCTCTCTCCCCCCCACCCC
>VXAY01000284.1:11874-24794 GCA_013399855.1 Oxyruncus cristatus | reverse complement strand
GCATCCCAGATGAGAGCGGAATGCATGCTAATAAATTCGGGATCGGCAGCAGCACCCGGAGACGGGGAAAAGCTGCTTGAATTACAAAGGCAGCTCCGGCTGCCGCACCTGGATTTGCTTCTCGGCCCCGACTTCGCTCCCCTGGGGCAGGGATGCCGGGGGTGGGCAGGGGTGTGGGATGCGGGGGGAGACACAAGCAAGGGACGGGGTCTGGAGCAGGACAGCGGCGCTCACACCCTGACTGCGCCCTGCGCCGTCCCCCGGGGCGCTCCCCCAGGCCCCCGGGATGCGGCAGCAAAGATCAGGGCTGTTTCCTTTTCTTCGGCGAGGAGCGTAATCCCCCCTTTGAAAGGCGCATCCCCCGCTTGATGCTTCCTGACATTAATATTATCATCTCCAAGCAGCCGCAGAGCCCGGCTGTCGCCTGCGATTAGGGCGCTGACACAGATCGGTGCAAGATTTCACAGGCGGCTCATTACGGCTGACTCGGGCTGCGCTCGGCTTATATAACTCATCTTGCATAAACCTGTCACCCGCAGGGGCTGCTCCGCCGCCCGGCCCCGCCGGGGCCCGGCAAGGGGCCGGGGCAGGGTGGGATGAAGGCCACCGGCACCCCCGCCCCACCCGCGGGGCTCGGCGCCTTGCGCGGGGGGTTCTCTCCCGCTGGATGGTTGTACCGGCGTGGGAGCGGCTTCCAGGGGCGTGTCACGGGTGTGGGAGGGCGACGGTGGGGGGAAAGGCCCTCCGGAATCCTGGAGGGGTGAAAGGAGCCTCCCAGCATCCCGGCTTTGCTGGAGGATCTCACTGGTTACGCTGGTAGAGGAGGATCTGCCGGGGGCGCGTCTCAGGGTGTGGGAGGGGGCTCTGCGCTCACCTTAAGGACTGGGATGCTCCCGATGAAAAGCTGGGGCGGGGGACCCCTGGAATCCTGCGCCGGGGACCGGGATGCTCCCGATGCCAAGCTGGAATGGGGGAGCTGTGGAATCCCATGCTGAGGACTGGGATTCTCCCGATGCAAGGGGAACCCGTGGCACCACCGGCCTGGCACCTCGTGCCGGGCACTGGGATGTTCCCACGCAGAGCTGGCACAGGGACCCGTGGAATCCCGTGCTGGGGACCGGGATGCTCACAACGAAAAGCTGGGGCAGGGACCTGTGGAATCCCGTGCTGGCACCGGGATGTTCCCATGCAAAGCTGGCACAGGGACCCGTGGAATCCCGTGCTGGGGACCGGGATGCTCCCAGTTCATCCCATCCCGTCGCAGAACACCCCCCCTACCCCCCTTGCGCGGGCGGGGGGGCAGGAGCAGGGCTGGCAATGTGACCCCGGTCCCCGAAGGGCTCATCAGCGACGGCAGCAGAACCGGTGTCACCTCCCTGCAATTAATCAGAGGAGTCATTAGTAAATGAAACAACCGCGGCTCATCAGCTGCAAACCGCCTCTCCCGCCAGGAGCGGGGGGGAGCCGGAGGGGCAGGCGCTCAAAATTAGGTGTCTCGTGTCTTTTTTTTTTCCCCTCGTTTTCAAACATTTCGGGTTCAAACCTTCCCCCGGGGCTCCCAGGCCCTGTTTGCTGGTTACTCCGCCTCAGGGGATGCTGAACTCCCCCTGCAAACCCCTCAGCAGGGCTCGTGCTTCCCTGTCCGTCTCCTCCACCTCCCAAATCCCTCTCTTTGTGCATCCATGTGTTTGCCGTATCCGCTACCGGCAACATTTGGGATCGGGCGGCCGGTGAACAAAAGGGCTCTGTGAAATCCGAGCTCCCCCAGTTGCTATGTAATTATTCCCGCGCTACCCAAGCAATAGGTGGGAATTCTTGCCAGCGCTGATTGTTCCCAGACACCCCGGTGCCGAGGATGCCAGAGGATGGTTGCAGCGGCCAGAACGGCCTAATTAGGGATAAATCATTAACGATGAGCCCTGCCCTGCTGGCAAGACCCAGGCTGGCTCCTGAAAATGCTGCCCTGGTAGCACGGGGGAGGGATGTGGAGCTGGTTCCGCTGCTCCGTGGGGATCACACCGGTTGAGCCACCTTGGATTCCTGCTCCGCTTCCCTCTGTAACCCTTTTCGCCCTCCTGTCACTATTAAAACACTGCTGTGTGACACTGTTCCCAACACTCAGCCCCGGCCTTATCATTAAATGTAGATTACGGGGGGTAATTCCTGGCGAGGAGAGAAAACAGACAGTGAGACTGGGATTGGCTCTCGGGTGGGAAAACGGAGAGCGGGGACAGAATATGGACCGCCAGCCTGGAGTAAGGCCGGCCACTTCCCCACCCAAATTCCTGGCAGAGCTCCTGGGTGGCTGATCCAGCCTCTCTCGCCTCGCTGGGAATGAGATGGAGAGGAGGAGCTGCACTGAGTTGCTGTGAACCAACCCCGCTGTGCCCCGGGGGGCTGGAGGAGCCCACGGGCACCTCGTGCTGCTCAGGGCGGTGCTGACCCCTCTTCCTGCTGCATTCCACGAGCAAAATCCCCTTTTCCTTGCGCCCAGCCCTGCCGTGGGGCAGAGATGGAGGTGGGAGCCTCCAGCCTTGTCCCCAGCTCAGCCCAGCTAATCTCTGCTTGTCAGAGAACAGGACTGCAATCTGCCTCCTAAATCCGACAGGATAATTAAAATCGGGGAGGGAGATGGCTATCAGCTAATTTTCGTGATGCTCTTCCCTCTCCCCACCTCCCAGTTCTCTTCCCATCCCTCCTGGCAGTCCCTGCCTCCTCCTCTTCCTCCTCCTCGGGGTGTGGGGGGGAGATTTTACAGGACTTGAGGGGTCTCTCTGTGCCCCCCACGCAGAGCAGGGACCCCCTTCCATCCACCTCCAAGGCTGCTCCCCAGCCCTGCCAGGCTGCAGGAGCGAATTCTCCGGGGGAAGAGCAACACCGCAATCAATTAGGGGCATGAAAAAAAAAAGGGATAATTTTATCAGTGGAGGGGTCGGGGGCGGGAGGTGGGATCCTCTGTCCTGGGTAATGGGAGCATCATGTCTCCAATTAAAGTTGAGAGGATTCGTCTCGGAGCCGGGGCCCGTCAGGAGCCGACGTTTATTGGGCTGTCAAAGTCAATCTCCTTCAGGAGCCGCTTCCCCAAGCACGTCGGATTATGGATCATTTATGCCTCTTNTGGGTTTATTTTGGTTTTTTTTTTTTTTTTTTAATTTTTTTTTTTTTTTTTTTTTTATCAGTCGTGGGTGGGTTTTGTGCTTTACAGCTTGTTTGGTTTGCCCCCTGACGGGAGAGAAATCCGGCGGCGGCGCGAAGGGATCCCGTTCCCACGGAAGCTAATTCTGGTTAATCGTCATTATGGCCACGCGGGGAAACCTGGAGCGAAGGCCGGGGATTCCAGATCTTTCTGGGACCAGGCTCTTTCCTGGTAACTGGAGAGCGAGGGGACACACTGTGCTGGGAGTGTGGGATCCCCTGGGACCAGCAGGATTTGAGGGATGGTGTCTGCACCGCACCTCGCTCCAGCGGGATGTGGGAGCTGCCAGCCTGGGACGCAGGCAGAGCTCCAGGCTCCCACCTGGGACACCTGCCAGGCTCTCTCTCTCTCCAGCTGGATGCTCCAGTGATACAAAACGGCCTGGAGCAGGGGATGCTGTCAGGTTAATTGGTCATGGCAAGGGCTGGCACCGGCGGGTGACAGGAGACTTTGTCACACACACGTCTCCAGCCAGGACTATTTTTGCTCCACTCTCAATCCCGGGGATGGAGGAGCGTTTTCTGCCGGTTCCCTCCAATGCATCCAGCGAAGGAGGAGGGGGGGAAAGTCTCCTCCATGCCTGGCTGCCTGTCCCACGTCCCAGGGGCCCTGCTCTGCTCCCCTGCCAGCGCTGGCAGTGCCACCTCCCCGGGGACAGCCGGGATTGACGGCTCTGTCTCCTCTCATTGCTCCACTCTGGGAGAGGAACTATTTTTATCCCCTCTCTCCCAGTGCTCCCGGCTCCCCTACCTGTGGGAAGGGAGGGGAGGGGGTTTGAACAGCTTTTATCCCGATCCTGGGTTGTGCTTTGGATCCCCCGCCTGTATCTCTCTGTCCCAGTGATTTATCAGCCCGGTTTGGAGATGGGAATGTGGTGCCTGAGCCCCTTCAACACCCCTGGGGTGCCCTCCCCCAGCATTCCAAGGCATCTCCGGAGCTGGGTTTGGGTTTCCCACCCCTGGGAGCTGGAGGGGAGGTGGGGGGCCAGGCCTGAGCCCCCCGCCAAGGGAGCAGCGCTCGGGGGCAGAGGCTCATTCCTGGTCAGACACCCTGTTACTGGAATTGTGCCTGCCGGGAGCTGCCAGGGCAGGGTTGTTACAGGATATTCTACAGACCGTTTGCATGGGCACCTCCAGGTCATTTCGATCACTTTAAGCTACTTATCTGCCCATTTTCTTCCCCATAATATTTGCCTAATTCGATTACTCTGCAGCCTCAGCAAGCTGCAGGGAAATAATCGGGAGATATTACCCAGAGCAAGTCAACTGGATCCACGCTTCCAGCGGCCTCCCTCCCCCCCCCAGCTCATCCACGGGGCTCTGCCCTTGCTGGGGGACACTGGGGACACCCCCTGCTCTTGTCCCCATCGCTGCCACACTCGGTGTGAAGGACAGGGACCCTCTGTAGCCACCCTCCAGCGAGGTGCCAGCCCCGTGCCGGGGGTGCAGGCACCCCCAGGGTCATTGATCCCGAGGGATGCCAATTCCTCCACATTTCGGGCGAGTTTGGGACCGAAGCCCCGGAGCTGCAGGGAAGGGATGTGGTGCTGCTGCAGAGCTGCTCCCGGCCAGCCCAGTGGGACGGGTTTTGGGGCGGGCAGGAGGGCTGGATGGACCCGGGGAGGAAGGGAGGAGGCTGAAGCACAGAGGGGGTGAATGCCTGGACTTGATCTTTTCCGACCTAAATGACTCCATGATTCCATGAGGCTGGAGAGGGGAGCTGCCGGCCCTGCCCAGCCCAAACCCCTGGACACAGGCTTGGAACTGAAGGATCCAAATCCACTTCCAGGGTCCTTCCAGCAGCTCCAGGGGGAGCCCTGGCAGGGCAATCAATGCCAGGGCACTAACGAGGGGCCCTGAGCTAATTGGCAGGAGCTGCTGCCTAAATGACGATTCCGTATGCGCAGGAGGAGCTGGGAAGGGCCTGGATTCAGATCCAATTTGTGCCTGCAGCAGCCTTGGGAAGCTCAATTAAGCCAGCTCTGGCTTTTCTAATCAATCCCACCCCTGTCTCCCCACGGGCTGGGGAGGGGGCTCGGGCCTGGCCCCGATGGAAATGCCATCCTGGGAGACACCAGGAGCAAGGGATCCACTTCCCTTATTAGTGTTCTTCTAATTTTTGGCTTATATATAAAAAAAGCACCTGTTTTCCTTCACCAGAGGGGAAGGGGGTTCCTGGAAGAGACAGGCTTCGGGGTTTTTTTTGTTTTGATGATGCTCTAGGCGTCATTCCCGAGGGAGACTGGCTTTGAGCTGGCAGGACCTGCTGCTCCGAGAGGGTTTGGATTGTTTGGAGCATTATCCTTGTTCTTTGCACCCTCTTATCCCCCTGGATGTTCCTCAGAGGAGCCGAGGAGTGGCAGGGAAATGGGGCTCGCAGGTAGCAGGTGAATCCCTGCCTGCGAGCTCGAGGGTGTGGAAGGGTTGCCCTGACGAAAGGGAAGGACTTTTCCAAGGTTTCTCCAGGAGGGATCCCCTGCCCAGTGCCTCGGATAGGGGTGGAGACGGAGACGGGGGTGAAAACGGGGATGAGGGTGGGGATGGAGACGGGGATGGGGAGGGAGACGGGGATGGGGAGGGAGATGGAGATGAGGATGGTCGTGTCCCTGGCAGGGCTCCCCATCCCCAGAGAGCCACCCGCGGGCATCGGGAAGGTGTGTCCCTGTGGAACACGAGGAGCCCCGCCGGAGAAGCGGCTGCGGGTGCCGCGGAAGAGCCCGGAGCGGCAGGAAAGCGCCGGGCTCCGGGCAGGGACGCTCCTGCCATCCGCCCGGGAGCAGGGCACGGCTATAAATACCGCTGCTGACACAGCAGGCGGGGCCGGAGGGGACGAGGCAGTAAAAATAATCGAGGCATTTGGGGATGTCGCCAAGGGCCCAGAGGGCGAGTCGCGTCAGCGGAGCCGGGAACGGCTGTGGCACCTCCTGCCGCGCTCCCCCTCCCCGGGAAGGGCTCCCGTGTCTCCCGCGGGGGTGGCACCTTCTGCCTCAGCCTTTCCCGCGGCGGGCACGGGCATCCCAGCTCCCGGTCGCCCATCCCTGGTTTTCACGAACGCGGGGGTTTTTTTTTTCAGCCGAGGGTGGGGCTGCGCTCGCCAGGCTGCCGGGAATGGCAGTGGGGGGGAGGTGGGAGGCTGCCAGACACCGCCGGGGTGGGAATAAACAGCCGCAGGAATCGTGGAATGCTTTCGCTTGGAAGGGACCTTAAAGCTCGTCTCGTTCCACGCCTTCCATAGGCCCGGGTTGCTCCAGCCTGGCCTTGGATGCTTCGAGGGATCCAGGGGCAGCCACAGTTTCTCCAGGCAAGCTGTGCCAGGGCCTCCCCACCCTCCCAGGGAGGAATTTCTTCCCAGTATCCAATATCTGAGTATCTAGTGCCTGGCACAAACCTGCAGCAAATCCTGTCCTCTCCCACCCCTCCCAGGCCCCCTGACCCCGAATCCCACCCCAGACCAGCACCTCTGTTCCCTCCTTGCTTTTATCCCCCTCTCCGCTTCTTTCCCGAGATTTAAACTATCCCAGCAGCTCCCAAAGCCACTCAACCACCATCTCAAGCTCCCAGTGCCCAGCTGAACCTCACAGGGCTTCGTGTGGGGAGGAGGGAGGAGCAGGTAAAAGGTGGGTTTGGATCCTTCGGATGGGGGGATCCTTATCCTGGACTCCCTCTGGAGCATCTCTGCCTCTGGCCCAGCTGATAGAGAGGAATTTCACGCTGTTTCCTGATGTGGGCCCGGTCCTGCTCATCCAGCTGGGCTGTGGAGGCACGGGAAGCATCAGCCAAGGGCTCCACGTGCAGGGCAGCACTCCCTGCCCCGCACAGACTGTGGCAATCACTCATCAGCACCCAGGGACTGCCTGGAAATCTCATTCCCGGGGATCAGGGAGCGTGGGGGCAGGAGGGGCCGCCCAGCCCGGGCTCCTGAGCTTTTAGTGAAACTCGATTTGCTTCATTGCCTGATGGGGCTGAGAGTGTGTGACAGTGGATCCGGCCTCATTACCCGGCTCTTCCCATGTCATTCCCGGAGCAGCTGCAAAGCCCCTCTTCTCCTTCTGCCTTTGCATCCCCGTGCCCTTCATCGGATGGGAACAAGTCCCTGTTTCTTTGCCACCATCCCTGTTGCCTCCATCTGGTAGGAATGAGTCCCTCCCTCTTCCTTTGTCTCCATCCCCGTTCCTTCCATTTCATGGGAACAAGTCCCTCTGCCTTTTCCTCCATCCCTGTTCCCTCCATCTGGTAGGAACAAGTCCCTCTTCCTTTTCCTCCATCCCTGTGCCCTCCATTTGGTGGGAACAAGTCCCTCTTCCTTTTCCTCCATCCCTCTGCCCTCCATTTGATGGGAACAAGTCCCTCTTCCTTTTCCTCCATCCCTGTGCCCTCCATTTGATGGGAACAAGTCCCTCTTCCTTTTCCTCCATCCCTCTGCCCTCCATTTGATGGGAACAAGTCCCTCTTCCTCTTCCTCCATCCCTGTGCCCTCCATTTCATGGGAACAAGCTGCTTGCACATGGAAGAGTCTGTCAGTCCATCCCAGCAGGGTCCCGAGCTGAAATCCGGGGTGTCCCTGTGCCGATGTGCCCAGTAAATCCCAGTAAATCCGTGGGGCTCTGGGAGTGGGAGCCGTGCCCGGACGCGGGAGGAGAGACCGGAGTGTGTGCGTGTGTGTGAAGGAAAAAAATACGTTCCTTCCCCAAAAAAATTCCCAAGTGCTTCCCTTTCAGCTCCTCGTCTCGCTCAGGTGCCGAGGGGTTGGATGGAAATGTCAGCTGTGATTTGGGGCTGTGGAGGCTGATGGGTGCGTGAGCAGCAGAGCTGACAGCTCTCGGGACGGGCTGGGCTGGAGCTGGTGGTGGCTCTGGATGGCTCCGCCACAGGAGGGGCTCCCAAAAACTCGCTGAGGGCAGAGGAGGCGCTGCAAGCGTTCCCCAGCACCGCTGGTGGCACCATCCCAGCATCCTGGGATGCCTCGGGATCGGCGGGACTCGCCCCGGCCAGCAGTGTCCTCGAAGCATTTTAGGGATAACCCGGCTCCGGTTTGGGAACCCCTGGCAGGGCAGGACCTGCCCCTGCAGAGCATCGGGCGGTGCTGGGTGGGGCCCCATGCCAGGGCATTCCATTGGCAGGGAGAGCCGCTCCACCGGCCTGGGATGGGATCCAGAGGGCTGACGGCTGGATCCCGGCGCTCCCGGCTGTCCCCCAGGGCTCTCCTTAGCCAGGGCCACCATCGAGGGGAGGACGAGGCCCAGGAGCCACCGGGACCCGTCACCAGCCCCGTGTTCCATCCAGAGGGCTCGGAGCGGGGTTTGGAACCAGCTGAGCCCCTTCTCATCCCACTCTCCTGCTCCTCGCCCTGCCCCGTGACCCCCGGGCAGGGCAGAGCGGCAGGGGAAGGGGCTGCTCCGCCCGGCAGAGGTTAAAGATTTTGCTCAGCAAAAAGCAAGCGAGGGCAAAAATAGCCTCTGCTTCGCGTGTGGCTGTCGGGGGCCATCAGCGTCGGGGCGCGCCAAGGACTCCCGGCGCCCCCGGCTCCGAGCTGGCTGCTGTCAGCAGCCCTGGAACGTGACCCCCGAGGACGCCCCCGTGGGCAGCCGGAGGGTCGCTGCCTGTGCCCGGGCGGGCCCCGACGGGCACCGGCGGATTCAGCCCCTGGGGATCGGCTCCGTGAGCGGAAAATCCCGGTCTGGCACGGCTTGGAGGAGGAGGAGGAGGAGGATGATGAGCTGGGCTCCCCCGGCTGCAGCAGCGCGCACGGGGGGCCTGGGCGGGGAGGAGGGAGGCAGCGCTTGCCCCCGTGGGTGTCCTGTGCCACGCACGTGGCTTTGCACCAGCCAGGGTGCCTGGGGTGGGCCTGCCCTGCCCTCCCCACGGCCGGGGCGAGGGCAAACCCGGATCGAGGTGGAAAATACACAGAACGGCGAGAGAGGAAACATGTAAGAGACAGTGAAGCGGAAAATACGTAAAATAGGGGAATAAAAACGTGTAAAACAGCGAAATAAAGATATATTAACCGGTGGAATAAAAATATGTGAAACAGAGAAATAAAAGTATGTAAAAGAGCGAAATAAAAATATGTAAACTAGTGAAATAAAAACATGTAAACTAGCAAAATAAAAATATGTAAACTAGTGAAATAAAAACATGTAAACTAGCGAAATAAAAACATGTAAACTAGCAAAATAAAAATATGTAAACTAGCGAAATAAAAACATGTAAACTAGCGAAATAAAAACATGTAAACTAGCGAAATAAAAATATGTAAAATAGCAAAAAAAAAAAAACATAAACTAGTGAGATAAAAGAAAGGATCAAAAAACAGAGTCCCATATGCAAGGGGAGGAGACCAATTCAAGGCCGGGTTGGACGTGGCTTGGAGCAACCTGGTCTAGTGGAAGGTGTCCCTGCCCGCGGGACTTTATGGGCTTTAACGTCCCTTCTGAGCCGAACCATCCCATGATTCCATGATTCTATGCTGGGACAAATTCCAGGGTCTTGGAGCCAAGAGGAACCAAGCAGATGGATCACACCGGTGGCACTGGGGGACACGAGGTGCTGGCCTGCACTGGGAGCAGGGGGCAGGTCCTGCCTCCCAGCCACCCCTGGGACACGCGGGGGACCCTAAAAACTCCCAGAGGTGCTAAAAAACCCCCCACTCGGGGCTCAGATCGCTGCAGGTGCCTGAAACGGAGCATCCTGTGGAGAGCAGAGGCGGGGAATGTGCCCTCATCCCCCCCTGCCTGAATCCTGCCTGAGGGGGGGAAGAACCCCACACAGAGACAGGCACCGGGAGGTGCTCAGGGTTTTCTCAGCGCCGTCAGGATGAGGAGAAGACAGGGAGTGTGGGGAGAGCTCCGGGCTGGTCCTGTCCCCCGGGGATTACACCGTTAATGCCTAATCCATCACGTTAACAACCCTGACTCCCATTAATGTGATAACGCTCTGCAGAATTAAAGCCCCGAGTCAGGAGGGTAAGCAAATCCAACTCACATTAATGGGGCTTACAGGGAAGGAGGGGAGGAATCCTCCGGTCACATCCATCACTTCCATCAGGGGCAGGAACAAAGCCCAGCTGGGGAGGGGCTGGCCCGGCCCCGAGGAGGGGTCTCCATCCCCAGGGGAACGCTGGAACCATCAGGAGCGGGGTGCCTTGGAAGGGGAAGATAATTTGGGGCGAGGAGCAGCAACCAGCCTCTGCCACGCGCCACCCCTCGCCCCGAAGGTGCCCATCCCTGCTGGGGGGCACTGGAGGCACCGGGAGCCGTGTCCCAGCTTTGCTGGTTAACGTTGTCACTCCACGATGGGTGGGAATAAAGTCGTCAAGTTGGTTGAGCTTTTGTGGCCCCCCCCCCCACCCCCCCCAAAAAAAAAAAACCTGAATATTTGCAGGGTTGTAGCAGGGCTGTTGCGGGTTGTTGCATCTTGCTCCTCTTCCCAGGCACCGTGCAGGCCTCCCTCGGTCCCAAAAACCTCTGGCTCCCACCCTGCTCCCTCCGTGCCTCCCTTCTCCCTCTCACCAGGACCAGCAGCCCCAGGCAGAGGCCTCTTTGTGCTGGAATGGCTGTGGGAGGGACAGCCCCGCCCTGGGCCCCCCAAAAGCTGCCAGGGAAGAGCCACCTCCGCCATGCCATCCCTCTCCCCTTGTCCTAAAGGAAAAATCCAACCTCCCCTGCCCCCAAAACACGGGCTGAGGGGGGGAGGCTGACCAGGGGGGTGCTTCCCATGCCATGCCCCTGATTTAAGGAGCTCCCGGGCTATAAATCGCCCTGGAATAAATCCGAAATGAGAGGCCAGGTAGCTGCTGGCTGCTCCTGATAAGGCCGGAGCGGGGATGAGCCGCAGTCGGTGCCTGCGGTGGGAAGGCTGCTGGGATTAACCCCACGGGATGCAAAGCTCAGGGCTCCTGCCCCATCCCTCCATCAGGTGGGTGCCGTGGCCGAGCCCGTAAACGTGCTCAGGCAACCAGAGGTGGGTGTTCCCACGGGCAGCAGGTTCAGGGAAGGGGGATGAGGGTCTCTGTGGGCACACCGAGGCACTAAAACGCAGGGAGAGCCGAGGGGAAGCTGTGCCGTTCCCTCCTGCAGCAGCTGAGGGGGCAAAAGCCCTCGGGTGTCACCTCGGTGGGGGCTGAGAAAGCCTTCCCTCTGCCGCAGCCCGGCCCTGAGCCTGGGAAGGCAGGAGGGGGAGACAGCGGAGAGGCCAAAGAGCAGAAAGGAGAGCGGAGAGCAGCAGATCCCTCTTCTGGTGGAGGGGATCCTTTCCCGCGGCTCGGCTCCGAGATGCCCTTAAGGCGGGAACTAAAGCAGCTATCTGCCTTCCGCTGGGGCTGGAGCAGATCCCGCTTCTCCCGCGGCTGGGACGCCCCTTCCAGCGCAGAGCAGGGAGGGAGGAGCACAGAGGGGACAGAGGGACAGCGGGTTCTTCGCGCCGGGACCGACGCGCCCCTGCAGGGACGAGGGTGTAACACCGCGAGCAGCGAGCCCTGCCCAGAGCGGAGCCGGGCAGCTCAGGACACCCCTTTGGCAGCGCTGGCTCCATCCAGGAGCTGTGCAAGCACAGGAACATCCTGCTTAAGTCACAGCCTCCGTGCGGCTTTTTTTTTTTCTAAAGAGAAGGCGAGGCAGGGAGAGCAAAGAGCAGGCAAAGAATAGGACGGGAAGGATGTTAACTGGGAAGCCTCACTAACGTGTGCTGCTCTGATCTGCTGTTTGTCATCCTCCCCTTTCTTTCTGCCTGACCCTTCGCTCCGGAGGACTGTGCTCCGTTGTTCTGTCTGCCAAGGTGATGTGCCAGCTGTTTTCCAAAGGCCCTGGCTCGGGAGGCGAGGATATGTGGATGGGGCGAGGCTCAGTGCTGTGCTCCCCAACATCACGGTGCTCCTCTCCCGCTCCCAAGGTCTTTTATCACCTTGAGGTAGCAAAGCAAAGCATCCTCCACCTCCTCCTTCCCGATTCCCGGGCCAGGACCCCCCATCTCCGGCACTTGGGAGTGTCCTGATCCACAGTCATGGATCGAGAGAGGGGTGAGAGGCTCCAGCACCCCACGAGGGACTGGGAGGAGGGAGACCCTGCAGTGTGGACCCTGCCCAGGGGGCAGCACGGGGGGGCAGGATGGTGGCGACCCCCATTCCCAGCCCTGGCAGTGGGGGCACAGGGGTGGATGGCAGGAAGGATGAGCGGGGTGCTGCTGCCTGAGGAGCCTCTCACGGGAATGTCTCATTCCCTGGTTGGGCGGGGTGTGTGTGTGTGTGCAGTTCCCCCTGCAGACCCCGGGGAGCACAGAGCAGCTGGGAGATCCCCCCCACCCCAAATTTGGGTGGGCTCCCCTGGTTCCCTGCCCCTGGCAGCTGGTGGCTTTTCACCGAGGCACCTCGTCCCTGAGCCCCTGCGGCCCCCCAGGGTGCCCCTCTCCCATCCCCATGGTCGTCACCCATCCAGGGACCCTCTCCCCTCCCCAGAGCATCCCTCCCTCCCAACCCCATGGATGCAGCAGCGCAGGGCCCCGGGGATGGACCCGGGGAAGGGTGCGGGGGGCGCGTTTGGGAAAGGTGGGGGTCTCTCCTTTGTCTCTGCAGCCCCCGGGGGTCCTCTGTTAAATACCGGCAGGTGCATCCCCTCGGAAAGAAGGGATGGATGGCGACAGACGGGGAGCAGGGGGGGTGAGAGGGATAAAGGCGGTGACAAAGCCGGTGACCGGGGGGTCTCTCCGCACGCCCCCCGCCAGCCCCCCGCCCC
>VXAY01000278.1:0-20802 GCA_013399855.1 Oxyruncus cristatus | reverse complement strand
CTTTGAGGTCCTTTCCAATCCAAATCATTCCAGGATTATGTATATTATGTATGTATATAATGTATATTATATATTATAGTATATATGTAAAAATAAGCTATATATATCTCTATAAAAAATAAGCTGATATATATATATATAATAACCCTTTAAAATGAGCTGCTAAAAACTATCTCGACCTACAGAGTTAAACCCCAAGAAGGGGGCTGTGAATAGGTCCGTGTGAATTATAAACTATTTGCTCCGTTTTGCTTCCTTCAGCACCTTAAAAACTCGGGAATTATTTGTTTAAATCACGCCCCGGTTATGACTTTTTATGTCTTTATCAATTAAATAATTAACTTCTGCCGGCCTGGCCTCTCCAAGCCCTTTTCCTTCTCCAAGGATCGATAGCTTATAGTGCTTCTGTACATCCACACGTATAAATTAGGGAGTTATGAATTAAAGTGCATTCTGGGGAGCACAAAAAGCCTTGTTCTTAGCAGGGATCGCGGGTGGAAAATATTGGGGTGTTAAAATACGGCCCCAAAAATTAATTTGCCTTTTAAGCTTCGGCCTTTTGGACAGCGGGAGCTCGAGAGCAAGATTTAGGGGCTTCAGCCAGTTCAGCCGTCAGGAGTATTTGTCACGCAAATGTGAGCTGGACAAGCAAATTACCTGCGAAACGAGGAGCCATCTAATTAAACCAGCAGCAAATAAGCCGTGGAACTTCCCAGGCCCCAGCAGCAAATTCCCGCTTCGGAGATGGAGTTCTTTCGGGGTGGGGCAGCTCAGGAAAGGGAGAAATCCCTTTATGGGGGCAGGGGGAAGGATGGGAGCTGCACAGGGGGTTCAAGGGCAACCTGAATTAATTTAATTTGAATTCCGACCTGGATTTTAATGACGTGGCTCCCACCGGCGATGGGGCGAGGCTTGAGAGGCAGGGGAGAAACTGGGGAATCTTGGAGCAGCCAGTTGTGTTCCCGGCACTTCCACAGCGCTCCCATTGCAGGGAATGTAATAAATAAAACACTCCGCTCTCCACCACTGGTGTAGAAAAACAGTGATCGTTTTGGCCACGATTTGTACAAAAATGGTGAGAATTTTTGCCACACTGAGGGTCTCTATCAAGACCTCGAGAGGAAATTGGGAAGAGAGAAGGAAATTACTGGATTCATTGGTAACTTGCATCGAATACAAAACCCGCCATAAAATGATGAAAGGTCTTAGGAAAAGCAGGAAGATATTTAGTGAAGGAAAACCCCATTAATTCATGTTCTGTCAGAATTTCCCTCTCTGGCCGCCTTTCCAAGAAGTGCCATGGAATATTGTGTCTGTTAGTCCTCAGGGCAGCAAGACTGGAGCAAGTCACTTGGATTCTCCTAAAATCAGGATTAGACCCTTTGTTTGCAGGGCTGGAAGGACCGGAACGAGGAGCAGGAGATGAAAGCAGTTTAAAATCCATATTTTTTTCTATATATGTAATTCCCATTTCTAATAGAAAAGCCCATGAAGCAATTCTTATACAGGGCTAATAATTTTTAGGATTATTCAGGAGGAATTTCCTCATGGAAAGGGTGGTCAGGCCTTGGCAGGGGCTGCCCAGGGAGGTTTGGAGTGCCCAGCCCTGGAGGTGCCCAAGGAAGGCCTGGCCGTGGCACTCAGTGCTCTGGGCTGGGGGACAAGGGGGGCATCAGTGACAGGTTGGTGATCTTGGAGGGCTTTTCCAACCTCTCTGATTCTCCAAGATATTTTTCACGGGATATGAGCAACGCCCTGTCTGGAATATCCCTTGGGTCAGTGGGGATCAACTCTCCAGGCCGTGTCCCCTCCAAAATTCTTGTGGCTCATTCTCCTCCTCACTGATGGGGGGTGGGAGATGCCCAGAAGTCCTCGATTAGTGTCAGTCCTGCTGTTTTGCCAACATTATCCTCTTCCTAAATCCAGACCACAGCCCTGGCTCAGCCACAGGGAAGAAAACTAACCCCATCTCAGCCCAAACCAGGACAGATCTAAAGGAGGGGGTTAAATTACGCTGATAAATCCAAAGCCTGGATCCATTTATAAAAGGGTCTGGAAAAATTCAGTTCCCAGCTCTGGCTTTCACAGCCTGGATTCATCTCCTGCAGCAGGAATTACAGATATTGCTGTAATGGAAGGTAATATAGAGCTTTAATACAACCAGCAGCCAGGTTTGAGATCAGATATGAGGGATGAGGGATGATAAATACACAGTTCCATTATTAATAACACCGACTATGAAGACACACCGGCAAGATTTTAATGCAGCCCAGCGAGAGGATGGATCTGATTCTCTCCCAGGAATAATGGCAGTGAGGGAAATAAAGGTTTGAAAACGGAGCAGCGCTGATTTATTCCGGTTCTTTTATTCCTTTTGCTCCTGTTTGTGCAGTTGCTGCTGGGTTTGTACACACAGAAGGAGGCACACTGTGAAGTGCCGCGCTGCCCGACTAATTACGCCTATTTTTGGCACTCTATTGTGCTCTAATTAAGGTCTGTTTGCGTTTTCAGAGCAGGCACATACCCAAAGTTTGCCTTGTTTAATTAAAAGCAAAAAGCAAACGAAGCTGTTCTGGGAGGAGCGGGAGCGAAGCTCGAATGCGCAGGGAAGGGCAGAGGGGAAGTTCAGCCCCGGCGAACTTCAGTGCCAGTGGCGCAAAGCGCAGCCGATTATCCAGCAGTCGATGGTTCGCCGAGGAGAAGGAGCTACAGCTTATTCACCAGACGACACAAAGGCGGGCTAATCTCTCCTCTCTGTCCCCCGGAATCGCTGGAATTCGGGATTTCGGGGAGGCACGAAGCGGAGCCGCGCTGTTGTGACGGGAATCAGCCCCGGGGCGTTTACACCGCGCCTCGGAATGACGCGAAAATCGGATTTCACGGGCAGAAAACTCTCCTTCCGAGCGGGTGGGATGGCCCAGAAGTGTGTTAAAGGTGCCGCTCTGAGGCCGCACCTGGTGCCGGTTGCACTTAGAAGGTTTGTGGAGGTTTAGCTCTGCAGGAAGATAAAGGGGGAGAGAGGGACAGGGAGGGATGGAGGCGCTTCTCCGCAGTGCCGCTGCGGAGGATTGGTGCGTCCAAGTGCCTTGGAGATGGGGAATGGGGTGGAAGGAGGATTTTGGTCAGAAAACCTCCCTGGAGAGCAAAAGAAAAGAATGCTTGGAGTGAGCAGCTCGGCCTTTCTAAGTGGAAAATCGGGGAGGGAGCAGCTGTGTCTGCCAGTTTTAGGGGTTTTTCCATAGGGTTCCCACGGTTTCCAGTGATAAGAGGAACCTCAAGCAGGACTTGCTCCGTTCTGGGCAGTGAAATCTTGTGCAGGAGCGGACAGATATCCCAGCTCCTTCTTTTCCCAGCATTTTCAGGGGGTTCAGCAGGTTTACCCATTTATCGCCTTCACGACGCTCTTCCGGCACTTCCCAAAGCTCCAGGAACCCGGAGCAGCATTTGACGGCCGTGAAATCGTATTTGTGGGATGCATTCAAAGCTCTGTCTCGGTGGTTAAATCTGGAACGTGGCGGAAGGGGTGGGAGAGGCCCCCGTGGAGCGGCAGGTGGGGGCTTGTGTTTGGAGCATCAGGAGGCTCCTGCCCCGAATTCCAGCCCTCCCAAGCGGATCCAGTCCGGAATTAGCGTTTGGGGAGCAAGGCACATCCAAGGAGATGTGTGGAGATGGGATTTTAAGTAGGTGTTGGTGTTCTCACTGCAGCAAAAGGCTTTGACTTGCAGATTATGTGGAGAAGGTGCTGCAGGGGGGAACAGGTTTTCCAGCCTGGAGAGAAATATCCAGACTGACTGACAGGGATACCGTCAGTTCCCAGGAAAATGGAGGCTCTCAGGCAGGGTTTGAGGATGATATTCCCTGTGTCCATGAGCTGTGGATCTGCACTACCTGGGCAGGACAATTACTGGCAAAGCGCAGGCACCAGAGGCAAAAATGCCATGGTGAGTTTTCCCAGTTTCCTAGGATGTTTTTCCAGTTTCCCAGGTTGTTTTCCCAGTTTCCCAGGTCATTTTCCCAGTTTCCCAGGTTGTTTTCCCAGCCCTGGTGGTGTAGGCACCAGGAGGGATTCGTTTTCTTCCAGGGAAAATGAACTGTGCTTCATTGAAGTGATGATTCCTCAGAATTCCTGTCCCCTCCAAAAATATTTCATGGCAGCAATTCCTCGGGATAAAGGACAAAGGAAGGGTGGCAGGCACATCTGTGCCACTCCCTGGTGTCCCTGCCCTACAAATGCAGCCCCACAACAGCTCCCTGACCTTTCTTTGACCGCAGAGAACTTTCTGGAGAGGATTTTGTCCGATCAGCTCAAGACATAAGTGCCGCGAGCGCTGATCTGCACCAACCACCTTTAAATATGACCAAAAAAAAAAAAAACAAAAAACCCCACATTTTTGTCCCCCTCTAAAGTTCTGGATCAGCAATGTCTTATTCTAATTGGAAAATTGTGATGCTAAAAGAAGGGTTCACTGTTTGCTTGTTGCTTCCTGGGAGCCAGAGGCCTCCACCAAAGGAATTTAATCTTCCTGATCACAGACAACCCCCCCCCAGCCCAAAAATGATCATATAAAATTATAGAAGGGTTGGGTTGGAAGGGACCTTAAAGATCATCTCATTCCATGGACGCCTTTCCTTCGTTGCCTGTTCGGGGGGATTCTTGCATCAGAAAACCTTGGCAAGCTGAAGGATGAACCAACTCTTCCAGCCCTTCCGGCCCAAGATCTTACTTGGGAACGATTCAGGGATGCTCTTTCCTCAGAGAACTCCTGGAAATCCCAAGGAAGGTCTTCCAACGGCCGTTGCGGAGATTCCCAGCGGGTCACAGAAGCCCAGAATCCGCTGAGCTGGAAGGACCCACAGGGATCATCAAGTCCAGCTCCCAGCCCTGCCCAGGCCCATCCCCAGGATCACACCGAGGTCCTCGTGTGGAGGGTTCCCGTCCCCTCCTCGTGGCACGACACAATCTTTGACCTGACTCCTTCCAGCACTTTCCTGAGCAGCCCCAGAAAGGAGAAGCTGTGGGTTATTTTAGTCCCTGCTCTGACCCCCCTCTCTCTCAGCGGGCAGTCGGTGGCTTTCTAAACTGCCCGACCTTAGGCGGGGCTTAACTCTGGGAACAAACACCTTCCTTGTGTTCCTGGGGTCACCAGGCTTGGTGTTTGAAGCACTTGCCGGGGGATTTTGGTGGCACCAGACACGGAACTTGTCCCCGAGACCAAAGGCTGCTGGTGGCCACCAACATCTCCACCCTTGGCCACGGGACACCAGCGCTGCCTTGGTGGATCTCATTCGCACACCACGGTTGCTCTTGGAGGCATCAGCAGCAGCCTGGGATGGTGGAAGGTGTCCCCACCCATGGAAGGGGCTGGAATGAGATGGTCTTTGTGATCCTTTCCAACCCAAACCAGTTTGGGGTTCTCTGATAAAAGCAGGAATCATCTAATCTTGGAGAGCACCGAAAGGTGCCCTTCCCAAACTGCATCCCAAACCCCTCCTTCTGCAGCCCCAGGGATATCCCAAACCCATCCCTTTTCAGCCCCAGGGATATCCCAAACCCATCCTTCTGCAGCCCCAGGGATATCCCAAACCCATCCCTGTGCAGCCCCAGGGATACCCCAAACCCATCCTTCTGCAGCCCCAGGGATACCCCAAACCCATCCCTGTGCAGCCCCAGGGATATCCCAAACCCATCCCTCTGCATCCTCAGGGATATCCCAAACCCCTCCTTCTGCAGCCCCAGGGAAGGGTTTGTGGACTGGTTTGACCCCACAAAGAACAGATGAAATGCCAAAAGTCAATTAAGAGGATCAATCGAATCCCTCGAGTTGGTCCTTCACCCGTGTTTGGTCAAATAGTTCATTAATTAAAAGGGAAGGAATTAACGGCCCCCACCTCCTCTGAATTCTGAACCCCATTTCTAACCCAGCAGCTCTTTAAAGTGGGAATTTTCTGTATGGAATTCTCTATAAAACCACAGCCCAAATCCTTCCATCACCTTCAAAGGCTTTACCAAGTCGCTTAACCCCAATATATTTGCTTTCCCCATATCCGTGGGTTCCCAAACCCTTTCCATTCCTACATATGCTTTTAATTTATTTAAATCAATTTACTGCCCTCCCTTTCTGTGCCTGTGGCTCGTCCTCCTGTTCCCTGACAAAATTCCAACCCCTTGCCTTGCCCTCAGCCGGGTTTTGGTGTTTCCCTTCCCTTTCCCATCGCTGACCCCGTTGCTGCTGTACTGACTCAAGCTCTCAGCCTTTCCACCGGATGCTCCATTGAATTCCAGCCCCAGGAGCGCCTGGATTGGGGATCCGTCGAAAAAGCTGGGAAAACTTTACTGCTTAATATCACCCTTCAAACCTCACACACTTTGTGATCTTCCACATTTTCTCTCCTAAAATCTCATCATATCTTTGTAGTTTTTTTTGGGGGGTAACGGGGGGTGTTTAATGACGCAGCAACAGGAACAAAATGGCCCCGGGATGATTCAAAGCTAAAAACACTTCCCCTCCCCCCCCCCAAAAAAAAATCACCTCCTAAGTTTTATGATGGACTGCTCGGTCACTTATTAAACATTTATTGTTTCCTCAATAAAAGTACTCTGAGATCTATTCAATTATTAATATAAATCAGGCACGAAGTGTAAAACAGCGGCGACCTCATCTTCCTTTTTTTTTCCCCCTTTTTTGCATCAATCTTCCTTATTCAACCCTCACAAGAGGAGAGCGGAGAAGAAACCAATTGGAATTATTGGAAAACAAATACAGCCGGAGTGAGAAAAGCAGAAGTTTGATCTGTATCTCTGTCAGGAGGAAAAAAACCCAGTAAAATAAATTAAAACTCCTTGGAAACCTGAAATGTTTCCAAATATGTGTGTGTGTGTGTGAGGGGGGGTGTGTTGGCAGTTTGGTGCCTCAGCCTGAAAATAATTAAAAACTGAGAGTGCATTGGAGGAATGGGAAATAAAGCTGAGAAAGCTCTGAATTGTATGTGTAGAAATACAAATATCCACCAATAAAGTTTCATATTTATATATATGTATATATATGTATTATTTATCCTCGTACACACAAACCCAGCCTTGGATGTTAACACAGAATTAGCTTTCGGTTTTTAGTTCTTACTTAGATCTTTCAAAACCTTTAAAACCTTCAAAACCCAAAAGCTCTCAGACTTTCTCGTACCCCAATCCCTTCGGCTCGAGATTCATGGGATCACAACAAGACTTTTGGGGTCTGTAATTACGAAAGTGGCCCCAAATCAACACCCCTCCAGCCCCAGCTGATCAAGGGGATGGTGGACGCTTGGGGTTGGTTTGGATCCCGGAGATAAGGAGGATCTGAATTCCCATGGCCAAGCTGGCTGCTGCGCTTGAAATAAATGTTCTGTTTTACTATTTATTAGTTATTATTATTTATTATCTGTCAAAGGTTTAGCCCTTGCCCGCATTCTCCACCATAAAATGATGTCAAGGGTTCAGCCCTGTGATTTCCGCACGGTTTTTATCAACCCCTGAATTTTGCTAATAAATAAGAAGAGTTTGCATGGACAAAACAGATCTCTTGATATGGGGATTAATACTAAAATTTGTAGCTACACGATAAGAACTAAAGGAATACTTATACACACAACAACTCTAATAGTTTTCCTTATAATAACAAACTTATATATTTACAAATACCACCCCTCCTTCTGTTCTTCAAAAACAGTCCAGAGGAAGAAGGAGAAGAAAAAGTCTTTAAGGCAACAGTTCCAAATCACGGCAGCTCGAAAACCTCCCTCTCTCTCCCCATGGGAATGCAGGGAGTTGCCTCCCACTTCCAGCCGCCTGCCTACGGCTGCTGAGGGTTTTCCACGGGCTCCGAGGGAACACTCGTGTCACCACGTCGGCACCGCGGAGTGCAGGGCTCCGCGGGGGCTCCTTCCACCAGGAGTTTTAGGGGGTTTTCTAAGCGTCCCCACCCCTCCCCGGCTCACAGGGGCTCTGGGTTCTTTTGGCTCAGTCCATAGCCAGGAACACTCTCCGGTGCCATGTCCTGCTGCTCCAAGGAGTTTCTTCTCTCGCTCTCTGGAATTCTTCTGACTCTGCCTTTGCCCACACGCCCAATCTTGGCTCTCGGCCGCGGTCGGTGACTCCAATTCACCCCCACTCCCCCATCTGCAGTGAAAGGGGTCATTTGCCATCACACCCAGTCCAACATTGCTCTGGGCCCCTGGTATAGGGGCTTAGTGTTAGGCTCAGCTTTTGGACAAAGTCCCAAGGTCCTGATGGGGCTTGGCCCCTCCAAGGAGAGTTCATCAGCTTCTCCACCATTCCATGGCTGCAATTCTTCTGCAGCTTGTTGCATGTGGCTTCCAGGTGATCCAGCCTTGGCCTCAAGCCATCCCTGCCCTCCCCGGGCCAGGCCAGGCCCTGGAGGTGTGTGTGGGGGACCCCCAGGAAGGTTTCTTCACTCCAAATAATCTGCCACAGGTGGCAGGGGTTTAGTTTTTAAGTCTTTTCCCCTGCTGGAGGGGGAGAGGAACCCCCCAGGCCTCTCCTCCCCCCTCCTGCTCCACTGCCCTTGGAGGCTCCATCGCTACCTCTCGTTCCCCTCCGCTCTCCTCCGGGCTGGAATTTCTTCTGCCCCACAGCTCCTCTTCTTTTCCGTTCTGTTAAATGTCATTCGTAGAGACGTCACAGAAGTCTCTGATCGGCTACTTGGCTGGAATTTCACCTCAAGTTACCCATTTCTCCCCCAGTACTGGGGGAATGGGCTAAACCATGACATTTCCACTCGCTGTAGGTCTGGCCTTTGCTGTAAGAGTTTTCAATCCGTGTTTGGATGACACGCTCAAGGGCAACCCCCACGAGCTCCTGGTGCAACAGCACCTGAACACAAGGTGTTGTCTCCAGGCGTCACTCCAGGGAAAATTTTCCACTTTTATTTGAATTATTTTCCGACTCTTTGCCTAAATTTCACTAGATTTGTGGGGATTTTCCACTCCCAAAGCAGCCAGGATGAAGTTGGTTTGTATTCAGCTGTAAGAGAGAGCTGGAGGGGGACTTTTCAGAAGGGCACAGGGAATGGCTTTAAGATGAAGGAGGGCAGGGCTGGATGGGATGTTGGGAAGGAATTCCTGGCTGGGAGGGTGGAGAGGGGCTGGAATAGAATTCCCAAAAGAGCTGTGGCTGCCCCTGGATCCCTGGAAGTGTTCAAGGCCACGTTGGAGCAACCTGGGTTGGTGGAAGATGTCCCTGCCCGTGGCAGGGGGTGGAATTGGATAATCATTAAAGTCACTTCCAGCCCAAACCATTCCATGATTCCATGATTAAATAGAAGGGGCTCGGTCATGATTTCCATTCTTCCCCCCAGTTTGCAGATCTCTCTTAGAGAGGAAGATGTTGGAATCACATGAAGGAATGTCCACCAGCTCTAATATTTCTGAAGGTCTCAAACTATGAGTTTTCCAAATCGTGGAAAATAAGGGATGAGGAGTGAGAGCTCAGGGGCTCTTTATTCCAATAATTTCCAGGTCAGATTTTCTTGGCAGTACCTGCAACCCCCCCCCCCAATTAAATGCAAATTTGGCCTTTATTGGCAACTGAAGCAAAAGAGGTAAAACCAGAAACCCAGGGAATTCCATTGCTCTGGGAATCTTGGAAATCTTCTGCCATTTGCTTCCCAGGTGTAAAAAATAATGGTGAAGCAAAGAGGGATGGAATTAAACTTGTGGAATTACTTGGCAGACGTAAAAAAAACCCCAATTTACAGGTTTGCTGAACTTGGGCTGTTTGGTTGTAAAGCAAAAGCCAAAAGAAAAAGTGAATCTGAATAAAAAAACCCAACTCCCCGAACTTCATTCTGTGGTAAAGATTTGAAATATTACTTACAAAAAAATCGTAGAGAATAACGTATCATAAATGTTAATTGTAATTATAAATAAAATATATAATAAATGCCCAGCATCGAGAACGGAGAAAAATGAGGAGCCTCTGAGCTCTACATTCAAAAAAGGGGCTTTCCAGAATTACCCATTTTCCCCCAAAATTACCACTATCCCCATCACCCAAAATTAACATTTGAACTTCCTCCCTCTGTGTGTTCACAATCTAATAACGCTCAAACGACGCCAGTCATGGAAATTGTACTTTTGAGGAGGTTTTTCCAGCCTGCAGGGATTTGCTCCTCGCCAGGAGATGTGTCTGGCTGTTCTAATTCTCATTTTGCTGCTCATTTTTTTATCAGCTCTTACATATCTCGGTGTCCCCTTTGTCGACAGGTGCAAAAGGGGGGCGAACAGGCAGAAAAGGGAAGGGGAAAACAGGCAAAGAAATGGAAAAGATAAAAATCCGTGGAAGGCAAATTGGGTTTTTATATTGGAGGCGACTTAATCGGGCGCATCATCTTCGGCTGCAGGAGGAGGGGAAACAAACAACCTGCTGGAAGGGAGATGCCAAGTTTGGCTGTTTATTCTTGCGGGTTTTAGAGTTTGAAAGGAAATCAGATGTTAATAAAAGCTGCTTTGAAGGGGAAAACGCTGCTCACATCACGAACTGGGAAGGCGCTTCATTGCCTCGTGCGCACCGAGGGCTCCTCCTTCCCAATAAATGGGGGTCGACGTTGTGAAGGATCAATCTGATCGTTCAGGGATCGACCTGATTGCCCTTGTGGGGTCAAAAATAGCCCGAATTTCACAGTGATGGGTTTAGATGGGTAAAAATAAGCGGGTTATTCAAACAGGAAAGCAAAAGGTTCAGTGATGAACAGCGAGACTTTTAGCGGTTCAAAAGGGTGATCAGTTGAATGATGGGTTTGTTTTGCTCCGGAGATATCGGAATTGAAGGGCACAATCCAATCATTCAGAGAGATTGGACTTAGAGGGCACAATCCAGCTGGGAATCACAAAGGGAAAACTGGGATTTGCCTCTGAAATCTGAAGTCAATTCTTAGAGAACCTGCTTGAAACAACAGAAAAACCTGGGCAGAGAAAAGGGCAAAAAACCCAATTTATTCTCCAAAAGGGAGGGAATCTTTTGCATTAATCAAGAATTGCTCATTTTGGGGATTTATTTGAGTATTGTCCACATTGTCCAGGCTCTATCCCAGACACACCTCACCTGGATTTCACTTCCCAGTGGATAATTAATGGAAACACCAATGGAGGTTTGTCTCCGTGGGTTTTATGTGGGGTTTTTTAATCATCAGTCATAACCTTGGAGCTGAGTGGGAGCAAAATTGTCATAAAAGGAAAATCTCTGCCAGATTTTTGGGATCAGTTGGATTGCCCTTCATCAAATATGTTGGAACACCTGATAAGTCTGAAGGCCCAGTGGCTTTGACTGGAATATTCTGTGGGGAGCATATTTGGACTGTGAAGAAAAATTCCTGAAGCTTTTTTTGAAGTGTTTTTAAGGCAGAGCAACCCAGACTCGTGGGAGGTGTCCCTGCCCATGGCAGGGGGTGGAACTGGAAGGGCTTTAAGATCCCTGCAATCCAAACCTTTTTAGGATTCTGTGATTTCCAGGAGTGACGTGGGAAAGAAATCCCTCTGGTCACTTCTCCACAGGGGTCCCACTCCCATCTCAGAGTGAAGACCTCCAGAGGGGAGAACAATGGGAATTCTGGCTGGTCCGACTTGATTTGGAGAGTAATAAACTGCTTTACTTAAAGGGAACCTCCAGGAGAGCTGGGGAGGGACTTGGGGACAAGGCCAGGACACAGGGAATGGCTTCCCACTGACAGAGGGCAGGAAGAGGTGGGATATTGGGAAGGAATTCCTGGCTGGCAGGGTGGGGAGGCCATGAAAGAGAATTCCCAGAGAAGCTGTGGCTGCCCCTGGATCCCTGGAAGTGTCCAAGGCCAGGCTGGAGCAACCTGGGCTGGTGGAAGGTGTCCCTGCCCATGGCAGGGGGTGGAACTGGATGATCTTTAAGTTCCCTTCCATCCCAAACCGCTCTGTGACTGTGTAACAAACCCTCATCTCATTTTTACTGCAGTGCATCCAAACAAATATAAAAGAGGCCCTCGCTGGGCAGCATCTCCCTGACAAACAACATCAAACGTGCCCAGACATTGCCCAGCTGATGGTGAGATCTCTCCCAGCAACGATTCCAGCAGCTGGCAGGAATCAAACAGAAAGGGCCTTCAAAGCCCCTTTTGAGAGGCTGGAAAGCATTTTCAGGGATTTAAGAGTCCTTCAAACCCAATAAAGGGATCAAAACGCAGTTGCAGCCACTCTGCCCAACATCCCTTCAGCGGGATAAACCCCCCCCCGTAAAACTAATCCCTCCTCACCTGCACAGCAAAGGCTTTCCCAGGCTGGGATGTCACCAGCTTTTGGGAATCAGAAGTGGGATGTGGTTCTGAGCATTCCCTGCAGCCACGAAGGGGGATGATGTTCTCCTGGCTGCAGAAACGGGAGCCCGGGAGCCACGGGGCAAACTCAGGTGGAGCCTCTCAACATCCATCAGCAGGTGTGCAGAGGGATATAAGGAGATACAGGATGTGTGTAAGGATGTGGAGCTGCTGGAGAGGGTCCAGAGGAGGCACCAGGATGATCAGAGGATGGAGCAGCTCTGCTGGGAGGAAAGGCTGGGAGAGCTGGAATTGTTCAGCCTGGAGAGGAGAAGCTTTGGAGTGGCAAACTGTGACCTTTCTGGACCTGAAGGAGCTACAGGAAAGATGGAGAGAGACCATTGACAAGGGATGGAGGGACAGGACACAGGGAGTGGCTTTGACTGGAAAAGGGGAGATTTAGGTGGGATATTGGGAAGGAATTCTTGGTTGTGAGGGTTGGGAGGCCCTGGAATAGAATTCCCAGAGAAGCTGTGGCTGCCCCTGGATCCCTGGGAGTGTCCAAGGCCAGGCTGGAGCAACCTGGGCTGGTGGAAGGTGGCCCTGCCTGTGGCAGGGGATGGAATGAGATGGGATTTAAGGTCCCTCCAACCCAAACCATCCTGGGATTCCATGATCTGTATAAACAGCTGAACACCTTTGTACAGAATCAGAGAATCGTTCAGAAACACAGAATTATAGAACAGTTTGGGTTGGAAGGGACCTTAAAGCCCATCTTTAAGGCAGGAACACCTTCCACTAGCCCAGGATGCTCCAAGCAAATGGCAGAAGATTTCCAAGATTCCCAGAGCAATGGAATTCCCTGGGTTTCTGGTTTTACCTCTTTTGCTTCAGTTGCCAATGAAGGCCAAATTTGCTGCCCAGGGAGGGGGTGCATTCTCCGTCCCTGGAGGTGTTTAAGGCCAGACTGGATGTGGCATCAGTGCCATGGGCTGGGTGACAGGGTGGGGTTGGATCCAGGGTTGGACTGGATGATCTCCAAAGTCCTTTCCAACCCCAGTGATTCTGGGATTCTGTGATTTGGGTCTTACATTAAATTCAAATAAAACCCCCATATCTTACTCCTGCCTATAATTACAAATTGCAGCACCACTGATTCCTGGGAAGCACCATTATATATTTCAGTTATTTCTTTTGCTTTGCCTCGCTCTTAAATTGTTGCTTTATATTTTTTTGTGTGTCTTTTTCATCCCCTCCCCCCCCGAAATCAGCAAAACAATTCCTATAAAAAAAAAAAATCCTGATTAAAAAAATAATAATAAAAAAAAAGGGCGACTTATTTTTGCTGACTGACACA
Organism: Oxyruncus cristatus; assembly: GCA_013399855.1. Lineage (NCBI taxonomy): Eukaryota > Metazoa > Chordata > Aves > Passeriformes > Cotingidae > Oxyruncus > Oxyruncus cristatus. The sequence continues at coordinate 7,170 of VXAY01000278.1, read as the reverse complement.
CAACCCACTGGAAAATCAATAAGAATTAAATGCTGCACATAAAAACATTATTAGACTTTTAGAGGGTTTCTTTAAGGCCAGGTTTAATTATTAAAGTTCTTTGGAGGGTTTTTTTTTTGGGGGGGGAGGGGGGAACATCTCATAAAAATTAAAGAAAGAAAAATTTAATGAAGCAATTATTAGAAGAGCAAACAGTACCAGAAGGCACATTTATTTTGCAGTATAAGGGATTTTTTTTGCCTGTGGAAAGGAAGAAGATGAAGGTTAATTGAGGAGGGGAAATAAAAAAAAAAAAAAGCTGTTGGAACATTCCCAGACCTGGAAAAGAGAGGGAGAAAGAAATCAGAGGAAGGAGTTATTTAATTCAGTGTAAAGAAATCAGAGGAAGGAGTTATTTAATTCAGTGTAAAGAAATCAGAGGAATGAGTTATTTAATTACGAGCAAAGAATTCAGAAGAATGTTATTTTATTCAGAGCAGAGAAATCAGAGGAATAAGATATTTAATTCAGTGTAAAGAAATCAGAGGAATAAGTTATTTAATTCAGTGCAGAGAAATCAGAGAAATGAATTATTTAATTCAGTGTAAAGAAATCAGAGGAATGAGTTATTTAATTGAGAGCAAAGAAATCAGAGCCATAAGTTGTTTTAATTCAGTGTAAAGAAATCAGAGGAATAAGTTATTTAATTCAGTGTAAAGAAATCAGAAGAATAATTTATTTAATTCAGTGTAAAGAAATCAGAAGAATGAGTTATTTAATTCAGAGCAGAGAAACCCGAAGAATGTTATTTAATTCAGTATAAAGAAATCAGAGGAATGAGTTGTTTAATTCAGTGTAAAGAAATCAGAGGAAGGAGTTATTTATTACTGTTGGTGTAATTTATTTATTTAATTAATTAACGTATTTATGATTATCAGTGTAAAGGAATCATGAAAAAAACCCCACGAATTGGGTCCCAAATGTGATCCACATGGTGAGAAATTATCCTAAGAAAGGCTTCAAGAAGGGCAAGGATGGAGCAAGTGAACATGAGACTTGCTTAGAAATTAAAGGGTTTTTATTCGGGGAATTGCACTAAAATAATTAAAAAAATAAAAAAAATTTAAAAAAATAGACATTTTACTTTCAATTAAATTAAATTTAATTTTAAAAATACCAGGGTTTCCAAAATTGTCTGGAAAAAATATCAAAGATCTCTGAGAAATTCACGTTCAGGGACAAAAGGGTGTTTGGCATCACAAGGAGAGACAAATCCAAGGGTTTGGCAGGACAGGGAATGTTCATCGTGGAGGGGCAGGAGAAGAGTCACCCCCTTCTCTTTGCAGACAGACTGAGCAGGGAATAAAAACCAGAACAATTATCACACAATTCTGCATTAAAACCTGATAAATATAATAAATTTATTGTCATATTACTATATAGTAAATTTATGATATAATATACATTATAATAAATTATAATAAATGACAATAACACAATAAATATTACAATAAGGAATAATGATACAATAAGATTATAATGAATTAAATCGATTTATATGTGATGTAAAATAATATCATAGTTACACAGAACAGAATCAAATAAATAAAATATTCTAAAAATAAATATAAAATAATAAAATAAGTAATAATAATATAATAAATAAAGCTGTTGGTCTAAGGGAAAACAAGGGAAGTGAGGGAAGTGAGGGAAAGAAAGGAAAGAGGGAAATGAGCTTGGAGTTTTTATGGGTTTGCTGCGGGTTTTTTAATGAAATAAAGGTTTGAAGGGAATTGATGGAGAGAAATTGTACCTGATTCCCAACCCCTCCTGTTTCAGGTGAAGTTTGATACCTGTGATAGGCGACACCAGCAGCAATATTCCCATTAAATGGCTTTAAACTGCCAGAGGGCAGGGTTAGGTGGGACAATGGGAAGGAATTGCTGGTTGGGAGGGTGGGGAGGCCTGAAAAAGAATTCCCAGAGAAGCTGTGGCTGCCCCTGGACCCCTGGAAGCGTCCAAGGTCAGGCTGGAGCAACCTGGGAGAGAGGAAGGTGTCCCTGCCCGTGGCAGGGGGGTGGAACCGGGTGATCTTTAAAGTCCTTTCCAACCCAAACCATTCTGGGATTCCACAATTAGCCTCTGCCCCTGTGATCCCTTCATCCAGAGGGGTGGTGGACGTGGACATGTTTGGGTGTTTGGTAGATAATTACTGGTTAATACAGGCTTCTCCCTGTACGGCCTGACGAGGTTGGAGCTGTGCTGGCGGTGCCTCTGGTAGGGTGTCCCATGCCAGGTTGGTCAAAACTGAAGGGTCAGATAAAACATCTCCACGGGCAGGATGAGCTCGCCAGCCTTCTGGCAGTCATCCTAGGAGAAGGACAACTCTAATTCCAAACCCGGGTAGATGGGTGGTTCGAAGGGATGCCGAAATTGAAGCCAAAACACCGCTGAAAGCTCAAAAAACCCCCAATATCTATTACAAAGAGGCGGCCAACAAAACAAGAAAACGGTAGACGGAAAAGAGAACAGAAAATAAGCCCTCAGTAAAACCCCACAAACACCCAGGTGTGACTCACGAGGTTTTCTTACCAACTCTGAATGCTGAGGATTCTCTGTGCCAGCTGCGACCTCGCAGGGTCCGGTTCACACATCGCGGGCGTCCCCGCAAAAGGCAACGTGGTCCTTGGTGTGAAGCGTGAGCTCCCGAACACGAGCCACCTGCTTTTTTATCCCATTTGCTGGTGAAGTCTCCCTGGGTAGGTGTGGCCCAGCCAAAGGCCCTCAGTCCCTCCCCCCGTCATGTCAGTGGTGTCCCTTCTGCGCACGCGTGTGGACATTGGAATTTCCCCGTGCCTGTGTGATGCACCTTGGAGGGTCTTCCCTTAATGGGTCTGGGGGTTTACTTCATCCTCCACCTCCTCACTTTCTCCTTCAAATGCCCTTGGAAGGCCATCAGCCAATAGTGAGAGACCAATTAATTTTAGTTTACGCAAAGTGCTGCCTTCGAGGATGAAGTTCCCTTTTATCAGGCCTTGTTTTCCCATGTCTTGGCAGGAAAAGTACAAGCCACAGGGGGTTGGGCCAAACACAGACCAACAACAGCAGCGGCTAATTAAGCACAGATACACCCTGTAAAGACACACCACCTGTAATGCTGCTGCCTCTTTTGAGATCACCCGCAGAATCATTTCTGAGGAGAAAAGGCAATGCAGAAAGAACCGAGTCTTGCCAGTACCACCCAAGGAGACTTTCCGCTGTGCCTTTTGCATCCGGACCTGTCTGTCTCACACTGGCCTTTTTAGCCACCAACGTGCTTGTGGCAAGCGTGGGTAGAGTCCTCCTCTAACCTCTGTTCACAAAGCCTGGCCATGGTATGACACCGTGTAAGGCCATCCATCCAAGAGAAGGGTACTCTCATTAAACCTATGTCGCTGCCACCGTCCAAGCTTGCTAGGCCCCGGCAGATGAACCTTGGGAGTAAAGGGCGGGACCAGCTCTGCGCATGCTGAGCTTCACCTAAAAAATCCACTGTGCAGGCTGGAAGGATGTATCCACACTGGTAAAGTCCTGTAGAGACAGGTGAGGGATGAAACGGCAGGGGAAAGGTGCACTGGAAGCCGCAGCCCCAACCCTGCATGCAGGCGGGTCAGGACGGATCTTGAGGTGCTGGAGCAGGGCCAGGGAAGAGCAGCCAGGCTGGGAAGGGACTGGAGCACCAGTCCTATGAGGAGAGGCTGAGGGAGCTGGGGGGGCTCAGCCTGGAGAGGAGGAGGCTCAGGGGAGACCTCATCGCTCTGCACAACCCCCTGACAGGAAGGGGGAGCCAGGTGGGGGTTGGTCTCTGCTCCAGGAACCAGCAGTGGGACAAGAGGGCTTGGCCTTAAGCTGTGCCAGGGGAGGTTTAGGTTGGATATTAGGAAGAAGTTCTTTCCAGAGAGGGTAATCAGCNTGATTCTATGACTTTGGTCGCCTGAGGCTGAGCCCGGAGATGACAGCCTCGTTCGGCAGCATCCTGAACGACCAAGCACCCTTTTTCAAGGAGAGCACTGCTTGCTCCCCACGGAGAGGGGCCTAGAAAAGGTGGCCTAACCAAAGCTCATCTCCACCCTTCACCCAGTTGGTCAACCCCGGCCAACGGGCACCTTCCGATGCAGTCAAATAAAGATATCTTGCCAGTACCACCAAAGGAGACTTTCCACTGTGCCTTTTGCAACCAGACTCATCCATCTCCCATTGGCCTTTTTAGCCACCAACGTGCTTGTAGCAAGCGTGGGTAGAGCCCTTCTCAAGTCTTCATTCACAAAGCCTGGCCATGACGATTAGTTAATGATGTTCCATCCACTTCTACCGCGAGCTTGGGTTTGAAGATGTCTTTACCCACCCTATTCTGATGCAGCAGCAGGATGGGCAGGCTCCTTCATTTCTCCCAGCTGGAATATCCCAGGAAAGAGTAATTTTGGGGGTTCCCATGGCCTCACTTAGAGCAGAACAGGCACCGTGACAGCAGATCAGTTCCAGTCCCAATCCATCCATCCCAGGCTCCATAACGGGACATCTGGGAAGGATGGGGCAGCTGGGAAGGACGAGACAGGGAACGTTGGCCTTGGCAGGGATCTCCTTGGATGTCCCGTTGCTCCAGGATCCAACCAGGTCCATGGAGAGCTGAGGGTGCTGTTGTGGCACCCTCTGCATCGTTACCTGCAGGTTGCCGTCATCCCCCGCAGGGACTGGGTTTTGTGGGAGAGATTCCTGTAAATACAGGTCCATTAGAATTAGGGGATTTAATGCATGGGAAAGCCATTCTTCATTAGAAAGCTGGGAATGAGAAATATCTAGTCATTATCTCTGTAATGAAGATAAATCAATGTGTGGCTTTTCAATCCCAGCGTTAATGGGGAATCCAATCCCGTGCACAGGGTGAGAACTTTGCTACAGCAACAACAGGACTGGGTTTGCAGCTGAAAACAAAGGGAGGTGAGAACAAGGAGATAGAAAGTTGCCTGAGAGGAATGAAATTTTGTGGTCCTCATCTAGAATTTTAAAACAGTTTTGTACATTAATTATAGGATCCCAAAGCGGTTTGGGTTGGAAGGGACCCTAAAGCCCATCCACTGCCACCCCCTGCCACGGGCAGGGACACCTTCCACTAGCCCAGGTTGCTCCAAGCCCTGTCCAACCTGGCCTTGGACACCTCCAGGGATCCAGGGGCAGCCACAGCTTCTCTGGGAATTCTATTCCAGGGCCTCCCAACCCTCACAACCAAGAATTCCTTCCCAATATCCCACATAAATCTCCCCTTTTCCAGTCAAAGCCATTCCCTGTGTCCTGTTCCTCCATCCCTTGTCAATGGTCTCCCTCTATCTTTCCTGTAGCTCCTTCTGGCCCAGGAAGGCCACAATTTGTCACCCCAAAGTTTCTCCTCTCCAGGCTGAACAATCCCAACTCTCCCAGCCTTTCCTCCCAGCAGAGCTGCTCCATCCTCTGATCCTCTTGGATCCTCCTCTGGACCCATCCCAGCAGATGTGTCCTTATCTCTGTTCACATCTCCTTCTGTCTCCACACCAGCTTCTCTGGGCAGCCTGTGCCAGGGCCTCCCCACCCTCCCAGCCAGCAATTCCTTCCCAATCTCCCATCTCTCCCTGCCCTCTGGCACTGGGAAGCCATTCCCTGTGTCCTGTCCCTCCATCCCTTGTCCCCAGTCCCTCTCCAGCTCTCCTGGAGCAACTTTAGGCCCTGCCAGGGGCTCTCAGCTCTCCCTGGAGCCTTCTCTTCTCCAGGGGAACCCCCCCAGCTCTCCCAGCCTGGCTCCATGTCAGAGGGGCTCCAGCCCTGGCAGCAGCTCCGGGGCCTCCTCTGGACTCGCTCCAGCAGTTCCTCATCCCTCTGATATCAGACCCCAGAGCTGGAGGCAGCTCTGAGACTCTTTCCAATGAGTCCATGGCTATTTAGGGACACCTGGGCTGCTCCAGAGGCTTCACAGCTCCCTCCTGTACCTCAGATTCCTCATTTTTTAATGTTGCTTCCAGCAATTTTTGCCCCAGTTTGTGCAGAGCCCCCTGGGAGGTATCAACTGAAGGCCCACCCAGTATCCAGAGGAGCCAGACTCCGAAAGCTGTGCAACCACGATTCCAAAGGGTTCCCAGCCATGCCGGGAAGTTTCCTCTGGGCCCAACAACATTTTTAATTCATGGAGAGCGTTTTCATTTTCTCCTGATGAAGAACCTCTAAAGGCAAGAACATGGGAGAGTGGGGAAGGGTCAAGAGGCAATTAAGAAACGAAGATCTCGCTTCTCACTGCTGGAAAAAACCAGTTAATTAGATGAAACAAGTGGAAAGAAAAAAAAGAGGGAGAGGGAAGAGCTGAGCTGCAATTTGGAAAATTTAAAGAGCTTTCTATCAAACGAATTGATTAGCAGACTAATCATAATCAGGACTCTTGGATTAGCAGCTAATTGGTGGAATCAATTAATAGCAGTGTTTTTCACGTCCCAGCCTCCTCCAGAGCGCGGGGATTTCATTGCAGCGTGTTTTCAGAGATAACAGGTGCTGGATCAGGGGCTGGGAATGATTCCCTGTCAACACAACAGCTCTGCTGTTCCTTCCTTCCAGGAATTTGGTTTTTAGGGGATTTTTTTTTTTTAGTGGGGTGAGTTCTTTTAATTCCCTTCTTGGTGCCTCTGCACTTTCTCAGTTTTTTACATTAAGGAGCAAATTCTTCTCCCCGTAACTTCCGAGTGCCCCCCGCTCCCTCTGAGGCTTCAGGGAATAATCCCCTCTCCGGAGGCTGAGCAGCAATTTCCTGAGAAATAACAGCTCCAAACTTCCAGAAAACCTGGTGGGACTTGTGCTTTGAGGCAGCACACTGGGAATGCTACGGGAGGTGAACCCTGGGAATCTGGGATTGCTGGTGCTGCCCCTTCCCCAGTCACCGTGACGGGATTTCACGGGAAGATAAACTGGGGTCAGATCTGGGGGTTCGGGATAACAAGTCACTCTGGGTTATTTTTATAGGGTTTTTTTTGTTTTAATTTTAATTTCGTTCTAATTGATTTGTTATTATTCTATCAGAAAGTGTTGTGCTACATCTTTAAGTGATCCAAGGGTTCAGAATACCAACCTCACTGTTATTTTTATAATTTTAAATTTTTTAATTTTAATTTTAATTGGATTTATTATTATTATTATTAT
>VXAY01000271.1:0-16533 GCA_013399855.1 Oxyruncus cristatus | reverse complement strand
TAAGAAAAAGGCATTTCTGTATTTGGCAGCATGCAAGTAGGGAAGTGTTCACCTCATGCAGTGATGCATGCATTTAAGTACAGGGACAGGCTAATAATAATCTTGTTGACATAAGCTAGGCCAATAAATCTTCAATAGCTCATTTCTTTTCCTTTGCTTTAACATTTCTCTGAAGCAGCATCTCTAGTGTGTGGAGATTTTTTTTTGTTTTGTTCTGGATGTGTTTTCTTAATGCTGCTGTTCAAACACTTGATAGACAAGCTGCAAAGTTTCCGTGATGCCATGATGTGTGCTTTGACAAAGGCTGGCTAAAATGGTTCATCTTCCATATTTGCTTTTAGTTTCATGTCTTTCTGTGTCTGTTTTTCTGCTTAGTAACTGCTGAGAGTACAGGCTGATGTTTGCATTCTACTGGCATAACAGCACCAGGGTCTCTGGGTGTAGCTATAGTGTACATAAAGGTAGTTTCCATTTTTAACTTAACAGCTTTTGTTATGGTTCCTTCTACTTAACAGTTAGTATATTGTAACTTGTGTACTAATGCTTTTTTTTTTTTTTTTTTGTGGGGGGGGGGTTGNTTTTTTTTTTTTTTTTTTGGTGGGGGACTTCCTGTGTATACATAAAGGATTTTATGGCAGTATTTTAAAATTTTGTTCATTACAATGTGAGAGATGTATCCTTATGGGTGCTTTTGTGTTCAGTCAAAAAAGATCAAGGTTATCTAATACATATTTGAAAACATATCTTGGATGAATTTGAAGACTAAATGCAGTTTTATGTATCAACAGAAATAGGTGAAGTAGGGCATTTTGGGGTCATCTTGTTTTATTTTTTCCAAGATACTAACTGACCTGTTTTATTGTCCCTCAGTGCCTTTGCTACTCTAGAAGAGGAGGCTTGTACAGAGCTTGTTCCTTATCTTGCATATATACTTGACACTTTGGTCTTCGCATTTAGTAAATACCAGCATAAAAACCTGCTCATTCTTTATGATGCTATAGGAACTCTAGCAGATTCTGTAGGACATCATCTAAATAAACCAGTGAGTATACCTTATGTTCTGTAGAAGCAGTCATCATAATTGAACAACTTGTCCAGTGTTACTTGTAGTGTGCTTTGCATGTTATAAACCAGAAATGCTGCTATTTCTGTGTAGGTTACAATAATAGTAAATATTTACAGATAAAATACATGGACTGCAAATAATTTTCCTGCTACACTAATACTTGCCATTTTGAGTAAACAAATGAAAGTGTGTGAAATGTACTTCTCATCATGATTTTCTCCTCATGTTCAGGATTTTTCTGCTCAGAGGAAATACACATATCAAAGATCACACTTTTTGTAACTGCTTTAAGTATAGCTAAGCTGCTCTGTATATGTCTCTTGCCAGTGAATTGGAGCACATCATCACTAGAAATTGCTATATCAGAGTGAGACAGGCATTCATTTTTTATATAAAATCACAGAATCCTTTGGTCAGAGCACAGATAACAGAAAGACAAATGTAATAGGTTTTTTTTTAGTGTACCTGTATTAATTAATAGAAGATATATACCTGTCACATGTTTGCATCTTATGATGGTTATTGAAACTTGTTTTATTTCTCTATAGTGCCTCAAATGACATAGACACCCCAGATAAAAACAATTTTAGTTGTTTCTATGGCATTTTACTTGCCATCTGAGACCCCACAACATCAAGGACCTGTTTTTCAGTGTCTCTCTGAGCCTGGCCACCTTGACATTTGACAGTACCAGGAGGAAGCTAAATGGCAGCTCCTGAGGAGGGTGTGACTTTCATTAGTCAGTTTGAATTTTTTATTTTTGGACATAGCAACATGTGTTGGCTCTTCATATACCTTCTGGGAGCAACAGCACTGTAGAGATGCCTTGCTTAATGTCCTTGTGACTGTGGCTGTGCAGTGGTAGGGAAGCCAGCTTTATGCAGAAGGGGTAAGTGCCTCCTTCTGGAGGCATAGGAAATTACTTTCTTCAGAGGTGGTTAGTTTCTTGAGGAAGAAGTTTCAGAACTTGGGGTAATAGTGTTGTAGCATCGGAGTAATAGTGTTGTAACATCAGGGCAATGCAAGATGGTTGAGAAAAGTTGGTGGCAGATGCAGAGCCAGAAAATAAATGTAAAAATGTTTTTTTAGGCCCTGATGCAGTCACTTGTAATAATCCAGGTAGCTATACTGAAACCAGACCTGGAGGAAGGGATTTACTTTGCACACGTACTTATGTGCTTTAGCAAAAAATATCAAGATATAAATTGTAAATCCTGATATAAAAATACTTTTGTGAATTGCAACAACTATTGAATTACAGTAAATCAGGGTTTTTTTCTCTGAAAAAGTAGAATATATCTCAGTTCTTACCTAACTTGAAGTAAAATAGTATGCAGTTAAGTATTTTAGTAGCTCATGCATTTTCATCCTAAACAGGAATATATTCAGATGCTAATGCCTCCATTAATCCAGAAGTGGAACATGTTGAAGGATGAAGATAAAGATCTCTTCCCTTTATTAGAGGTAAATGTTAAAATTTGGATGTTTTTAGTCAACTTATCTTAGGAATTATACTTTCTACTAAAGAGGTTCCTACTAGGAAATATGACTAAAAATCTGACAGTATTAGCTATTTCCCATTATGAATAAAATATTCTGACTGTAATAAGGAAATTTTATGACTGAGGAACTGTCCTTAGGTTTAGCAGAAATCTTTTAGATTTTTTTTTTTTTTTTGCCATTCTGGAATGTTTTCTTTGATAGGATTCTTTTAGGGGAAAAAAGGTGTTTTATCCTCCTTTTATTCTTGTCTTCTCTCTCCTTGCTCTCTTCATCCCTCTACTAAAACTATTGTCAGACAAGCTGAAGGTATGAACCAGACCATGTAGTCCTATTCTCTGTACTTCCTGAGTGTGAAGCAGGAAAACACCTCTAGAAAAATTAGTTTTGTAACTCTTAGGTCATATTAGGGCTTGTTCATGGTCAAGATATTGCAGCTTAGTGTTAGTGCTGTCTGAAATTATCGTAACTGGTTTTGTATGCATTTTCTTGGCTACCTCTAAGAAGATGATGCTGCTGAGAAATTTTCTCAACTGACTTGTACAGGAGTGAGTAACTACTTGCTGATAGTTGCCTTGCCTCAGCTAACCAGTACTGCCTTTTTAGGTTGTGTTTACTTAATCGGTTACATGGTGGTGTAATTAAAATCCTACTATCTTTTAAGTTACGTTTCCTGAGTAAAAGGTACTTCAGGAATGTGAGGAATGATGGTGACTGTTTCGTCTTTCTTCTTTTTTCTTACAGTGCCTGTCGTCAGTTGCTACTGCCTTGCAATCCGGCTTTCTTCCATACTGTGAACCTGTGTACCAGCGTTGTGTAAATCTGGTGCAGAAGACACTTGCACAAGCCATGGTATTTTTCTATGACTGTTCCAATGTTACTTTGCTAAACCACTGTATTAACCAATGTAAAATTACAGGTTTGCAGGGAGATTAAATATCTAAATGGACGAGCAGTTTTGAAACTTTTTTTTATGCATACCTCTGAGAAAAATCTAATGTAATTTGAAAATGTGTATTTATTTGTTGCAGTTGCATAATGCTCAGCCAGACCAATATGAGGCTCCAGATAAAGATTTCATGATTGTGGCTCTTGATTTACTCAGTGGTTTAGCTGAAGGACTTGGAGGCAACATTGAACAGCTAGTGGCTCGCAGCAATATCCTGACACTAATGTACCAATGCATGCAGGTGAGATGAGTCATCTACTTGATCCGAAGATTTTCTTTATTTAGAGAATCAGAAACTCTTCTAGAATTGTAATTTTTTTCTTCCTCTTTTTTAGGACAAAATGCCTGAGGTACGGCAGAGTTCTTTTGCATTGTTAGGGGATCTGACAAAGGCCTGTTTTCAGCATGTTAAACCTTGCATCGGTATGTTTCTTTTAACATTAAAAACTTGTTTTACAAATTCCTAAGATGTTAGTTTAGCCATTGTTAAGATCCTTCCCTGTTCTGTGGGTTGCCTTTTCATGGTATTGTAAATTGTCATTTTCCTTTGTCAAAAATTATCTGTAGTCTTTTGTCCTTTGAATTGTACATTTAGAAGGTGTCCTATTTTGTTAGACAGTGCAAAAGTTCTTTTTTGTCCTTCATTTTTAGACCTTTTTTTTTGTTCTACTAGACTATATTATTAAAGAAAATTATATATAATATACAAATCAAAAAACTTGGCTAGTGGATAGGTTTTCCTTTGGTTCTTTGCATTGTTTTTCATTTCAATAGGGCAGTAGCATCAGTTATACACTTCCATGATATTTGCTCTTTCTTCCCACAGATGTAGTTAAGATGCACTTGCCAAATGAATGCTTGAATAGGCTTGGAATTTAAAGTTTGTTTGGCAGATGTTATAATTTCCTTTGTGACTCATTTTTTCTTAAAATTTCATCAAAGATGTGATTGCCTTCTAGTCTTCATTGTTTTATCAAGCATGGCTGAATACACAGCTGTCCAGGTGATTTGGGGTTGTTCAACCTTATTATAAAACCACAAATACTTGTAGATGTGCTTTTTTTCTTCTGTTCCTCTCTCTCCCCACACCTAAGCAAGGGAAGGAGGGGAAAAAGATTTCTAGAGTTACATAAAGATAAAGCCAATTAGAAAGATTTTAAACGCATACTTTGAAAAGATTTGCATTGAACTGCTTAGGTTCTAAATTCCAGGTTAATCTGATATATAGCAGAAATATAGCTCTTGTTAAGTCACGAGAAACACTTTCCAAGCATTTAAATAGGCTTATATTATCTTTTTCTTAAACACCTTTCATTTTCCCCCATGATCTTACAGTAATGGGACAAGATGGTTGTATTGTGTGATGAGATTTTAAAATGTTGTTCTTTCTAGCTGATTTCATGCCAATTTTGGGAACCAACCTAAACCCTGAATTCATTTCTGTCTGTAACAATGCCACCTGGGCAATTGGAGAAATCTCTATCCAGATGGGTAAGATTCAATTTTTTCTTTAATCTGTGCACATTTAGCATGTGTCTGGGCATTTTGGGTGGGGTTTTTTTTATTGATTATTTCATGTTAAAATTTAAATTATATTTGAGACCCTTGTCCTTGTTAGTAAGTTCAGAGTATGCATTCTGTTTACATTACGGATATTAATGGTTGTTTTTTTCTGAATCTTTTTTTGTTGTTGTTTCAGGTATAGAGATGCAGCCTTATATTCCAATGGTGTTGCATCAGCTTGTAGAAATAATTAACAGACCCAACACACCAAAGACGTTGTTAGAGAACACAGGTACCCAAGAAATTAANTGTTTTTGCAGAAGCTCTTACAAGTCTCAGTCTTGCAGCATATCATATATCTAGATTCTAAAAGTTATTACATTTTCCTTTTGTAACATTTTTTATATATTATAGTCTGTTTAATTACTCTTCCACTCTTATTTATGTATTAATTATGACAAAAGTATGCAGTAACACTTAAAGACTTATTTCTCACTGATTTTGGTGTACGCATGTCCTTACGTGTGTACTGTATAGTTATGTCTAGTGTTGGAAACAAATGTCATTGGCATATATAAATCAAATAATGAACTCTTTGAATTTACAGAAAATGCAGTCTTTTATTTTAAGATAAAACTGTAATATCATACACAAAAATCTAGATCTGTGATGGCAGTTTTACCACAATGTAACTGAAATTACATCTAGTTTCTATTACCTGTTCACTTAATAACAAATTTCTGAGAAGAATTCTAATAATGGCATGCATATTTTATGTTCTGGTCCACAGCTTTGCATTCCAAATTGGGAGCAATCCCCAAATACCTTACTGAATTGAAATTTCTGAGGCTTGTTTCTTTTGCATTTATAGAGGACATGTTCTGGTATGACAAGCACCTTCCATACTCCAGGAAAAATGTATTGATAATGTGATGGGTTATGGTTTACTGTTTTACTAATTGAGAATTTTATTTTTTCATCTGTTTGAAAACTGTCTTGTAAGAAGATGACAGATTATTTGTTATACCTGACATGATTGAAGATGATGCAAATACAATAGTACTGTTACATTTTTTGAGCAAAGCAAGAGATAATTTGGAGAGAGATTCTTCATTGCATATTTTTCTTCCAATATTCTCTAAATTTAAATCTGCACTTTCTCTGTTCCTCAACCCCCATTTAGTATGGAAGGTGAAGTTGAAGGAAAAATTACCTACTTGTATGGCATATTATAAGTACTACTTTTTGAAAATGTAGTTTTGGAGCAAATACTGACTTGTTGTGAAATATACCATGGAATAGTAAAACAGTATAAATTTTCCTTATCCCTGCCCCTGCCCTGACTTCCTTCCTCTGCACTGATGGATGTGTAATACCTGTAACTGAGAGGCATCCAGTACTTAAATGTTTGCTTCCATCATTGCTAAGAGAATTTTTGGAAGCATCCAATCACTTAACTTTCCTTTATTTATTTATTTACTTATTTATTTATTTTTTATTCTCTTAATAGTTCCTTTAAATGTGGATGGATAACTGCAAATAAATGTTGAGTGTGGTGTACTTATTATACGTTTGTTGTGGGATATTTTACTGTGTGCCACTAGTATGTGCAAGAAAATCACTAGTTTTGCTGTAGCTTGCTGTGTAATTATGAAAACAATTTTGAGAACACACTTTGACAGAGATTACTATTCCTTGTACAGACTGTAGCTGTAAGAATTTACAGATAAAATTGTATTTTCATTTGAACTTCAAGTGCAGTTTTGTAAAATAGTAAAAAATTTTAGACACTGCATACAGAAATTGAGTAATATCAGGGCAAAACAGTATATTAACAGGGAGGTGCTGCTTTCATGGAATTGATATGCTTCAGACTAGTATATCCTACACCAAACTTTTATTGGAGAAAGCATCATCTGCTTTATTGCATGTTTCATGAAACTGTTCACAAATGCTTGTTAATTAGTGTTGCATAGTATGTCCCTTAAACATAGGTTTCCTTTCTCTGCTTCATATAAATCTGATGGATTTTAGTATTATTCATGTATTTTGCTTCAAGTAATCCTGATACATTATTTCCCACCTTCTCTTTTTTCTAAAGATTAATCTTTTGTGAGTTGAGCAAACACCATTAAAACACATTTACATGATGATATTTTCTTTAGTTTGTCCCTCGGAACAGTGAACCAAACTACCTAATCATGTGACGAAGCAATTTTGCTTTTCATGTGTCTTTATGCTTTGGTATCAGAAGTCAGATTCTAATACATCTATGAGGAAAGCTTTTGTGAACAGAAGAAATACTGGGATTAAAGAATTGATTTTCTGCAATCAGTTGCTGTGAATTAGCAAACATTTTTAATTAAATTCTCTTTGAGATTATGAAGAAGATAAATATTTGGTGTTCTTGTAGAAGCACTTCATCTATTTAGAATTTTCAGACCACAATATTTTCCATGTAAAAGTATTTATGCATGTATTTTTACTGATAGATGGGATCTATTAAAACTTTGAATTCAAAACCTGGGAAAAAATAAAATGTTTGGAACACTTGATACTAAAACTGAAAATGGTTAATTTCCTTTTTGTCAAAAATATCCATAGTAGTACATTTGAATAAAAACTTCGAAATGTATGGTAGGTAAATTTACTGCAAAAGATTACTCTGAAGAGGGCAGAACGACTTCTTACATCAGAAAGCCTTTGGATTTAAGATTGTGTTTGTGGTGTTCTCTCATTTACTTCTTTAATTTTTCTTTTACCCTGGAGAGTATACCATATATGTTGCTGCCTCTTATTTAGGGGGTGGTAATAAACAGCACTGGTGAAATCTTATGTTTATTATCATACACAGATTCTGTTGGTTTCTGTTTCTGAGTTATTTGTTGTTTTTTCTTTATTTTTTCTCCTCCCCCCTCATTTGCTCATGTCTTGGTTGGCGTTTGGTGGTGTATAACCGTGATTGCGTTACCTTAGCAATAACAATTGGTCGTCTTGGTTACGTTTGTCCTCAAGAGGTGGCCCCCATGCTACAGCAGTTTATAAGACCCTGGTGTGTATTATTCAATCTTTTTTTTTTTAATTCATTTTTCTTCACTCTCTTTCTTTCTTTCCTTCTTCTCTCTATCTCACTTTTAGATATATTTTCAGTTGGTTACAAAATCTCAATCCTTAATCATTGCCAACCATGTGACTAATCTTGTCCTATCAGGTTTGTGAGTTTTTAGTAGCACCGTCATGTATTCTTTATGTTGTGGCTAATGACTAATTTATGCATGGGATAAGATTGTCACATGCTTGCTGTGTTAAAGCTTGACTATGAAAGAGCATTTAAAAATCCACCAGAATGATAATACAATGCATGCAAATAATGTAAAATTTAAACAGTGCATTATTTAAATTCAGTCTGAGGCTTGAAATGCTGTAAGGAATATATGTTTATAGATTTGTTATGTATAAAATAGCTTGCTTGCTGCTGTAAAAGTTAAATAACTGTTCTGTAAGTGGTATCTGACATAATTCATACTGTGATAGTATTTTATGTTCCGCTTCTAATAATGGTAGTTTCTACAAATATTTCAGATACGTGTTTCTTTTGTATTTAATGGAATACACGTCACACTTTCTAACTGTATATAGTGTAACAGAAAAACCAGATTCTGGAGGTGAAGCCTAATGGGGTTATGCTGGTAAAAACTACGTTCAAGAAGTGTTTTTCTCAGTGTTCAAAATTGTGTTTTAGATCATCTTATCAGTGTGACTTATTCCATCAGATACTGTCATCTAGTTCTGACTTCATTGAAGAAAAGTAATAGAGTTAGCTAAGTTTTCCTCTCCAAATTGTTAGGTGCACCTCTCTGAGAAACATAAGAGACAACGAGGAAAAGGATTCAGCGTTCCGTGGGATATGTACCATGATTACGGTCAACCCCAGTGGAGTAGTCCAAGTAAGATACACTAACAGATATTAACTGCTTTTCTTTGACCATGTGAAATTTAATGAAAGCTGTATATGGAGTAAAAAAAAGTTTACCTTGATGCAATTCCCTGCAGTACAGGATGAAGCTTTTTTTTGAGGTCAAGGAGGCCAAAATGTTCATATTGTGAATGATACGTATCATGATGTTTCAGTAATTATCATCTGAAAAAGAAAGGAGGAGAGTATTGTTAAAATCAGTTTTTGTCTTTTCCTTGCAACGAATATATAAATAATGAACTTTGATTAAAATAACTGTATTTTAATACTTCCGTCAGGTTGTGGTCAGGATCTGTATGCAAATATAAGGTTTAAAGTTGACATTCTGAAACCTATTTTTCAGATGCAAACTAGGCTTTTAAAACAAGAAACAGAAAAAACCAGTAACCATTCGTAAAACTTGGGTAGAGATGATTCTGTTTCAACTTTGGATATATTACTTAAATAGTCAACATCACAATGAATGTGCACATGTTTAAAATAAATGGTACAACTTAAGAACACAATATGACTTGATATTTAATCTCCACACCTCTAAAGTAAAGCTGTAGCAATGTAATATTTTCTAAGAGGAAAATGAAACTGATTTTTCCCTGTCCTCTTCCTGGAGTTCTTCTTCGTGAAACACAAGAATTGAACTTCTATCTTTTCTTGAAATTTTCAGTTCATTTCACTAATGCCTTATTCTGTACTTAACATTTCACTCTTCTGCTGTCTGTTCATTCATGTAGCTTAGGGGAAGGGATAATTCAGGACACGTTTGATTAGCCCATCTCTCCTCTGTAGTCATTATCCTCAGTTCCTACTGAAATCATGTGCATTGTTAACATAATTATTAAAGACTGGTGTTTTGTTGGTGTAGGAGGAGGTAATGCATGACAGCAGATGAACTAAGTATAGGGATTTTGGGGTGGCTTTAGTTTTGAACCTGTATTATAAATACTCTGTGTGTCTGAGAATAAAACTTCTGGCCTTGCTTAAAGAAATATGACAGCTTTTTTCCGCAACTGGAAATGTGTGAGTGCATATTTGTTCCTTCTTACTAAGGTGATTGGTTCTTGCATTTGTATGTGTACTGAAAGAAATAATGTTAGGCTAGTATTGTGTAGGAGGGGAGAGTTGGGGATTTTTTAACTGTGGTTTTAATTAAGACACTCAGCAATTTCTATTGCTGAACACTTAGGCATACAAGAACATAGCACTGTCTGAATTCAGTGGAAAATAAATAGATAAAAGCAAAAGCAGCTGTTAACTGGGATCAAAGACCATGTACATCTTACAGAATAAACGTGAAACATTGTTTTCAGATATATAAATTGAGGTTGCTAACCTATGTGATCGTTTAATCTTATAGGACTTTATTTTTTTTTGTGATGCTGTTGCATCATGGATTAGTCCAAAAGATGATCTTCGAGACATGTTCTGTAAGGTAAGGTTTCTAATACAACAGTATATTCTAATGGTGGTTGTTTTGCATCCTCTGATTTGTTTCTTTCTTTCTGTAGCATTTACTGTGTTTGTGGTCATGGAGGTTTCTCTGCCCCCTGTGGTCATGCAAGGTCATAATTTTTCAGACAAAACAACATGAAAATCCTGACTATTTTTTTTAACCTGTGTTTTCTTATTTATTTTTAGCTATATTTTCTTATATGCATTTGGATTATTCCAAACTTTTTTAAAATGGAGGAGTTCACTTAAGATGTTATTTGAAGGGATAATCATCCTCAAACAGCTTTCCATAATGTCTCGTGTTTGGAAGGACAGGGGTTTCTGTACTACATTTAAGACTTTTTATTCTAGAAAATCAGATTTTTATGGTTCAAGACTACTTTTTGACACAAAGATGCCTACTTTATTTGAAGAAATATCTGGAAAATTTTGAGTTTAAAATATCCCAGTGGTATTCTATTTGATGCTCTTACTGTTGCTGTAAGTAAGGGGGTGCTTAATCCTCCTCAGAATCCCTCTTGGGTGAGCAAGTTTTAAGAAACTAACCTACAGTTATACCCAAGAATGCATCCCTGTTGACAAAATGTCAACAGAATTTAAGCAAAAGGACTGTTTTCCTTGTATTTAATAATAATAAAAAAAAAAATTCAACCAACCAACCAAGAAAACAAAGGAAAAAAAACCACTAAACTACAAGACCACCACCAGAATGTGATATATTGTATTTTCGCACTAATGTCTTACATTAAAAAAAAGAGAAAAAAGTGATTCCCTTCACAAGTTCTAAAGTGAAATCTCGATTTTTAGGACATTTAATGTCAAAAGAAAAGTTCATGATACTCTTATATTAAAAATGGACCATATTCCTAAGTACTTACTAGGATCATGGGTCAGTATTGGCAGTTTTTCTTCAGTTAATGCCATGTGTGATCATGAAAACAGAAGCTAGAACTTTCCTATCCCGTCTTTAAAAGACAGAGAAATCTCACTGTCTTAGTTAGCCTCTCAGATAACTGGTCTCCTTCCAAGGAATGTTAAATCTAGAAAATGCATCAGCAGAAGGAAACATCAAATACAAGTGAAAAGGAAGTCCAGGATACAGCCTGTGATGATTGCCCAAAGCAGTCTCAGTGTGTGTTTCTGTACCAGTCCTTCAGCATCGAATACTTGCTGCAGTAAGTTAGGCTTCTCTTTTTCAGATTTTTTCCAAGTTATCCATGTAGGACCCACAGCATTCAATCTAGACACAGTGGTGCTTGATCACTTGGCATAAGGACATCTTTGCTTTTTAAAGCAAGCAATTTTAATATATTTTTGTGCTTTTTGCCTTGCAGGAAAGGAGACAAAGCTTTCTTCAGTGATGGCATGCAGGGGTTTTAGATTACTTCTTCATGAATACATGAGTGCTGTAGTCCAGTTAGATGTTTTTCCAATAATAATGATGGGTTGCAGACATGATGGAAAGAAACTGGATTGTCCAGTGTTTCATTTTTTTTTTATTCTTTACCACTAGAACTGGGAGAAAAATACCACTTTCAAGAGCATGGATAGATGAGCTGCCAGTGTTGAAATCTGACATACAACCTTTTGTCATACCTGAACATTCTTAGATTTTTAGTAGTTGCTTAGCAGCTGGCTTATGTGACTCTTTGGGTTAGGAAGGAGAGGCGAACCTGCTTGTGGAAGGGAGAAAAGCAGTAAGTTAACTGGTGGCACTGTGATGTCATTAGCACATAACTTTGACATTGCTATTTCTGTGAGAGCGTGTTCAGGGCAGACTGTTCCACAGCTCAGTTTCACTGAATGTAAAGAAGAAAACCAAAACTTAAGTTCTCTTTGCATGATTTTCTATGAGGGAAAGCAATTTCATCTGCTTTTGTCCTTTCTAATGTTCACCTTTTACTTGGTGTTTTAAGAGCTAGCATACTAAGACCTTTCTGATAGTATAATTGAATTAAATGGTTTTCAGTTAATTTATTACATCAGAAGGTCTAGACTGAAACCTGTAGGTTATTGTTTTTCCTCTTTCACTGGCTTTTGATTACCATTGAGTGTGGATTCCTGTACTTGCAAAACAAAAAAGATTTTGAGCTTCCTTTTTAGTGACAGTTGTCTTACAGATTCCATGCAAACAACAGAGCTCTCACAGGTTTTATTTTTGTGCTAGAAATGGACAGATATTCACAGATATTCATTGTCATATATTGGCTGCGGTTTTGGCTCAGCTTTCTTTCCATAGCATACTACACATTTAAAAAAGAAATGTGAACACAGTGGTCTTAACATGTATGATCTGTGTCAATTGAGTGACTGCCTGAATGAATGAGTGAATAAATGAATGAATGATGAATTGAAAAAATGATAAATAGACATTTTGAAATGGCCTAACTCTAGGTTACCTGTTAAAATACATATAAATATGTATACGCACACTAGTTTGTAGGGGTCGCTATATTCTGTATGGCATCTTTAAAAGGAAAAACACATTAAGGAAGACAATACTTCCTTTGTTTCTTAATAGCATTTCAGTATGAAATCAAAGAATTCAGATTGACGGATGTACAACTCAGCAGTTTGTGGCTTACTGCATATGAGGCTAGTAAATAATATATCCTCTTTTAGTGCTTATCTTGACTTCTCCCCTCTCATTTGCAGATTCTTCATGGATTTAAAAATCAAGTTGGGGATGAGAATTGGAGGCGTTTCTCTGACCAGTTTCCTCTTCCCTTAAAAGAGCGCCTTGCAGCTTATTATGGAGTTTAACCTTATGCACTTTAGCTGCAGTCCCATAATTAGAGGTAAGCACAGAATTCTTACTTGGTAAACAGATCGGTATAACATACTTCCTCCCTGTTTGCATTACACGAAATATAGTTAATTCATCAGTCTAGAATTGTTCAGATACACCGGAGGAGGTATCTTTCCTTCATATATAGAGGAAAAAAAGAAGGTGTGAGAGCATACCTGAATGATGGAGGCTGTAGCAAAAGCAGCTGTCTGACTTTTTTTATTGTTACAGAGAGAGAAAAAGAAAGAAAAAGTGAGTGTATGATAAAGTTGGAGATACTTTATCAAGATTAAGTTGGAAGTGTAGATATAACAAAGTGCTGGTTCAAGTTTAATAAGCAAAGTGATGGATATGATCCTGAATTTATCATACTAAAGACAGAGGCTCCCTTACATGTTATGAATTAAGAGATGGCAGATGTAGTCTAAGCAGGAATATTCCTCTAGGATAGAAAGCAAGTTGGTTACTGCACTGGAGCTATGACAAGTCCAGTGTACTCCAAACTACATCCTAAATGCTCTTTGCACTGAATAAAGGATGTTATGCTAATGTGTAACTACTGTAACTGTAAAGCATAATGTTTTGGGGAGGCTGATGTGTTTATTATTGCCATGTTGCGGTTTTGTGCACCAATTCAGAATTGTTAGGCAGCTCTGTGTAGAGACTGATTCAGTTTTAACAAAGAACAGTGCCAAGTGCGTTTTTGAATAGCTGTATTATTGTACCATCATGCTTTGTATGCTGTTTGTGCATGAGGTAATTAACAAATTTACCATGTGTAAAGTAGTGTGATACTGTGAAGAGATTATTATATTACAAAAAAAAAAGAAGGTGAATTAAGTTGATTTATTTAGTCTTTATATAATTCGATACTTCTAGTAGAATTTTTGCGCTGAAATTTTGGGGGTGAGTCAAGCAGTTCTGTTTTATTTTTGGAATGGATAACTATTTAAAAGTCAGCCTAAGCTTTTCCAGTCACTGACATAAGAAATCCTATTTCAATTACATGTTTGATCCAAGCAATGGATTAAAAATAAACCAATTTCAAACATTTACATATTTATTATCAGTGAGGGTGTTTTAGTTCTGACATAAGGGTGTTTTCCCCTCCTATTGAAGAGGAAAGCCAAAGTATAAAATCCACCATTATTCTCAGTTTGAAGTGTGAAACTATCTTGTTTAATCCACCTAAAAGGGAAGCTGTTAGGTCAGTAGCAGATATGTTTAATATTCTTTCTCAATGTCATAACTACCTCATAATTTTGTGCTAGAAAATGAAAAAGCTGGTTAAAATATATAGAACTGCTTTTATCTTAAATCTAAGTTTAGCACAGTAGTGGAACTGTCAGTGTAGCTTAAAAGCATACATTGTTGTTTCATGAATAATAATTTATCTTACNTTAACAGTTGGCCCTTACTGCTTGACAAAAGCTCTTTGTTTATGCACCTGTCTGTCAAAGCGACAAGGTAACATTTAATTAAACCTTTATCTTTTCCTTTTACAGGTCCTTCAGTCTGGGAGACTATGAAGGAGCCTCTGCACCCAGGGAAAATGTTACCCTTTACTGGGGGGAAGGGTAAACCAGTAGGGAATACAGTACAATCCCAACCCTACTGGGAGGGGCGGGAGGGAGGTGTTGCCGTCACTGTATTAAGTCGATGTTGGGAAATGTTTTAACATCTGGAGCCTTTGTGGGTGGAAATCTGTCTCCTATTACACCTCTGCACTGGATGTGAAGAAGAAAAAAAAAGAATCTAGTCACAAAACAGCACATTCTGGAATATTGTGGGGATTTGTACCAAAATAAGAAACCATATAATTGAACCATAGGGATACGTAAAGAGGAAAAATATTTTGCGCACAATAGAGGAAACCTAAGAATGGGGGTCACAAACAGTAAAAGGCTTTCTTTTTTGTTTTCTGTTTTTTTAAGTAAGGGTTTTCTACATTATTTCATCCTGCTTGAGGGGATTACTAGGTATTTGCATGTTAATGAACTACGCAAACGAAGTTAGTACAGTTAAAATGCAGCTTGTGTCTGTATTAAGAACAGGCACTTGCAGTGTACAGCATAGAAACCCCATCGTAAAATAATAAAGGTTAACATGGACAAAATGAACTAACTGCAAGCTGCCAAATAAGTCACTCCTTTCGTTTTTTGGGGTAAGGGGAAGGACACTGCAAAGGAAAGATTGACATCTTAATTTTTACATTAAGGAAAACAACCAAGGTAGTGGATATGATTTTATTATTGTACTTTTTTAGCTTTAATTTTTAGAGTAAGGCATTATTCTTAACTTGCAGTTTAAGGTTCAGGCATGCGTTCTGGCTCATAGTGATCAGAAGTAATTTTAATTAGTGGGAAAGTAGCATGCTTGCATCACATAGAGTGAAATTGGTATTCATTTACCTATGTTGCGCCAGTTTTGTGTTGCAGTTTACCAATTCAATATAGCCCTGCATTTAAAATTACTTTTTAAGATTCTGTGGAATTTATTTTTATTAAGAATATAGATATAAAGTACTGTAGTTAACGTTAAATTAGGCCTTGAAATACCTTTTTAGGATCTGTTAAGAATAAGATTGATATTGTATTGTGTGTAACCTGCACAATGTGGAAAGCTGATATAACTGTGCAAAGTATTAGCCTCTGTGATGTCAGTATGATGTGCTTTCTGCATGGTTATATCCTAGTGATTTTATCAGAATCTCTAAAATGAATTACATGGTAAGACCCATTAAAGGCTGCATAAATGTTAGTTGGCACGTAAAGACAATTGTAGAAGTTGATGACAAGATTGCTACATTTGTGTTTATTCCCACTCAACGTATTACCTTCTACACTTTCTTTTTGTTCAAAGCATGATCTTAAAGAGATGTTTTAAGTTAATGGATGTAATGCAGGGTATCTACACTGTATCGGCGCATGTTGGTGGCCCTTTGTGATATAGTTAAATGCACAAGGGTGCAATTTTAAAGCTAGAGAGTGAAAGTTGGTTTGGATCCTCTTCATTTCATTTGTTTAGCTTTTCTGTTGTGTTTTTTTTTCTCTACTTACATGTATTCCTGTGAATAAATCCTTGTTAAGTTAACCCTTTACTTTTCCTTCCATGTGTATTTTCTTATGTACTGTGAATGTGAAATCCTAACTGGTACACTTGATCTTGTGTCCATCTGAAAGTGGCAAGTCTTTAATAATTTAGATTGCCTAAAGAGTATCCCATGATGATAAAGGAAAATGGAGAGATTTTTAACTCTGCTGGTCAGAGGTGAAGCCACACCTTTCCATTTTTCAAGTGCT
>VXAY01000265.1:23703-53245 GCA_013399855.1 Oxyruncus cristatus | reverse complement strand
AGGTTGTAACCAGGTGGAGGTTGATCTCTTCTTCCAGGCAAGCAGCAGTAGGACAAGAGGGCAGGATCTTAAGCTTTGCCAGGGGAAGTTTAGATTAGATATTAGGAAAAAAATTTTTACAGAGACAGTAATCAGGCATTGGAATGGGCTGCCCAAGGTGGTGGTGTATTTACTGACCCTGGAGGTTTTTAAGATTAGACTGGATGTGGCACTTAGTGCCATAGTCTGGGAACCGCGGTGGTGTTGGATCAAGGGTTGGACTTGATGATCTCAGAGGTCTTTTCTAGGATTCTGTGTTTCTGCAAGGCAGGTGTGTTCTTTGGAAGTAAACTGCTGATCAGTGTTAGCAAAGTGCCTTAGTGTCTCTTCAGTCTTTGTAAAGGCAGCTGTTGTTTGATGTCAAGCTGGAAATATGTTATCAAATTAATTTCTTAAGAAGTCCCTTCAGTATTTTTATTAATAATTTCAGTCATTAAATAGATTGTACAGTTATTAAATTTGTTGATAATATGAATCTGAATAAAGGTTGAAAGTGCTTTGGAGGACACAAAATGCAGACATGTCTCTAACTTCTTGGCGTAGCTGAGGTAATGGACCTGAATAACAGGGATAAACCCCCTTGGCTCAGAATTGGTAGGAGGAACTTCTCTACTGTTGGAATGTGTTGCAGAATAATTTGCTAGACTCCACTGCTGGTCTGACTTAAGTTGGAAAGCAAGCAAGGAACACTCTAGAGTGGGCAACTAAGCATAGTAAATCCTGTCTATTGGAGCAGAGTTGCCTTGCTGACTTCCCATTCTTAGAGTTTGTGATCTGTTTACCACTTATCACTAATTCCTTCCTGAGAATGAAGAGTATCCAAGAGCTATCAAAGATGTGTCCGATCATCTAAACAGAGATCACACTGTTAATGAAACTTTTTTATTATAAGATGTTCTAGGATGAACTTGTTGGCAACATCAGAAAGCATCTGTAAGAGTTGTTAATGAAGCCTGGTAAAACGTGGATCTGGCAACTTTAAGCTGGGTAGGCTGTGTACTCTAGGGAAGTTGTAAGAAAATATCTGTTCCTGACCTGCTGTTTGTTTCCCAATTTAATTATGGCTGGGGTGTTTGTGCCTTTTTAGAGTTAGAAAGATTTAATAATAAAAGTACTCTGCGTTCCCATGTCTAATTGCCAGACCACTCATATGTACAATTAGATGAAAGAAAGTGTTTTCTTGACTTTGGTGTGGAGGTTAGTATTCATAAGAGTTTTTTTCTTGTTAGTCTTTTACTGTAAATCTGTAAATTTGGTCAGGTAATGTTCTAGAAATAAATTTGTGCTTTTGTTCTTGAGGTTCTTTTATCAAAGCTGTTTGGAAGAATTAGCTCTAGAAGAGTGGCGGTTTTTTTATGGGCTTACTGAAATTTACAGATATTCTGCTGCTGACTTTGTGCTCTGAGTGTGAGTTTTGGCCCAAGCCTCTGCTTTTACCATTTCATTATACCGATTTGTAGGAAAAGGATTGAATTCTCTGACAGAGCACCACTATCAAAAACTTCTTTAGATGTTTTTTAGCTGAAAATGTGAGGAACACTTCAATCTGCTTCTAGAATAATTGTTGCTTGAAGACATAGACACCCAGTGTCAGTGAGCTGTGGGAAAAGCTCTTTAAAAAAAAAAAACAACACCTTTCTAGTCCTTGGATGCTTGATGATCACCAAGTCTTTCCTGAACCCTTGTTTTTTGTGCAAAGGCTAAAAGGTAGGGATGTTAGTGAGTTAATAACCAATGTTTCTTACGGCAGTTGCATGAGTAATGTTGGAACCTTGACTAGTTTTTAGAAAACAGTAAGATCAGTCTGTTAAGAAATCACATTGTTAGGGCGCTTGTTGTCCATTACCTAATAGCTGATGGCACCAGTAACTTGGTAGTACCTCAAGGAATCTTTATTATGTTTTTACTTGGTATAAATCTAATCTTACTCATTGTTTTTTGGACTGTAAGTGCCTTGGTCTGAAGATTTTATTGTTGTTGTGCTGATCATTCAGTATTGATTCCTGTCTTGATCCTCTCTAAAGATTCCATGATTCTTCTACTTGGACATGAGAACTGTATCTGAGGGAAGAAGAAAATTTTTTCTTCCTGAAATCTGCTCAGATTTGTTAATTGGTTCGTGTTTTCTATACTATTGCTGAATAGGATATATCAGTAAAAGTGAACGTGATTCCTGTGAGAAAGAGAAGCCACTTCTGTAATGGTTCATTTACTCTAGAACTTTCTTCATTTGTTTTTCACTAGTTTGACGTAACTGGAATAGTTAGGAAATTTCTCTGGATTTTTTTGGTGAGGTTAGTTTCGAAGTGAGTGTTAAATGACTTCAGCAGAGTAATTTGTAGCGAGTTATATGGGTGAGACACACCTTTATAACCTTCTTTTCTCTTTTAAATGACAATAATTGTCTATCTTACCTTACAGTTTAACTCTGGTATTGGAGGTACCTAAAAACCTAAGTGTGAGCTCATGTCATCAAAAAGAATCAGCAACTCAACTAAGTGCAGTTTAACACTAGCTAAAGCCTAACAAATCTGTTAGAAGCTGGAACATTCTTGTCTGTCACTGGCAATCTGCAATACCCTGGTTCAGGCCAGAATACAACAATAATTATGGGTTACTCTATACCAAATTCCACAGCTCTTCCTCACATTACAGCAGCTATAGATTAAAGTGAACTACATCTGTGCTTTCTGACTAACAGATTAGCGCTCACATTTATTTGGATCTCCCTATGAAATGCATGTGGGTGCTAACTATCTTTTCACAAAATCATATGGATTTCTATTAGTGTGTATCATATTACCTTACATTCTTTTGCTTATTAAGAAATGGTTTTTTACCTGTGGGAAGAGTGTAGGGTAGAAAAAGTATTCTTGATTTTTAATCTTAAACCGTTACTTTCTCTTGTCCATTTTCAAACTGGGGAGTTTTACTGGATTTTGACACTCTGCATGTTTCCATTGGATCTAGAGACAATGAGGGGTTTGTGTTTGTCCCAAGCATCTAGTTTTGTCATAAGGAACTTTAATATGGCCTCTGAGACTAGCTTTTAGGGACTAATAAAAAAAATCAGCTTCTAGGAAGCTGAAGAAATAGCTCCTGAAAGCCATTCTAGATAGTACCAGGAAGTATTGTAACAAGCTAATATTGCCATTGTTTCCGGGTCAGACCTTCCACAAGAAACTTCATCCAATTTATAAGAGGAAATAAAGGAATGTTACACTTGTATTTTCATGATTCCTGTGATATATTTGATTTGTGTGACACTTTAGTAATAACAGCACAAATGTGACACTTAAACGAGATGAGGGTAGTTAGATTCTAAACCAGATCTGTGTGAGAAAATAATACTGGAAAACAGAAGGGAAATACAGATCAAAGCATGACAAGTGTATGCCTCTTTTAACATCTGGAAGTGCTCACTTCTTGTTCTTCTGATTGCAGGGACTTGCCATGAGGTGCTAAGCCTTTTTCCATTGATTCAATGAGACTGGACCTAAATGGCGCAGCATGACTTTGCTCCAGCCTGGCTTAATTTTCCTACTCCACCATCATCAGCAAAGGTATGTTCTGGGTCATTCTTTTGAACAGGCACCCCCATTATTTGGGAAGTCAATGTCATAACCTCAATCACAGTAAAAATCTCTTCATGAAAAGGGTGATGACAGATGATATCTAGCAAGTTTTGTTATCATGATTTAAATAATTGTATCGTAGAGTTTTTTTGCTTGAGCAGCTGAGTTTGTGGATAGAAGCACATGCCTGGCCTTGTCAGAGCTGTGGTTGGGTTAAGATTGCCTTCATCAGGAGTTTAAAATGAATTACTGTATTCTGTGCTAGAAGTACCAAGGCAGAGGCATGTACTTGATATTCTTGCTTCTGACTTTTCTCTGTGTCCTATAAATTTTGTAGAACTGTTATTCTATCATCCAAGTGATTAAAAAAACATGCTTTCTTAGATCATCTGAAATGGCTCTGCATGGTGGGATGCTTGTTGCTACTGTTGCTACTGATGGAGCCCTTTCAAAAGGTGCTGCATCTTCACTCTAGTTGTTTCATCTGAACTACTGTTACTTTATAGAATGGGACAATAGTTTAAAAACAGGAAATAGCAACCTCTGAATTGATAGGATTTGTACATATTCCAGGAAATCTTGAGTGTGTCTGTCCTGGGAATGTTTCTTTTTTCCTGGCCTGTCTTTCTACTCTTTCTGAATTTGTGCAAATATAGAAGCAGAGTCATCACTGGTTATTAAAACTCTGTCATCTGTTTCCCTATTTGTAGACCTGTCTTCATTATAATCTTTTGAATGCAGTATCTGTGTCTTCAGCTATGAGAATGGGTTTGCCTTTCTTTAGTGTATTTATATGCAGTCTTTCATGTTCATGGAAAATACTTAGGCTTGATAAATTTATGGCAATATGCTTATGATGTTGTTAAATTCACAGATAGCTGGCAGCATTAGTTGTGTTCCTAATGCTTTGCTTATGTATGTTTACACACACTTAACACCCTTGTATTGTTTTTAGTAAGGTTGTTGAATGTCCTTATTTCTTTTGCTCTATTTATGTGCTTCTACCCTAACCTAGCTAGATGCTTGGTTTAGGATAACTTATTAGCAACTGAGTTGCTTTTCTGGGAACATCAGGCCTATCTGTTCCATGATGGTTCATGGAGTCTGTTTTCATTATACATAATTTCTGATGCTTTCAACTGTTTTGATGTGATCTTTTCAGTTTAAGGTGTTGTAAATTGGAAAAGTAATTGGAGCTTTATTTAATATGGTATCACAATTACAAAGCAATCTTCATCACTTATTTCAAGAATCTGCTGGAAGAGCTTTACCTGCATTCTTTGTGTCAATGTAGCAGGATAAAAGTAACTTTCAGAACTACTCCAGTACCACTAGAATATATCTGAGTTATGGGTTGTATTTGTCACCTCACTCCTGATTTGTGTGAAATTATATTAGAAGTGTATGTTGTGGATCCTCTTCTCTTCCATGATTCTTTGCCTAAAGGAGTTTAGTTAGACTTCCTTCTCTTCCAAAACTCCATATTGTATGCTTACTCCCTTGTAGTATTTGTGTGTCATTGTTGGGAATGCACCTTATTTCTCTGCATTAACTCCTCTCTCAGTGATCAACATTCTGTGATATACAGTACATTTGGGTAATAAGCACTTGACAAGTATGTTCGTTCTTACCTGATGTGTAGTGGTTCTTAGTTTACAGAATAAGACTTGTCATTGCTCTCTACAAGACAGGTCTCAAATGTTGTGGCACGCTGTCCGCTCCATTTCCTAAAATAGATTTATTTTCTGTATCAACAAAGCAGAAGAGAAGAGCAGGTAAGAGGAATGGAGGAAAAGGAAGGATGGGTCGAGGAAGGCAGGGTGTCTCATTGCATGCAGAATAGAGCTGGGGCGAGCCTATGATATCAACAACATTTAAACTTGAGAAGGAGAAAGTGAACTCTTCTCAATCAATTTTTATTATCCTGAAAAGGCACTTTCAGGAATTGCACGTACAGAAGCCTGGTTTCCCTCCTCAATCCTTGGTACCTCAGACTTTTTTCCTTACATAGCTTAAGGCTAGCATTATAAAAACCCAATGCCAGGAAGCTGTGATGGTGAAGGAGCTTTCTAATGTGACATACAGATTCCAGCTCAACTGAAATCCATCCTACGTATTGCTGCTGATTGCCTCTTAACAGAAAGCTTTTCTGTCATCTCTTTGCTGACAGAGCAAAATCCACCTAGATAGGTGGGTACCCATCGCTCAGCAGGTTTCATTCAGGTCTGGAACTACTGTATTTGTGTCAGTGCACTATTGCAGATGGGTAGGTGAAAATTGGAAGGTGTTGTGAATAGCGAAGCTATCTTGGGATATGGACAAAACTTAAAAGGAAGTATTGCTGCAAAGAGTGTGTGAGGAGATTGCAGACAGACAAGCTCCGTTTTTTTCAAGTTCACTTTTACTTCTTGTTAAGCAGTAAGACTTTTTATACTTCTAAAGATCTGTGTTGCTTCTTCTCCTTTTTCTTGGCTGGCTGAACCAAGTCATACAATTTCTCGACTTCCAGAAATTGCCCATAGATTTTCTGTTGATTACAAAGCTACCGTTATCTCTGCCGCAAGAGGCTTCCTAGCCTGGTACCTCCATCGTGTGGGGAAAATGCAAACTACATGATCTCTGCACACAAGTTAAAGGCTTCAGATTCATTGTATCATGTACAACTTGAACATTATATATAAAATGCTGTCATTTATACTTTGTGAAAATGTTGATTGTTCTTTGAAGTTACTATGAAAAAACGAAAATTAAACTCCAAAGGCAGTACTAGATTGTTGTTGTATGTAAATGTACACACAAAGCTATCTTTTAAAAGATAGCTTGATTGGCAGATCTGGAACTTTCTGAAATTTTTGACACCTTATTCAAAATCTGCTTCAGGATTTATTTTGTACTTAAATATTAGATTAATTTGATAATTTTTGAAGTACTGAAATATTTTGATAGTTTCTTGCAGTTTTCTGTTCTTTCTCCAAGTTTGTCAAGTAATTCACTTTCCAGACCTCAAGTTGAGCGGGCAGTCCCTTTACATTTGAATTCTGTTCTATTTGGAAATACATTGAGTTTTCAGCATACCTGCTTATTTGAGTTTGAATTTTAAGAAGTGAATTTTGAACAACACCTTGAGCTCTAAAGGGGCATTGTCAGTAGAATTTGGGTATGCTTTTTTTTTTTGGTGTGATTGTCTCTGTGGGGGAGATGGGAAGAAGGAAATAATTTTCTTCAGTATGTTTTCCAAAGTGGTGAAGCCTATTACTGTGATTTCCTTTTTTTTGTGGTGTTTTTTTTTTTTTTTTTCCTGCTCGCTTTGATCAGTGGAGTACTTTTAATACTACTATACCTTGATGAGATGTTACTGGGTAATAACTGTTGAAATAAACTCGGGGCTTTCCTTTTCACCATTACTGTTGTACCTTTTATCCTGAATGTTGCTGAGGAGAGGGAGTGAGCTTCAGGCAGCAGAGTTGGTACTTTGGGTGTGGTAAAGTCAATACTCCCTGGAATAATAGAGTGGTTTGTGTTGGAAGGGACCCTAAAAATCATCTAGTTCAAGCCCTCTGCCACGGGCAGGGACACCTTTCACTAGAACAGGTTGCTCAAAGCCCCATCCAACCTGACTTTGAGTGCTGCCAGGGATGGGGTGTCCACAACTTCTCTGGACAACCTGTTCAGTCCCTCACCATTCTCACAGCAAAGAATTTCTTCCTAATATCTAATCTAAACCTACTCTTTTTTCAGTTTGAAGCCATTCTCCCTTGTCCTATCACTACAGTTCCTGTTAAAGAGTCCCATCTCCAGCTTCCCTGTAGGCCCTCCTCAGATGCTGGAAGGTTGCTATGAGGTCTCCACACAACCTTCTCTTCTCCAGGCTGAACAACCCCAACTTTCTCAGCTTGTCTTCTTAAGGGAGGTGCTCCAGTCCCCATATCAACTTTGGGGCCCTCCTCTGGACTTGTTCCAACGGTTTCATGTCCTTGATGTGCTGGGGACCCCAGAGGTGGATGCAGTACTCCAGGGTAGGGTCTCATGAGAGCAGAGCAGAGGGGTTGAATCACCTCCCTTGACCTGCTGGTCATGCTGCTTTTGATGCAGCCGAGGATTTCATTGGTTTTCTGGGCTGTGAGTGCACACTGCCAACTCTTGTTGAAGTTTTTTGTCAATAAGCGTGTTTCCACCCAGTACTGCTTGTATGATTTGTAGCTCTTGCAACCCTGGGTCTTGCTGGATTTCTTGTACGTGTGCAGCACAGTAAGTCTGCTGGGAGGGAAGGGGGCTTTAGTTCATCTGCATCAGAGGTGGCTGTGTGTCAGGGAGATGCTGTGTAACACAGCCCTCTGCTGTCTCACTGGTGGATATCTCTGGACAGCAGTAACGATCAGCATTACTTCTGCAGAATGAAATCAGTTTTGAATTTTCAACATGTAGCAGTGAAAGAAATGGTGGAGTGTTAAAAAGGTACAGCCAGACAGAAGTTATAAGGAAAACAGGTTGTGTAAGGCAAGATATTTTTTCATTTAATCCCTTTAGTTATGAATTCTAGTTTGGATGTGGTTTGATTTCTGAGTGCTATTCCTCAAAATAAGGTTTTAGTTTATAACATCTTCCTACTGATACATTAAAGATTAATTTTTAAAAAATTTCTTATATGTCTACTTATAAGCTGAAAATTTCAAGTATCTTTGTGAATTTGTACCTTTTTCCTCCAGGTGTTATTTGATTTGTACTTCATAACTGGCTGTATTTGTCATATTAAGTTATAATGACAAGACTAATCAATTTGGCTTCTTTTGGGTACAGCTGCTTTTGGTGGAAGTGATGCCTTGCTTTCTATGGAATGTGACACCTTGCTTTCTATTTGTAGTCTCTGGCATCTCAATTTGGATTTTCAGACTTTTCATGCCTTTCAAACTGTGATCTTCTGTCCTTTTTTACCTTTTTTCTTATTTTTTTATCTCTGCTACAACACACGTCACTTGCGCTTTGTTCTGCTGCCAAAACAAAATAGAGACAGGGGTTTTACCTTGTATCATAAGCACAGTCCTCAGTGCTGTTTCAGTGTCCTGGAGCAGAAGATACAGCTTCCACTTTGCCAGCATGAGAGATGGCAACGTAGCTCTGAACATGTGCATACTCAAGGACAGTTGCATTATCTATCATGCAAAGTTCCTCAAAAAATTGATTGCATATACTGTGAACAATGTGCATGTTACAGCTCTGAAGATTAAGCAGATCTCAGGTCTGTCACTTGTGCTCTTTTACAGTCATCGCTGAACTTTGAGAAACATTCTGAAAATTTTTCGTGGACAGAGAGTCGTTATGAGGCAAATCACAGAAGACACAGCTCTTTGGAGGGGTTTGATCCTAATATCGAGCGGCCTAATGGAGGTATAATTTACGGAATGTTGTGAATATGTTTATGTCACTGCTTTGTAGCTTTCTAGTTAGAAAAGAAATCTGATGATGATAGCTCATCTATGCTAAATTCTTTTTCTGCACTAAAATAGAGCTAATGGAAAGACAGATCTTCTGGGAGAGTGTGTGAGCACTAAAGGTTGGTTAAAGTATTATGATTCCAGATGTATTTTGCTCCTGAGAAGAATAAGAACTTTGAGTTAGTACACTAGCCAACAGCATGTAAATGATCAGCCAAAAAGGAGGTTAACTTGTCTTAATGTTGGCTGACTATCCTCTTTCTCTGGCGCTGTTTTGTAAATTCTTCCCTGTCCTTTATGTCAATGAAAACTTGTTTACTATGCTATCATATCCCAGAATATAGAGCTACTGACTTAGCCTCTTTAACAATTATGCAAAAGTAGAAAGTTCTTTTAAAATTGCTTGTAATTACACTTCTTTAAAATTTAAATATCTTAAGGGCATTATGGAAGAAAAGAGAGGAATGGTTGGCGTTCACAAGTCAGAAATGGTCCAGAAAATATAAACCATCGTGGGGGATACCATGGCGGAGGTTCCCGTACTCGTACCAGCACTTTCCATTGTGGAAAAGAGCAAGGACTGCATGACAATGTCCATGTACCTGATAATGAAACCCGCAAAAAGGAAGACAAAGAAGTACCCAGCCAGTTTGAGGCTGAGGATTTTGTAAGTTAATTGTAATTATGATTAAACAAAGTTTCATTTTCTCTGCAATTACCATTTTACCCATTACAAGCTACTTCATGAAATTTAACTGATTTCAGATCATCGTATAAGGGATGACCCTTTCCTCAGGTAAGAGGGTGTTAGTCATTTTTCCACTAACATGTTTCTCACTTTGTATCCAGATTTTATCATTATTATTACTTGTGTATTAAGGTGAAACTACAGTTGAGTTCCAGTTTGCTGAGGTATGTGTATATTAAATCCTACAGTTACCTTACTTGAAATATGAGATAGTAACAAAGTGATCTTTATGCCAATGGCCTTTTGGGATCCTGTGCTTCAACCTAGAATGTAGGATGTAAGGGGGAGGTTGATCTTCCTCTTCGAAGAAATATAAATTGTTTTTTGCGTTCTCTGGGCAGTTCATGTAGTGGTATTGGCTGCTGCTTGCAGTGTTTGGTAGTAGAAGAGAAAGTAGTGAGCATTGACCTGTTTGGATCCCAGGGGGAAGTGCTTAGTCTGTCTCCATTTAAACATCTTTGTCAGCAGAGGTCATACTGCCAGTGTTACTGTGATTCTTTATTTCATTCATCCCAGAATCCAAGACTTATTTTTTTAACAAAAGGTTTTTTAACAAAACTTTCTTTCAGCCATCTTTAAACCCTGAATATGAGAAGGAACCAAACCAGATTAAATCTTTAGCTGCAGGTGTGTGGGGTGAGTATTTTTTATGTTTTTAAATGCAAAAAGGTAGTGGAGATCTGGAGTAGTTTTATTTGAAACACAGACTTTTTTTTTAGAATTATAGAGGTATTGTTTGAAATTGAGAAAACTTTTATATTTTTACAATGCAGGTATCTTTTTGTGAAAGAGGTAACACTTCTATTTGAGTATCAGTCAGTTGCTCTGTACAGGCAGCCACAATTAGTATTCTTTCCTAGAGTAAGTATACATCTTTTTGTAAAGATGTCAAGAATTTATATTGACATTTATCTTTATTTTTAAGAAGAAATGCAGTGAAAGAGGGTCATCTAAACTAGTGATGTGATTGTTAGTTGAAGGCTTTGTAAAAGAATGTTTCTGAGTAATTAGACGTGTTGGAAGAGTTTGGAGAGAAACCTAGGAAGGCTGGAAGGGTAGATTAGCTTGCAGAGATTTAAGGTCTCTTTCTGGAAGCAAATGTCTTAAGTTATTAGTTGTCTTTATGAATTATTTGTAACAAACCCAATCCTGAGGATAGGCAGTGGACAGAACTGTAGTCTGGAATTGTTTTTTCATCTCTATTTGATGACATCTGTCTATCACTTTACAATTCTGTGGGCTCTATCTTGTCAGTTGTTTACCCTTAAGAAGGTGTTAGCTTTAGATTGCAGGGGTTTTAAAGTAGTAAATGTACTTAAAATAGGAACACTTCTCTTTATTTAAAAAAATAATCAAACATAAAGGCTATTATCCAAACTGTTGCTAATACTGAGATTTTAAATGGTATTTTAACTTGCTGATTCTTGTTATCATACTGCCCCAGTATGTTTTGCACTCCTAAATAACATTAGATGTAGGCCAACCCCTCAATATAAATACCTAATTGCTATGAACCTTTTTGCAGGATCCTAAACTATTGAACAGCTTTCTAGATTTGTGTTTAGGAGCTTTCACATGAAAATCAGTATCTTCCAATGAAAGACAAATGATAACTAAATTCTTTCCTAACGAAGTTGGGAAAAAATATGTAGAAACTTAAGAGAAGGCAAGCTTTCCTGCCTTTTTGGACATCACTCTTCACAAGCAAAGGAAAGAATATTTCTGTTAGCCACAAATAATCATGGAATGGTTTGGTTTGGAAGGGACCTTCAAGGATCATCTGGTCCAACTTGCAAGCTACTATTCTGCAGTGGCTTGTTACAACTTTTCAGCTCTGCTATTGAAAACCTTTTTTTATAGTTGGAATTAAGGCTGCTTTTTTTCCCTTTTAAAGGAAACAATATTCAGGACAGAGAAGTGTTACAATCCCTTCTAATACCTGCTAAAAATCTATGCTTCTTTTAGATTCCATTTTACCATTTGTATATGTGATGGCAGCATGCAAGTACTATGAAAAGTCTTGTCATGAAGTTTAGTGAGAGTGAAGCTTACAGTTATGACAAATGTTCTGTGACATCTACCTGCTAAACAAAGCTAAAGTCACATCCACTTTTAAGATAACGGGTTTTTTTTAAATGGAGGATATAGTAACTGTGCCTGTGAGATAAAATTGCTTGCAGGGAGAGGCGATAATCTTGAAAAAGGCTCTTAAAAAAACACTGCAATGCATTTATTTTTTTCACTTTTTGAAAACTGTTTTTAATGAGTGTTCCCAAAAAATGCTAAATGTAGTATGACAGTATTTCTCTTAATTAGTGCTCCATTTAACGTGGAAATGTTGTAAGCTTCGGATGTCCTGTTGCACCCATCTGAGGCATGAAGCTAGAGAAACTGGTCATTGCCGTGGTCTGGAGTAGTTCACATCTTGTCTCATGTTTGGAGAGCCTCCATGTGGAGCATTTGGCTCTAACTGAGCTGTTAATAAATATGTAATTAGTTATTCTTTTAGAAACCTTAGGGGGAATATGAAAACCAGAATCTCTTTTGGAGTTTGGGTAACTATCAACAATTAAATTTTAGAATTGCTGTGTAGCATTCTGTAGAACTGTGTAGCTGGCTTCTTTGAAGAATATCTTGACTTACAAAAAGTGCAGTTTCTGCTTTGCCAAATGAAATATTTTACAAATAATGCTTGTAGAAAATGGAACAGAACCTGTGTTCGTCAAGGTTTGAACAGTGTGTTGTTTTTGGAACTAATACTGAACTAAGTTTCTGATTTATGCCTGTTTGCTCTGGACCATTGCTCTGGACCTGTTTGCTGTCCAGTACCTTATGAACTAGAAGCTAGAAAGGCTGTATACACACGCACATACACACACACACACACACGCACACACGTCTTTTTTCCTTTTTTTCAGAGTACCCTTTGAATCCTAAATCTAGGTCTCAGAGAATGCTGGTCATTAAAAAGGGCAGTACGAAAGAACTGCGTATATCTGGATTCCCAGCGGTGGGAAATCTTCATTCACAGCTGGTGAGGAATGGAAATGGCACAAGTGTTTACAAAGGCTTAGTCCCTAAACCTGTCACTCCACCTGCAAAGGTGAGTATTGGATACTGGTGGCATTAAAAACATGCTGAGAAAAATCATGTTGTAATTCTGAATATGCTTACTTCCTCTCTGTTCCTAGGTTATCATGCTTTCAATTCTTGCAAAGTGCAGCGTGCTCTGAAAGTGAACAGAAACAACTTTTTCTCCTTTTTAAACTATATTGTAATTGGATCCCTCCTTTTTTTTTTCCTCACCCTTTTTGAGAAGTGCAGGAGCTGTACAAGTGTGACTGAAAATGATGTTTTTAACTAACAGAATAACAGTGCCTTTTGTATATGTGATTGTAACAGAAAAAAAAGAAATACCTAGTGGAGAGCTATAGTTAGCATAGTAATACCTTCAGAATTTCTCAGTTACAGACAGAAATGGTGGTGTAGCCTATCAGTGTCATTCTGGTCTCTTTCCAATTGCAACTTCCCATGTTCATTTCTAATTTTTTGTTTCAGGGATTCTTCTGTGCTGTTATGAGCAAATGATAAACTAGTTCTTACATCTAAGATTCTGTATTTAAAAGAATACTTTCAGCTATTGAAGACTTACATTTTCATTTTTAATACCTCAACTATGAAGATCTTAACTGTTTTGAAATTTTAGTCTTTATGTAAATAGTGTAAACAGTATTTGTGAGCAGATGAATTGCTCATAAAAAGCCTCTTTTCCAAAAGAAGACAGATGTTTTTGCTACATTTAGATTGTAGTTATGATTTGGTTTTGCTTAATCATTTTTCTGAAGATTCCTGAAAAGAATCCTTTTGTGGTGAATGACTCTTTAAATTTCTGTTTATATTTCTGTTTAGCCCACACAGTGGAAAAGCCAAGCAAAAGAAAATAAACTTGGGAATGCATTTCCTCCTGAATCTGCATATGGTGGTGGCAGTTTCAGTCCTTTCAAATCACCTGTCAAGGCATTTGCTGTAACACAAAATTCAGTGAAAGAGGTAAAGCCGTGTCTGTAGTTCTCATCAAATCTATAAAACATTTAATTTGACTATATGAGGGTGATCAGTAAGTTTTATGCAGAATTGTATTAAATATGTTTTTTTTAAAGTTAATGTGTGAGAAAGATGGAAGGCACATCACTGACCTTTAAGTAATGCAGTTTCCTTTGTGGTTTTAATTTGGAATAACCCCTGCATTAGGAAGTATAACCTACTAGGCTTAAATTTCAAAACTGCTAATAATATTACATAGTCAGAAGGTCCACTATTCATTAGCAGTGTTTCATAAACCTGCATCTTGAGGTTTACATGTACAAACTATGTATACCAAAATACAGATATCCCCTCTGCTTTTGACTGTGAATATATGTGAAACCTGAAACTACAGGTTCCTTTGTTTTTCATTTTGAAAGTTTTCTAAATGAATAAATTCTAACATTCATTCTTTTTCTGACTTCCTACATTAGTGTAATCGGTCAAATTCTTCATCCCCTGTTGACAAATCTGGTCAGCCTCGTTTAACAAAATTGACAAGAATGCGAACTGATAAGAAGAGTGAATTTCTGAAGGCATTGAAGCGAGATAGAATGAAAGAGGAACA
Organism: Oxyruncus cristatus; assembly: GCA_013399855.1. Taxonomy (NCBI): domain Eukaryota; kingdom Metazoa; phylum Chordata; class Aves; order Passeriformes; family Cotingidae; genus Oxyruncus; species Oxyruncus cristatus. Next base: position 38,800 of record VXAY01000265.1, on the reverse strand, counting down.
TGAAGACGAGAATCATGATGTGCAGGAGAAGGTAGTTTTGTTCATTCCTGTTGTAGATCCAGCCATAGTAGTCTTCAGACAAACCATCAACTACTTTTTATTTTGCTGTAAGCAGCTCTTAAGTCATGGTCTTGGATCTCTAAATGAGGGAAAGGAGTTACATTTTGATGGGTCTAAATCTTCCTCCAGTGCCGCTTAGTAGTTCATTTTATCTTTCTGCAGTAACTGTTAATGCGTATTAATGACTTAGGTACTTATGTGTGTGTCTCTGTGTGTGTGTCTTTAGCAACAATGAAGAGAATAAATTAAGCTTAATAGAGTGACCTAATCATAAATTGATTTATGTTTAAGATCATTGAGTCCAACCATTAACCCAGCTCTGCCAAGACCATTGGTACACCATGTCCCCAAGTGCCACATTATGTCTTTTAAATACCTCCAGGGATGGTGACTCATCCAATTCCCTGGGGAGCCTGTTCCAATGGTTGACAACCCTTCCTGTGAAAAAATTCTTCCTGATGCCCAACCTGAACCTCTGCTGACACAACTTGAGGCCATTTCCTTTTGTCCTATTGTGTGTTACTTGGAAAAAGAGGCTGACCCCAGCCTTGTCACAATCTCCGTTCAGGTAGTTGTAGAGTGATAAAGTCCCCTCTGAAGCTTCTTTTCTCCAGGATAAACAACTCCAGCTGCCTCAACCACTCCTTATAAGACTTGGTACTCTGACCCTTCCCCTGCTCTGCTTCCCTTCTCTAGACCTACTCTAGAACCTCAAAGTCTTTGTTATAGTGAGGGCCCCAGAACTGGACACAGAACTCAATGTGTGGCCTCACCAGTGGCCAGTACAGGGGGACAATCACTGCCCTAATCCTGCTGGCCACACTATTGCTGATACAAGCCAGGATGCCACTGGTCTTCTTGGCCACCTGGTCACACTGCTGGATCACGTTCAGCTACTGTTGATCAGCAACCCCAGGTCCTTTTCCACTGGGCATCTTTCCAGCCACTCTTCCCCACTGCTTGAGGTTGTTGTGACCCAGGGTCTGAACTTGGCATTTGGCTTTGTTGAACCTCATACCATTGTCCTTGGCCCATCGACCCACCTGTTCAGATCCCTCTGCCGAACCTTGCTACCCTTCAGCAGATTGACACTCCCACCCAACCTGATGTCATCTGCAAACTGTCAGTGTACTTGATTCCTTTGTCCAGATCCTTACTGAAGACTTTAAACAGCACTGGCCCCAATACTGAGCCCTGGAGAGCCCCACTGGTGACCAGCTGCCAGCTGGGTGTAACTCCATGCACCACCACTCTCCGGGCCTGGCCATCAAGACAAGTTTTACCCAGCAAAGAGTGCATCTCTCCCAAACTGTAGACTGCTGGCCTTTCCAGGAGAATGCTGTGGGAAACTGTGTCAAAGGCTTTAAAAAAGTCCAAGCAGACAACATCCACAGCCTTTTCTTCATCCACTAAGCAAGGCACCAGGACATAGGAGAGTATCAGGTTGGTAAAGGTTGGTTGACTGGGCTTTGTCCCCTGGTTGTCCTGTATGTGCCACATGACAGCGCTCACAGTGATCTGCTCCATGACCTTCCCTGGTACCAAGGTCAGAGTGACAGGCCTGTGGTTCCCCAGAATCTCCTTCCAAACCCTTATGCAGATGGGTATCATGTTTTCCAGCCTCCAGTCACCTGGGACCTCTCTGGTTTTCTGGGACTGGTGTTAAGTGATGGAAAGTGGCTCAGTGAGCACTTCTGCCAGCTACCTCAGTACTCCTGTGTGGATCCCACCTGGCCCCATAGCCTTGTAGAGGACAGTGTTTCATACCTTGGCTGTTAGTCCTACAAAACAGTGAAAAAACTTGATTCTGCTTCTCAAACCATTTCGTTTCTAATTAGCGTTTAGATAGCTCCTAATCCTAGGAGCAATAGCTCAGCATATGCGTAAATAAAGCACAAGTTTTTACTTCCTAAGTGGGAACTTGGAGGCCTATAATCTCTATTTATCATGTTCATCAGGCTTTTTTCAATCTGAACTGATTGATGCAGTGCTTAACTGACACCAGAGAATATTTGTGTCAGCTACCAGCCACCAACAAGTGTATCATACGTAGTCCAAGTGAAGATAAGTATTTTATTATTCAGAATGAGGTGATTATAAGCATGTTTGCTGTAAATGAGCGGTTGCAAATGTTTTATTAAAACAAAAAAATCATAAAATACCAATCAGCCAGATAAATTAATGGTTTTGAGGAATGTTTAATAGGATTCCAAGATACAAAAAAAAAAAGAAACAGTGCCAGTGCACATTTCATAAAAGTAAGATTGACTTGTCTGACCCTGATCCTATTTCAGGCAAAATAAAATTTGTTGTAATGGGACTGTACTACTTAGCTGCCTGTGTGAGTTAAGAAAGGTCTGCATCTTTTCATTACGGGGGCTGAGCACCCTGAGGTGGGTAATGAGGGTAGTGTTCATGTGCTCAAGAAATAGACAAATATTTTTATTTAAGATTAAAAAGATACTGGGAAATATCATCTAGAGGTTCAGAATTCTGAAATAATGAGGCAAATCATACTCAGATGCTGAATCATACTTGGAAGAAGCTATTATTCCCTATATATTAAAATCGTTTAATATTTGTATGTATTTTTCTTGGTAGTATGAGATGCATTCTTCAGGCATATGATGTAACAGCTGAATGTGTGTTTACTGGGATATGTGTTCTGAGCAATTTCTTGCTGAGCATTCTAAAATTTCTGAAAGCAGACAACACTGTGAGTGGGGGGGAAATGATGATGGTCTTGATTCTGGACTCTGAAGTATGGTTTCTTACAAATGCAGAATTCGCTGAATTGCATGATTCTGTCCTGCTGTGGATAATGTTGTTATATGCCCCATTTGGGGAGTTTGTTGTTGAAATGGTGTTAACTTAATGATCATACTCTTCTCTTTGCTTTTACAGTTGGTAAGACTTGTGAGGCTATTTGGCTCATTAATAAATAAAAATTATGTGTTGCTGAATGAGTAGAGAAAAAAAGAGACATTTCTGGTTTATAGGTTGAAGACCTTTTAATCCTTAGTGAACCTGAACAGTCTGCTTTGTAAATAAATTTTCTTTAACTTCTGTTTCATGGCTAGTAATTTAGAGTTGCTGTTCACAACAGCCTGAGAAGCTGGGGTGAGTGTATGTGTGTAGGGGAGGTTGTCTAATTTAAAGAGCAATATCCAGTCTTTCTGAACTCATGGCAGAGAATGGTGGTGACATATTGCAGGTGTGACCTGCCTCTTACACTAAGAAAACTTGAAAGCTCTTTTGCTTTCAGACTTTTCCTGACACACCTGGCTCTGGTATTTAATTAGGAACATTGTTTGTAAGTTCAACATACAATAGCCTGTTATTTCTGTAAGTATGAAGGGCAGCTTAAGCAAGTTTGACTTTTAAGGTATGTGTGAAACTTTGCAGAAAAAATGTTTGAGAAAAAGCATGGACGTTGTTTTCTACATTACTTGATCAGTAGCATACTGTAAGATTTCTGTAGTGTGCAGGTATTGTGAACTCTAGTTCTGTATGAACAGAATTACCCTTGAAGTAGTTTAGGGTCTCTCTGTTTAAACTTCCTTTAATCTAAATGTAATCACTGAATTGCAGCACTTCTAGATATTTACTTATGGGTGGAATTCACTTTTAAACTTCATAATGTTATATTATTTTTAACAGGATGATGAGTCCTTTAACTTGCATAACAGCAACAGTCCTCATCATGAGAGAGATATAAACCGAAACTTTGAAAATGAAATTCCACAGGAGAATGGCAATGCTTCAATTACACCTCAACAGATCATTCAGTCTTCAACTTTCCCTCAGGCAAATGTTCTTTCAAGCTCACTTGAGGCAGAGCATAGGTATGTATTTCATTATATAAAGTGTGTTCCTTCATGGTAAGTGAGCATTAATTTTTACTAGTTTAGAAGTCAGAATCTGAAAACTGAGAACACAAAATGTTTCATGAGTAATGTCAGATTTATCTTTTAGACATGTTCCAGTTTAACATGGAATATACTTTGTTTCTATTAGACTTATGTAAACTTGTTTTACTAAAAATTTGATGTATTTCTATATAAAGAAAAAGGCAAACTGCATAGTGACTTCATCCCTCTGATTTTGATCTAAATGTGTTTAGGAGGAACAATGCATGTAATTGCCATTTGTATTATTAATACTTTAAATGCTGCATCTTATGTAAAGCTCTGCTGAGTTTGTGGTCTTAATTAAAGTAATTAATTATTTCTGTAGCTGACTAGTTGACACTGTTAGTGATATCACAAGACAGTGCACTGAAAGGCAAGAAAGCTGCTTCACACTCTTATTAAAGTAGCTGCCCTTCTGATTGGTAGAGATGAGAATGATGCTGCTGTAAAAAACTCAGTCTGAAGATGAGCTTGTCATGAGCTCTGTCAGATTCTTACGTTTTTTGGCAACTACAGAATTGCAGTGATTGATTAGACAGATCTTTCTCTTTTTTTGTGATAGAGTCAATGTGTACATTGGACTGAAGAACTCTCACTTTTGTAGTACCTGCAGAAGAAACTTCCATTTCCTCTTATTCCTCATGAGTATGAGAAGTGCAATGACCCCCTGCTCTGTTCCTTTTTTCCACCATTGGCTGTGGAAACAGAAAGCCATGGCTTAGTCCTGTAGATGCAGTATCATCGGTATAAGTGAAACCTGGTGGGATGAGTCCTGTGACTGGGTGTTAATGGATGGTTACAGGCTCTTCTGGAGGCATAGAGAGGCAGGTGAGGTGGGGGAGGGACATTGCATCTCCTGGAGAGGCTGGAATGTATGGAACTTGCAGTTGTACGTGGACTGTTTGAGGGCCTCTTAGGGATTAAGGGACAAACAAAAAAAGCAGATGTCATTGTGGGAGACTGCTATAGGCCACCCAGCCAAGATGACAAATCTGACTATCCTTTAAGGAAATAAGGGACACCCCTAAATCAACTGCCCCCGTCCTGATGGGGGTTTCATCTTGCCAGATGTTAACTGGGAATACCATGGAAATGGGAAGATTACAGAGATGCTGCTTGCAATTGTAGGGAGGAAATCTCTATGGCCAAAGCTCAGTTACAGATGGAGCTGGCCAGTACTGTGAGGGACAATTAAAAGGGCTTTAAAAAATGTTAATGGCAAAATGCAGACCAGAAATAACTTGACAGGGATGGGGAGGTTTCCAAGATGCAGCAATCCTGTTGGTATCAGGTTTGCTATGCAAAGTTTAAATTTTTTACACAGTTCAGTTTTAACTATTCTAGAAGCCTAGTGTCAATTTAAAGAACCAGTGGTTCTGCTAAGTTTATGCAATGTTGCAAACGTTAATTTAGGCATTGCCCTAAATTTTACTTACATTAACAGGAGCTCTCTAACTATTTACTTCACCAAATGCAATGTTAACATCTGATCTTGCTTGCAGTAAAACTTTGTCTCAACTAGCTGCCATTGAAACTGGCATTGTGAGTGTTTTCCTGTATAGCTATATAAATGAATGTATTTTCTTAGAATTTTGGATGACTTGCATATTATTTCTAGTGCTTCCTGATGATTTAATTGTTCCTGGCTGTTACACTGTTCAGTTTGGTCCAAATGCTACAGAGGATGCAATTTCCATTTCTGTTATTGTCCTACTGACTTTTTTTTTTAAAACAGAGTAGTGTTTTTCTCCTGCTTCTACAATTCCAGGTTTTTGTTCTGGTTCTAACAACAGTTATTAGTGGCTTTGGTCACCTGCAAGTTTGCCCAACGTCCATCCATTGTATTGCGATGTAGAGGTTTGTGGGGAGGGTTATGTTAAAGGGCATTTTTTTGCTGATGTCTGGCTGAATGAAGTGCCCAGCACATGATACCAGCTGTGAGTTTGTCTTACTTCCCTGTTTTAATACATTTACTGTTATTCAGTTCTAAGTGTCTGTTTTGGCATATATTTTAGAAACGTCTTTATTTTTTGTGAAGTAGCTTTAATCTCCCTTAAGGTTTATGGTCAACAGACGCCTGTTTTGCCCAAAGAAGGTGCTAATCCTTTTGCCAAAAACTTGCAGCAAACAAACTTAATATCGCCATAGTTAAATGTAATGGTGTCTTCACCCTCAGATAGCCCCTGTTTTCACAGCATCTTCACATATAAAACCATGTTATTCCTGCTCAGATACTGCTGTCCCTCTTTTGGTACTAGCTAAAACACATTGATTATTGTGTCTTTGGATATCTCAAGCTTAGGAATCTTGAGGAATTTTTCTTGTTTCATTTCCTCCCCTCATCCCAAAATTTAATCTTAGTCGTAGTCTGTGCTGAAATATCAGCATGTGCTGTTAGCTGAGATTCAGTTGTAAGGAAGCCTGACACAACTCTTGACATTATCATGTGCTATAAAAAAGAAATTATATGAGGCCATTTTATCCTGAATTGGTACCCTTCGATGGACACCACAAATACTCTTTGTGACTGCTCTGTTATCCAGGAAAAGCTGTAGATTGCCTCAGTGTGAGTCTTTGTCTTTTCACACTGTTCTCAAGGGGATACACTGCTGCTCAACCAACAGGGATAAGTTATGCTAAGGAAATACATTCTTGCTTTTCCACCTGACGCAGGTGGAAAAGTACCTTAGAATGAACATAGTTTTCACCACATGTAGTGGTAAAACAGGGTCATCTGTGAGGGAGCTGAGAACATAACTTGTGTGCTTTACGTATCTTTTGCAAGGCTTTGAACCCACTTTTATGTAAGAGTTTGTTTAAAAAAATAGTAACTGATTAATCAATGCATTTTTTACAGGTCTTTAGACAGATATATAGGCAGAGCTTGAATGGGTGTGTGCAGTAAATTCCTTAATGTTGTCCCTTTTAATTTAAAGGTTGTTAAAGGAGATGGGCTGGCAGGAAGACAGTGAAAATGATGAGACGTGTGCCCCACTAACAGAGGATGAGATGAGGGAGTTCCAAGTCATAAGTGAACAGGTAACACTAACTTAATGTTGCATTGTAAACTTATGGTTGGCTACCCTAAATGCCGACCTTTCAGGAGGATCTGCAGTAATTTTGATGGTTTGTGATGTTGCTGTTTCAGTATCATTTCAATACTGTGCTTTTTGAAGTAAAGTTCCTTTAAAAATACAGGGTGCCAGTGCTGACTGTAGCTAAGGCCTATTCACAAAATATCAAGGGAAGGGTAAGGGAGTGCTTCTGAGCGGTTTCAGTATTGCTGGTAATGGAATTCCAGCTCCTCATCTTAGCCTAAAGAAAGAGAATCTTCTTTCAAGGTTTTTATGCAGTTTTCTTGAGTACTCCAAGATCTGCATTTTCTTTGTTGGAAATTGAGACACATTTAATTCAACAGTAACAAAGTATGAAAAGACAATCTAGACTGGATTTTTTCTTAATTTTTTTCTTTTTTATTAGCAGTGTTGAATATACCTTGTGAGGGTCAATGAGTAGGACTGGAAAGGAATCGTGTGTGGTGTTAAACCTGAATATTTGGTGTTCCCATAAGTCTAGTTACACATGTGCTTGTCTCATTACCCACCTTCTGCATTATGTGTGGAAATGCAGTAATTCCTTTGTTGTTGTAGAATCAGTTGTTTATGTTCTCTTCAGTGTCTTTTGCTTTCCAGTGGCATCAGGTAGACAGACTGGGATACTCATCTCTCCATGCTGCTCCTCTTCTGGGCTCCTTCCTTATTGCAGATCCCGCCCTTCTTAGCACAGGTGTTTGCAGCACTGTGGGAAAGGGGACTGCATCGCATGCAGGGAGGAGGCATCTCTGGGGCAAGGTGGGTGGGGAAGTGGGTGAACTCTTGTTGACTGCAGGAGTTTACCACAACTGGAAGTACTTGAGTATAGGTGGCTGGCCCAGAAGTAAAGGTGCTCAGGGCAGTTCTCCTTTTTGTGTGTATATGAAAAGGTAGTGCTATGGATCCAGTGTAGCCCAGGAATGAAGATGTAGAGAATGTTGAATTGCAACAGATTGTTATGTTTGGCTTTTTCTTTCTCTAAATATGTAATGTTTTCACATTTCAGTTACAGAAAAATGGCCTTCGGAAAAATGGCATTTTGAAAAATGGCTTAATCTGTGATTTTAAATTTAGCCTCTGGAAAAACAGCACTTTCAAACCTGCTCTGGAGAATGAGGATTCAGAGACAAGCAGCAGTGATACATCAGATGATGATGATGTGTGAAGACTTCTGTAACACCTGTAGAAGCCTGTTTTGTTCTCATGGAGATTGGGGATGTGTTATCCAAAAAAAAAAAAAATTCTAATTTATGTAATAACATACCCAGTAGAGGAGGAACGATGGGACTTTCCTCTCAAGAAAGCAGGGAATGTTTTGTTGGGTGTGTTGAAAATCACTATAATTTGTCTGTAAACAAATGTTGTAGAATGAGGCCTTGGGTTGACCCAGCATTGACTTTCATCGCTGAAGCATTTCTGACGAGCAGTGTGACAATGATACAAATCAGACTTCCTCAATTAATAATAAAAGCAAAGAATTGTGTAATGTCTTGCAAAGCTTCTGTCTTAAAATGTCTAAGAAAAATGGGCAGCTTGACACAGCGTTTTGTTTGCCAGCTCATTTCTTTCTGACAGTGGAAATCGTTGAGTCCACTTCGTACACAAAAAGGGCAATGTAGCATGTTGGCTAAAATGAGCAAAGTGCACTAAACCCCTTTTCCTTAACTGAGCTGTTGAACTGTTCTACTTCCACAAATAACTGCTCTTTAGCCATTTGTAGTGTTGTCGTTGTTATTAATGGCAAAAGACCGTGATGTTACAGTTCCAAATTTTTAGAATTAACCTTTGAATTGAAAGCTTTAAAGGGTATTGCAAGACCCTTATTCTCATTTCTTATGGGAAAATAAGCAGTGTGATTTTACTATTCAACATACAGAAAAATCATTACACTGACTGGATTTGTCCACTACATGGGAAATAAACTAATTTACAGAGTATTGTCTCAGTGCATAGCATCATGGGTATTGTTTTTAAATCTGCTAAGTTTTGTTTTCATTTATATTAAATGTACTCTTGCATCAATGGCTGCCTTTCAGAATGAGGTGAAAATACTTTCATCACAGATCTTGCTTTCATAGCAAGAGAAGTATATCTGTGCAATAACCACCTGTTTTGCTTATTTTGTGTCAGACTTTTTCTTTATGATTGAACATTTAAAAAATAGTATTGTATTATTTATAGTTTTATTTGGTTTATTTTAGCTGTTTAAATATTTTCCACAGTTTTATAGACTGTGTAGCATTAATTCATAAGCACAACTGCTCTCAGTGATGTCACATATGTTTATAACATTGCTTATATATATAGACATTCCCCTTCAAGATATTTTTAAATTGTACTATTTCTTACAGTAAATTATTTGCAATTTAGAACTCTAAAGCAAAATATTTATAAAGTTGAAATTTTGTCCATATTTCTTTAGGAAATGACTTTTTTTTTTTATAAGGTGGCATCAATTTTAGGCCAAAGTTGTTATGTTTCTCTATTTATTATTAATTTAAATAGATATTTTTATTTAAGAGGTTACTTTTTGTATTAGAACAGGCATGGAAATGTTGATGTAGTTAATTTGGCATGGTGTATTGAAATCCTCCATTTTCTAATCTAAATTTAACAGGATAAAAATGTTTCTTTTTTAAAGAGAAAACTGCCGTATCAGTAATGAAGGCACCTGTGTGCCCTGCACACCTTTTCTCCTGGCAGAATTTTTTTACTAACTTTGACACCTTGGTGTAGTTTCTTCATTTTTTGATTTTCACATACTATCAACAGGATCTTCTGCCTATCCTAATTATGTAGTGGTATGTAAGTGCGCTACTTTTAATACTAAGTAAAAACTTTTTTGCCTTGGTGTTTCTCAAAGTGGGATGTAGACTCTTCACCCCCTCTTTATTCGGTTTAGTAGCAAGTGTCACCTCTGTAATTAACCCTTTGGGAAGATAATGTAATTATAGAAGAATTGTGTTATAATTTTATAGACTTGGGACACTTAGAAGTTGGAATTGAGAAAGTTCTCTTCAGAGAAAGGAGAAATACTAGTTATACTTGGTACTTCTGTTTTGCTAGTTTATATCCTGAAACTGGTAATGGAAGGAATGGTTATAAATGAGCTGGGAGCAAAGGAGGTAACAGGATTTGGGCCATGATTTTGCTTTGTAGAATGAAACATCTTTACAGCCTTTGTGTAACTCTTTCATTAGTATGTGGCTTCTTCACTGGGTGTGTGCTGATACTTTTGGGTTAATTTCTAGGCTTGTACAGTGGTCTGTTCGGCCAGTTCAGAGACCTGGCAGAGGTCTGTGTAGTCCCTAGCTTAAATGATTGTCTGCCTGCTCTGTTATTTCTGTTTTCCCTTCACAGCAGTGTGGAAGTGGGTAAAATTTGTTATTTCCACCAAGGAATTGGATTGCCTATATGCCTATTTACCTATGGCAAAGCTGTGTTCATCGTCTTTTGTGTCACTTTAAGAAACTCTTTCTTTAGTCACTCATTGTGGAACTCTTTTCACTTTTTTTATTTTCCTGGGAAATGTTACTTGAAACAATGTTTGGTTTTCATATCTTACTTCCATAAAATGTATGAAAGATTTTGTTGCACTGTTCCCCTCCCTTTTGTTCAGTGCTTGATGAGATAAAGCAGAATGAAATCTGATTCTCTAGCATTTAACAATGGAACTTTATCCATCTTTGACTTTGTTCCTTTCCCAGGGCAATTTTAGTAGTTCATTGGCCTTTTTCTTCTCTCATATGTAAACCATGATCCATTCCCAGGATAAATCCTCTGGTTTTTTTGCTTGAGTAAATGTCTGCCTTAAAGGTTTAAGGAGGTGGTGACTAAGCTTGCCCATTGCCATGGTAGGTACCAGTAAGTTTTGAATGGTGAAGAATGTCTTCTGGAGATAGTTTGTCAGTGCAGCACTGAAAGAGCTTGACTTTATTGATGATAATGGCTGATGGCTGCTCGCAGACATGGCATTGCTGTATGGCTTGCAGTCCCTGCCATTTCTTTCATCATCCTGGCTTTCTTGGCAGGGAAGCATCTGTTCCTGGTTCTCTGTTCCAACCCTCTTCAAAAGCGGAGTGATAAGTCACAGATTTTTCTCATCAGCTATTGATGGGGGGACATGCTCTCTGCCTGCTGTTGGTGTTGAGGGTACCTGTGTTTTTGGTGGGGAACTGGGGCTCCTTTACTTTGTCTAGAATGACAAGAGGCCTCCATCACTGACTTTTGCAGGGTTGTCCTCTCTATTAAGGAGGAAGAGATGTAGTTATCTTTCCTGAAAAGAGTGTTAACTACAGTAGAGGTGTCCACTGACTCATACTGGATCCAGTCAAAATTCTGAAGATTTTGATGGTCATCCCGGTTCTTTGAGAAATGTTACCAAATGTGAAGGAAATTAGGTTTTATTCCCCATGCAGTTGCCTGTAGAGGAAAAAAAATCTGCTTAATTTGTGATGGGGACCTCAACTTTAGTGTTTCTTCTTTAAGGATTATCTGTTCTACAGTACATGCATTTAAAGTGCTGGCTGTTAAAAACTAGAAGGAGTTTAGTCAAGGATGTCTTCATTTTCCCTTTTTCTCTTTGGTGCTAGGCACCGGTTGAGGCAGTATAGTCAGCTGCAGGGAACTTTTGCTCTGATTAAGAATTATTGCACTTGTGCACCAATAATTACTGGCTCATTAGGATAATAAATGTGTTGACTAGCTGGTCAACTTTCCTCATGCTGTTGTTTTTAGTCATCAGTGAGCTTTATTGCAAACTGAATGAGGTCTATTTCATGCCCTGGATATCTGCAGCCATCCCTAGAGGTGTGTTGCCTGTATCTCCAGGAAATGCTTTTCCTAAACCAGCAATTGGCAGTGATCTGCAAAGCTGTCTGGCTCTGGGTGAGGCACAGGGTGGTGTCAAAAACTCTTCTGTCTCAGGAGGTTTGTGCTTCCTTAGAGATTTGTAAGCAACTTATAGGGTCTGTCCCTTAGTGGGTTGCAGTCTGGAAAGGATCTTCAGACAGGCTCAAGAAAAACTGATACTTTAAAACGAGTTGGTTAGTAGAGGGTACTGCTGTTTCTGAATTCAGTGCCTACCAAAGCCTGTTTTGTCACAGTCTCTTGTGCAGATCAGATCACCTGATAGATGTGTGAACTCTTCACAGGACCTATGGTGGCATGCTCTTCTTAAATTCCTTACCTGAGTGTAAGCTCGGTATAGCAAATAGCAGGGCATGACGTGCAGCTCTGATCCTGCATGGTGTCTTTGGTATGGTGGCTTCCTTAGTGTTCTTCTTCCTGCTGTGTGATAGCTTGATGTGTGGGAGCTCTGTGCTTTTGTAATCTTTGCATCTCCCATCTCCCATTGCCTCCTGCTAAAGACTGCTAAAGTTGTACCATCTTGATCAAGTCATGGATCATCCTATCTGAGCTCAGTGCATCATGGATGGGTGAAAAACCATGGAGCTTTGAGTAGTTTAGCATACATATGCACACACTGGGTTGCATACATGTGCTCTGTTACAATTTGAATGCAATACAAGGGGACATGGTAGAACTGTCAGCAATAATATATTTTCTGTGCTTGCCATTTGTACCTGTTGGTGTTACTGGGTGGCTCTTGTTAGGAGAATCACATTCTTTCCTGCCCAGGGTATACAGGACTTAAATTACAGCCAGGCTGAAGAGCCTCTTCCTCCATTATCAGGTTCACTTCTTTTCCCTACAACCTTACTTTAGGTAACAAGGCATGCTGTTTGAAAGTATAATGTTGGAAATGAGCTGATCTGTAAGGAACTGACATATACTGTAAGCAGCCTGCTGAATCAAGCCACTGTTTATGCAAAGCTTCATTACCAAAAGCTGAAAAATACTTCTGTCTGCATTGGAAGGCTGTTTCAGATAGAAGCTTGAGTATGAATGTAAATTACGCAGATACTTTACTAGATCCTCACATGAACATTTATTTTATTTTGCTTCAGTTTCTTTAATTGTCCATCTCCAAAGTGGGAATGCACAAATGATCTTTGTACAGAATAAATGCAATTTTCATAGTTGAGATGAATGAATTAGTTATTTTGAAAATGCAACTTGGAAGGATCTGAATGATTCAGTAAACTATAAATTAGTAGTATTTAATTCCTAGTCTTTTATAAACTGCTGAATAACAAACACAGTATTGCAGGTGAAACTGGTGATACTGGCTGTGGTTATGGCTACTTTTTGCTTCCAGTGGAAAGATCTGTTCATCGTCACTTAACTGCTGAATGCACTGTGGAACCAGTTGTGCCTGGCTGACCAAGTCACTCGGGATACAGATGCAGGGTGGCAGAGCGCAGCAGATGTGCTGAAGGCAACCATGACCCTGGAGAACTCAATGGCAGAAGAGGGAAAGGAAATTTCAATGACAAGGATAAATGGGAGCAAATGGGCTCATAATTCTGAAAAGAAAGGTCTGCAATATGTTTCTGTCCTGATCATGTAGTGAGAGTCTTGTGTTCTGATGCTAGGGGAAGTGTTCCTCCTTGCCTCTTTGGGGCTGGTCTTGTGCTAGAAGATGACAGCCAACATTTGGTCCATACGATGATGCCAAATTACGCCGTTTCATTTTAAGAAAGTAAATATCTCAGATGGTTCATGTAGGGGTTTGATGTGGTTCTTTTATTTCATGTCCTTTTTTACACAAACCGGGTCAGGACATGCCAGATTTAACAATGATTGAGCAAGATGTTGATTATAGTGGATGTTTCTGAAAATTATCTTAACCTTGGTAATTTACTTACTTGAAGAAAGTGGACCACACTGTGGGCTAATCACAAGGATACAAAGATAAGTTAGTGTTGACGGACTCAATACAGGAGTACAGATGCAGTTAACGAGGAGGGGACTAGTTCTGTGTTCTGTGCACAGCGTGGATGATGTGTTAAGTAGGTAAAACCAGAATACTGCAAGACAGGTGTCCTGCCAGGTGAACACTATGTGCTTATGCAATTAAGGACTAACAGGTAACATAACATAATGCCTGCAAGGGCTTGAGGGTTGCACAGGCTTGTACTTCCTGGTCTTCAGCAAGGTTCTGTATTTCTCATCTTGGCCTTAATTTTCTTTGAATACCTTTCTTGTGCTACTTAACAAAGGTGGTCTTGATGTTAGAATAGTTTCTTGTATGAATGGGAAAATTAAGATTGAAAAAAGAGATTAGAAAAGAGCTGAAGCTTCTGCAAAATCCTGAAGGGAACATGTGGGTTCTGAGGATGAGAGTGCATGCTTCAAGTAACCCTGGGGTGTAGAAATGCCATTACATAAAGGATGCATCACTGATAGAGTAGGGGAGAGCAGCTACAGTGTAGACTAAATCTGCATTTTCCTTAAGGGTTTTTTTTGTTGTTATTGGGGGTTTTTTGTTTGTTTTGTTTTTCAGCTGGCTGCTGGTAAGACTTCTGAACGACAGATTACCTCACCTTCAAATTTTTGGTAGATTTTGTGGTGCAGAAACAGCAAGTCTGTAGCAAAAGGACCTGCCCAGAAGCTGCTCCACTTGGACTAAGGTACCAAGACGTAGACACGACACCTTCACCCACTAGGACTCACTGGATTCTTTCCCTGGATGACCAGCTGCAGCTAGCAACTACAGGTAGAGCTGGCCTCAAGGAGTGAGGGTGGAGAGGGAAATCTGGAGCAAAAACTGCTCTAATCAAGAGAGGAAAACAATTTCCAAAGAAAAGCAGTAACCAAGAGTGAAGAGAACTCTGCAGAGGTACTGCTCTCAGGGCTGAGCTGTGGGAGAGGTCAGTGATTAGCAGAAACAGCTGGGTAAAATGAAAAATGGTCAGCTTGCCTTTGCTGAAGAGGGGTTTTGGCAGTGCTGCAGCTGTGGATCAGGAGCTGGGACTGAGCTTCGTTGTGGGGCTGTGGGAGCACCCTGGGGGAGAGGTAGCTGGTGGCGCCTTGGTGCTGTGCTGGCTGCAGGAGCAATAGGAGACATGAGGTTGGGGGCTCAGTAAGGTTGGGGGGGGGGGGGTCAGAAACATGCCTGGGGGGGAGAAG
>VXAY01000265.1:0-23612 GCA_013399855.1 Oxyruncus cristatus | reverse complement strand
AAGGAGGAGGATGAGGACAGATGGAAAGTGAGGACTTCAAGCTTCAGGCTGAGCTGGAGGGTTTCAGAGGGCAGCCCATACCTGGTGCAAGCAGCAAATACCTGCAGCTGTGTGAGCTGGTGTCTGAGTGCTTTAATGGTGTTCAAGCCCAAAGAGTTAATGTGGAAGAAAGTGGAGGAAATGTGGTAAAAATTGTTCTAGCTGATCAGTGAGCTGCTCAGTTGTGTGTAGATTGAGGATGCAGGGGAGTTCAGCAGAGGAGACGGGTTCTGCAACTACTTCATTGTTATTTTTTTAATAAAAAGTCATAGAACCCATCTCTGCTATGTGAGGTAATTTAGGATTTACCAATTCAGGATGGGCAGACCTGGTTAAGTAGTAAGTAGAAAGCCTCAGCAAAGAAGAAACCTTTTTGATTACCTTTGAAACAGTGGCAATCTTGGCAGAACTGCGAGGTGGCAAGAGTCATAGTGTTAGCTTTTTTGGGAGGTGAGCTGGAGGAGATGGTGTGGGGAAGGTGGAAGGTTAAGCCCTTACCCCACCGGCGATGCAGTGAGCCCTGTGGCGTGTATGTGTGTGTCCGGACTGGGGAAAGGTGTTTCCTAACACTGCTTACGATGGGGGTGCCCAGCAGCAGCGATGTCATGTATCAGTGTATGTACAGAGTGAGGAGCAATACCTCAACAGGCAAAATTTTGTCACGACATTTTCAAACAATAAGATATCCTATACAGTTCAGTGCTGCTGAGGGGACTGACATCCCGTAGCCGCCCTCTATGCGTGTATTAATTTCCTGGGTCTATCGATGGCACTTGAGCAGGTTTTTCAGTTGCACTGGTGCCTTCAGGCTCCAGAAGAGGGTGCTGGAGATCTTCGGCTCACTTTGCTCCGTGTTCCTGCTCTATCACAGTTTCATGCAACTATTGTTAATCTGGCTTCGTTTTTCTGAACCAGTGTAACTACGTATTCTAGGCTTTGCTAATACTTTAATACCAACAGCTAAATGCAGAGACAATTGCACTGTTCATAGAACTGCTCTACTGTGGTACAATTTATGCCTGCACTCTGGCATAAATACCTCCCTGAAATGGCTGCCTGCTGTTTTTTGGAGATTGGCTAGAGAAGTTCCTAAGCATAACAGCCTGCATGTATAGATCTACTGTACATAGAGGAGGGCAAGACAGTTTTGACATATTTTTAGCTACAAAAACTCTGTGCGTACAAGAATATTTGTTTAAAGAAAAGATTGGAGCAAAATCTGTTCTGCTGTGATTGTCACGTAGAGTATATCCGCTCTTTGAGGTTTGCTGGTTGCAATCGTGCTGCAATGATACTGTCTGAAACTTTGCAGTTAGGTTTGGGGAAGACTGATGTTTTTCAGTCAAAATTTGGTCTCTTTCCAGATATGTGCTAAACAGTGTTCAGTGTTCACAAATAGGATGGGCACTTGCTTTTTTTTTTTTTTTTTAAAAAAAAAGGAAGTTAAAATGGACAACAGAAAAAGGCTTGTTCTGATTCTGTTCATCACAAAAAGCTGACACTAGAGAACAGAAAAGATACAGTTGAGCTGTGCTCTCATTTTTGTGTGTGCAGCTAGATTGCTTCTTTTCAGAGTTAGCATGAGAGGCTTTTTATAGTCTGCAACTTGCAGCTCACTTCAAGGAGTTTTCTTTTTCATTGGAATTTTGTAAAAAGTCATAATCTCTGTCCTGCCCTCTAGTTCTTGTGGTGATGGGAATGAGTTGGTGCTTGTTAGAAATGAGCTATGAGCACTTACAACAAGTTTTTGTGGCTTCTGGACAAAAATCTTCAAATCTGAGTTCCTAACATTAAGCGCCTTTATCTGGACATGTAGTTGCCTCATTTTTCAAGATGGAGAGCAACTCCATTCCTATTTACCAGTGGCAGTAACAGATACAGTGGTTGAAAACAAGAATTCACAGCTTGATTTTAGCCTTCTAATTAAAAACACATTTGTTTTAGCTATCCTAAGAGAGTTGGGGAATAACATGTATTGACATGCCAGCCTGTCTTTGGGATGAGAGGTGATACTCTGCCTCTTGCTCATGGAGATGGACAGCACTCCTCCCCAGTTTCTTCTGTAATCATACTGTTTGGGAAAGACATGCTGCAGGTGTTTGTGTCCTCAGTTAAATGCCCTCTAGTTTCTTCATCACATTTGTTTGTAGTTGTGAGCAAAACATCCTGCTGTAGGGAATAGGGATGTGTGGGGCTAGAAAGCTGCTTAAGGATTTCTATAAATAAAAACCAAGGGCTATATGTGTAATGGAGGTCATGCACCTACACTGTACAAAGCTCTTTTATGGCAGGACTTTGGCAGAGATCCAAGTGAAATAAAGCTGCCTGTTGTTGTCTCCAGCTCCTTGGAAAAAAACAGGTATCCATCCGAGAATGGAGAAGTAAATCCACAGGTCTTGTTCTTATTACTTCTGTAGTGGAGGAATGATTCCTTCATCTGCCCACACAAGAGTTTATGCTATATCTCTCATGCAAGCCTCCACTTTGTTCACCATTTAAATCACAGCCCAGATTTTCACTCCTTTGAAAAAAACAGAAATACCCCAAAATACACTTGCAAAGAGTAATTTAAAAGAAATCCTCTGCCCTCATCTTTTTCACTCCTTAATTACTTTTTCTGCCCTTTAAGAAGAGCTTCAGCATTTCCGTTCTCCCTTCACGCAGCAGCAATATCCTGCAGTGTTTCAAACCTGAGGATTTCTCCTGATTATGCCAGAGGCAGAGCAGATTACATCTTTCACACGTTGCTGATTACAGCGATGGTGCACAAGTTGGGGCGTGCGCGGTGCCTTGCACGCTGCTGTAAGCAGATGGCATCGCTGTGCGGCAGTGCTTGAGGCAGGGCTATGCAGCACAGGTAATTCTGAGAGCTCCAGACCTATAAAATTATTTTCATTGCCTGTAAGACAGGCCCAAATAATTCCTTTTCATAGGAAAGAACATTCTGTAGTCTATCTAGCTCTGCTGGTAAAGGCAGAATACATAAAGCAGACTAAAATGTGAGCGATTAGGCTGCTCGGACTGAAAGCAGGTGCTTTGAAGAAGACACTTGGGTGTACAGTGGATGGACAATAAAGCAAGATGAAATATTAGAGAGCTAACTAACCATCTCATAAATGTCACTGCAAGATGTGATGTAAACATGCATTAGGTTCTGGAGGCGAGAGAAAGTAGGAAATGTACTTTTCTTCAGCTGAAGTATCAAAGTTTTTTTTTCTAGTGAAACATTTTATAACTTTCTTTTGGAAATGGTGTTGCGAGAACAAAATAAAATCTATTAAAAAATACATACACATTGTAAGTTTGCTGATTGTTTTTCTGTTATCCCACAGTAAACTCTCTAAAACCCAGTGCATATGAGTGTGTGTGTATGTGCATATACATAGAAATTTTTATGTTGTATAAGAACTCTGAGAACAAATCATGTTTTGGTCCTTAGTTTCTTCTTGAGCCATCTCATTTTCTGTGGAATGCTTCATTTTTTCTGCCTTCTCTGTTAAAGGACACACTGCCTAGGAGTTTAACACTGTTGTAGGCACAATGGCCCAGGTATCCAATGGTACATAGGTTAATGAAGTGGGCAGAGATGTAGCTTTTGCTGAAAGTGCTGGTTTGACACAACATGAGGAGGTTCAGAGGAGCACCTGACTGCAGCTTTGTGTAAGCAGAATATGCCCTTATCCTCCCTCCAGGCTGGGTTTACCTCCCAAGAGTAATAACAAGGTACTGTCTATGGTTATTACTGATTAAAATCCTGCCTTGGTGAAGCAAAATATCAACTCTCTGCTAAGGCCTGAGTGCTCACAGGTTAGTTTCAAGTGTGGTAGGTATGGAATGAGTAAGTCTAAATGAGGATCTGGAAGAGCAGATTGGGTGTAACTATGCTGTCTCCTTCCTGACCTGCCTACTCAATCTGCAGATGGCAGCTGTACAGGCTTAATATTTGCAGATCTCTCTAGCTTCACCTCCTCAATGGATACTTCTTGTGTTGGGCAGTTGTTTTTCAGTATATACTAAAACATATGGTAACTTAAAATACGTTAAGCAATTCTCTTCGAAGTGGGGAGGCTGGTCGGTCCCTCTGGCATGCTTTCTCCATGTGTGAGGAGCATTGCAGGGCCATGAGGCTGTTGCTGGGATCACTTCTGGGGTCACTGCTGGTCACTGTGCACCCACCAAGCATGGAAAAAATGGCTCCTCTCTTCAGGGCTTTGTAAGAAAACCAATTCTTTCCTTTCCTGAGATATGTGATTTGTATTTGTTTGAGTAGTGAATTGGCTTACTATGCAGGGAAATGGGAGGCAGCCTTTCCAAAGGTTATTTACCATGTGTCAAAAAGCCACAGTGTGTAATTGAGAAACAGAGAACTCCTCTCACACAGTCTTTGTACATACAGTTTAATATATTCTGGGGTTAAAGTGAACACTTAGTCCAATGAACTCATTGTATTTGTTTGTTGTTTTTATAGACCTTACAACCTGCTTAGGTTTACATTTGGGAAACAAAAGCAGCAATCAGCAGCTCTTGGCTTTCATGTATCAGATCTTTCCTAAATGGAATGCAAATACACTTCTGTAATATTTACCTTTTGTGTTGACATTATTTATTATATTCTTGCCTAGCCACCACATGAATAAAAGAAATGAGTAGGGGCAAAGTAAATTTTTTTTTAACCAATATTGATGTAACTTGTTACCTGCAGGTCTTAAGGCTTAATTTTTGTCTCTATTTATTAAGCAATGAAAGTATTTAACTTTACATAATACTGATTTTGAGCATTTTCATATTGATTTGAGCAACTTTCCCTTTTCTTTGTGGATCTCTGTAGTATTCCTACACTGAGACTATACAAACAGCAAAGTTCCCATGCACCAGCATTATATTGGATTTGTAGCCATGCAGGGAGAGCTTGATAAAACCATTTTTTCTTTTCTACTGAAAATGAAGATTTTCTTGGACCTAAGACCATACTTACATGTTCATGGTGGTTAAAGGTGGTCCTTTTGCAGATGGAACTTCTCTCCTGAGTCAAGATATCCAATAGTACTATGTTGCCAGGAGTGTGAGAATAATCTTAGGGAGGCGAAGTGGGGAGAAGTAGTACTTGGAAAGAAGTGTGTAACTCATGTCTAGCAGAGTGGTAGCAGCTGCCAACGTGATCACCTGGAGATTGTGGAGAAAAAGGTGATTGTTTTTATTTCTTAGATTCCTCCAGATTCTTGAAAGTTCAACTGCAAACATAGGAATGTTTTTGCCAAGACAAACAATCAAGTGGATATTTAGGAAAGCAAAACAAAACAAAAAACCTTCAGAGTTTGGGAAAAAACTTCTGAGTGGTTGGAATCAGCAACAGGTTAAAAGCTTGTGTGTTAGTGGTAGTGTCTAAAGACCATTTGAAGCGGGGTGGAGGTGAGAGCTGTTACTCCCAAGCAGCTTGCAACCATTTAATCAAGGCATAATTCACTGGAATTAAGAACATGAAAAGGTTCGTGTGCAAGATGTGCCACTTGTTTGAAGTCAGCACTAGCGTCTGACCTGAAACAGTGAATATTATACAAATTGAAGAAGTGCATATGTAACTAACTGGGAGGACAAACATGTTAGCTCTGCATTTCTGCTGTGCCAAGGCATGAAGAAAATGAGCCTTCCTGATATCCCTACACAACTTTTTCCTCTTTTTCATAGAACACACCATCGAAAGAGAGCCAGCTCCAGAGTCCATATCATCTTCAGAGTGTGGTTGTAGCTACTTCCCACCAGCTATACACAGGCATTTCGAAACTGGAGCCAAAGTAACTGCTCATATTTGTGCTGGAGCCGGCAGTAGACCTGGTGAAAGTGACCTTTCTGCTGGCACTCCGGCTCCCTCGTTCTGATGGGTTTGTGGTACCATCAGCTGATGCTAAGGAACATTGAGAGGTGAATTGACTGGGGTACTCCTCTGTACTTGTTATTCCTGTTGTTCCTGTTTCAGTGGCCTTTGTCATGCTTAAGTAGCAAGGTAATTTTATCTGCCTTGCTTCTGGTTTCCAGTGTAACTCTGGCCAGCTGTCCTGTGATAATTCAGTTGCACAGCCCTGGCTTTTAAAGCTTACAAACCTCCCTTTTACCAGTGAGGGTGAAATTGTGATTAACTATTTCTGCATATTAAAATGTACTCATAAAATGGAACTATTTTCACTTTTTTTCTGAGCAATCCTCGATATAATAGTAGCAGTTCTACAATGTCACTTTTCATATCACTATAAAATGGCTTTATTTAATATAGCAGTGGAATGAAGTGGAAAACAGCCAGCAGGTTATTTCCACCGCTATGCTGATGTCCCTCCCTCCTGTTGTGCACACTTCAGAAATAGGTCAGACTTTCCTGAGACACATTATTTTTTGTTAATATCTTTACAATCTGGACAGACTCACACAGAACTATTAATAGGAATTAGGCCAGCAAGAAAAGGAGAGATCTGAGGTTTTAGGGGTTAAGGTATAGCAGAGATGGGAAACAAAAAGGTGGCAATTCTTCTAATAGACATGTGCTTGATGCTCGGAACACTGCAGGGGAACCAGTGCCCTATTCTCTGTCAGCTCCCTTCCATCACAGTCAATCAGATGTGCATGCAAATTAATGAACCCTTTTTCAAACAAGTCCTTAATCAAGAGCTGGTGCTATAATAACTACAACCTAGTTCCTCGAGGGCTTGTTGAAGTACTTACTGCTTTACGGATGTCTTTGGCTTGGAAGTGCATATGTGAGGGAGTATTTGGAAAGCAGTAAGTAGCTCTAACCTTCTCAGAGGTCATGTTTATTTGATTGTAATATAAATCATCCAGCATTTTAAGGTCAGACTCTTCTGAGCTGGGGAAGGTTGTTCCTTGTGTATATTCTGGTACAGGCGAGCTAAGATTGGTGTTTGAAGAGGATACACCTTGGAAGGGTTTGCTATATTTAAGAGCTGGTGTCAAGTTCTAAATCAATAGCTTATTTGGGAGCTCATGCATGGATTTCATGAAGTGTGTTCCTGCAGAAGCTGAGGACAAGCATTCCCTGCATGTGTGGTACCCCTACAGTGAGGTCTCACCATGAGATGTTACATAATGCATGTGAAAGGTACAGCTCAGTGACTGGGGTGGAAGAAGAGATTTCAGGCAAATGCTAAGCATGAAGAAATCATAGCTCGTCATAAACTGATTAGCTCCTACTGTGGCAGGTATCTTGTTCGATATCTAGATTCTGAAGCTAAATGGCTGATCCTGAAGGCCATGTGCTCTGTAATAGAAGGGTAAGTGCTTTAGATTATTTGCTTATTGTAATTAGTTGTCCAAATAATGACAGAGCTTCCCCCAGCCCCATGTAAGAGAGAACATTAATGTTCAGGGTGATTTCTTGTTCCTTCGCCTTGCAAGTCTGGCAGTCATGGTTTTGCAGATCTGTGGGAAATGGCATATTGCCAGTGCCCACCAGAAGGTACAGTTTGCAGGCGGATTACATTTGATGTACTTGAAGACATTCAACTCTCTTTCAAAACATGGGTAGTTTTTTCCACGCCTTAAATTAAAGAAGGTCCTTCTACGTCAAACTCTTGATTTCCAGGAAAGACGAAGACTGTTCAGCAGGATTATATCAACAACAGATTTTTTTTTAACCTAAACACTATCTAACTAAATGCAAAAGCCCTAGCAGAAACTGCTGACCTTTTCCGTGATTACAGACTCTGCCTGCTGAAGAACTGTAAATGAATCATCCTGCAGTGAAATGTAAACAGGATGCTGCCCTTCCATTGCTGCTTTACCAACATGTGCTCATTGAACTGCAGTGGTATCAAATTAGGTGACAACACCACTTTGTAGCAACACAGGGATCTAGAGTCAGAGCTGTGGGAGTGGGCGTTGCTCCCCTTCCCTAACCCCTAATTCCAAGCATAGACTGAAGCAGCAGAGTTCTCATCATCTTCTACCAGGCCTGAATAGTTCTGTTTTGAGACTGGTTAGGGTAAAAGATAGTGGTGATGTCTGAAGTGCCTGGAGTGCATGATTTGGGACTCACTTCCTTTTATTGAGGTTTCACTTGGCGCCAGAAAACCCAACCAAGTCTCAGAGCAAAACAAGAGTTGTTGCCTCTTTTTTCTCGTGACAGATTTCTTGCCCACAGGAAGATGAGGCAGCAAATTGCCATAGTAGGTCCTAAAAGCTCAAAAAAAAGATGGAACAGAGTAGCCAATATAACAATGCTAGTTTGGTTCACATCCATTCAGGTTGGCCGTATTTCCATTGTGCTTCCCTGTGCTTCTTTTTCTTTCTGCTTAATATGAGGGGAGCCATGGAAATCCAGCTTTGCCCTCTGTCTTCTGTAACAGCATTATGGAAAAAATTCGATGTTGGATTGGAGCAAGGCAAGTAACTGCTTAGCTGAAATGGTTCGAGAAAGCCTTGAGCAAATTAATGGAAATAGGCTGAATACACAAACTCTGACTCAGGAAAGCCTGCAGGTACAAATGTTTACAGAAATTATCACTATGGTGACCATTCTTCTTGCATCCACACTTCTGTTCCTGGCTGCTGGGGAGGCAGGGTAGACAGCTGGACCTAGTCCAAACATGAAATTGTTCTTATTGGTAGATTTGGATTCATAAAAACAACTTCAGTTTTCTGCGCTTAATGGACTTTATGATCTTTTTGAAATCTATCATGTTTGTGATCAGCATTACTGGGATTTAGAAGGGGACACTGATTTTTATGCTCTGGGCATCTGGCCAGTATGTCAAGATCTGAGATTCTTAGAACAGTTTGCTTGGCATGAAAGCCAGCATAAATACATAGAAAAATGTGAAGGTAAATTAAGAGGAGAGAGACCAGTGATGTCTATGGATGAAAATTATGTGGAGATGCTTTAGAGAGTAAAGAGTAAAAGGGTGCAAGGATATGTAGGTGTTGGTAAAAACTGAATTCTCAAATTCAGCTGCAGTAACTCCTGGCAGTCTCTGTGTCTTTTGCTCCCTGTTTACTCCCCTTTGGACAGTCTTGTGTTATATGATACCTGTTTTCATAAGGGGAGATACTTGAAAGAAGATAGAAATATGTTTGTGGGTCCCAAGCCATAGGACAACCAAAGAGTTCAAAGGTCATTAATGATCTTCCTGAATCAAAATAGCTCATATTTGTTTTGGGTTTTTTTCAAATACAAATTGGATAATCCTGGAGACAGTGTTTTATGATGCTTGAATTTGTTTCTTGCCCTGATGCCTTCCTCCTTGAAAGAAATTTGACTGCAAAGGATAGTGACTCTAATTTCCAACACAAGCATAGGATTGAAAGGGATGGCAGGAACTGGACAGGGGAGTCTGAAATGAGTCTGAAGCACACATATGTGAGCTAGCACCACGTGCTGATGGGTCCTTCTCTAGCCCTGCCTGGCTGCATGTCTATTTGTTTAGTTAGGGACTTCAGTTTGGTTGTCACAGCAAGCACACTGAAAACTCTATGGTCTCTAAAGGTGTCACAGAGTGGATATAAGCAGCCAAAAATCCTGGTTGTAGAGTTCTCACTTGCTCAATGGATGGAAAACTTCGGAGCAGGAGCACAGAAATGGATCTTCACTACACTTATAAAAATGATAAAACTCCACAGGAAACTTGAGGTCATCTTTTTTTCCACTGTGTTATCTTTCCTGGGAATGTGGGGGCAGGGGAATTCTGTTTATTTTGATTTTCTTTTTTATGTAGGTGAATTTGAGGAACCACATAGTTCTTTGCAAAATATGATCTATGCTGAGACTTGTTTACTATCTGCAGGATGACAGGAATGAATCTGAAAAGTTTACACTCAAATTAGGTCTTTTTTTCTATATTATTTTTCAAAGTTTGCTTTTTCAAGTGAACAGGTGTATGCTGTAGATTCCTGCTAGCGAGAGATGATCTTACCATTTTTGAGATGGAAAACAGTGTTCCAAAAAGGCTCTTTATGTGACTTACAATGTTCAGTTGCAAAGTACACTTGGACTGTGAAGAGCTAAGGTCAAGTCTATATGCCTATAAAAGGAAAATTTTCAAGTTTTGTATATGAAAAGTTTAATGATTTGCCATGGGATCCTTCTCAAAGACTGATCAGTGAGTCCCTTGGTAAGCTGATTCGACTTATTAAAAATTGGGGAAAAAACATCACAAACCTATTTGATTTTTTCTAAGAAAAGTGTCTTCTGGTGAGCATGAGATGTTTACTTGATGTGTCTTGTAAAATGTCTTTCTGGCGTTCAGATATTCTGTTTACATGCAATTTCTACTGCTTTTTTTTTTTTTTAAGAAAAGAGGTTGTTGGTATGCTCTGCAGCTGAGGCTCTTCCAAGTGCTTTCACCTTAGTATCTCATAAATCACCAACATGATCTGAAACCAACTGAGCCAGAAGGAAGCATACCAAGTACATACAAATTGCGTGCTGTTTGGAAATTGCATGGTTGATGGAAATGAAATGGTCTTTAGTGTGCATATTATCCTGACAAAGCTCATTACTTGTTTGTTTTCTGCTGTTTTAACCTAATGGACTCAAGGTCAGGCTTTTTAGGATTATGCAATAAAGTAGTTAAAAAAAACCCCAAACAAAGCAAAGACAGTTTAACTATTTTTTATATGCTCCACTTTTCCAGAGCCCTTTGCAATTTGTGCAATCAGGGCGATTAGGAAAAATCTGTGGCAGAAAGGCAGAGGACAGGACAGCATATGGTAATTTCTTAAATGTATTAATTGTGTTTGTGAAGAGCTCAGGTGAGAGCTTGCTCTCAGGCAGTGAAATGGATCAGGACTACTTTGTGTTCATCCTATGAAAAATCAAAGCTTCCTCATCAGTTGCCTGGTTCAATCTGTTGTTGTGGGGTTCCAGATGGTGGCTTGATTCCCTCTGGCCCTGCTCAAGCTTTCCATAGCCTGTGACTGATCCTCATGCTGTGCTCAGCAGAACAGGGAGCAGGACAGTGGAGGATGTGCAGGAGTCAGTGCTGGAGACAGTCTCTTTTCTGAACACATGATCCAAGCCCTGCTCTCCTGCAGACTGGTCTTCCATAAAGAAGAACACTGACTTCCAAGCCCTCAGGTTTAATATTGAAAATTAAGCATTGGAAATGTTGTTTTCTAAAAGGTTACCTTGTTTTGTCAATGCCACTTGCGCTCATCTCTTATTTTGCCCTGGTTCTGGTGCATACTTGGCTCAGTGAGGGGTTTTGATCCTGCTTTAAAGCTTGCACCCTGCTAAGGATAAGTCTATACACTTACAGGGTTTTTTCTTGCAATATACTACTCATTTTGTTTTTTCTACATTGTCATCTTAATGTACCATATCTGAACCCTTAAATTCACAACAACTTCTCTTACTACTCCCTTACTTCACAACTATACACTGGAAATTATTTTCAAGCCTAATTCCAGGTGAACAGGCTCTTTCTGAGTTTTAGATTTTTTGTAAGAAATGTCAGAGTTTCAGAGTTCCTTGGGACACTTTTATTTTGCAATAGTTGACTGAACTAATGAAGCAAAGTATGTCTTTTCCATTTTAGCGATGATGAACTGTTGGGTTCACAAGGGCTTCTAATGCTCTCGTAAGGTGGGAAAATGGTGTGGAAATGGGCAACTTCTTTGAATGCTTAGCATTGGTGTGTATTTATCAGCACTCAATTACACAGCCCTTTATTTAAATCAGATAACAACTAATTGCCCAGAGTAGATATTTTTCTTTTCTATCACCCCTAAAGACACTTTTTAAAGAATATAACAGCAAGATCTAAAGATCTTTTTTAGTACAGAACAATGTGTCACCCTAAACATTTAATTTATATGAAAGAATTCATAAAATGAAAAGGCCAAAATAAGAACATAATGTTCTGAAAATATTAAAACAAAACAAATAACAAGACAATAGTAAATTTCAGAACATTTTTAACCTGAAATCAAGCTGAGAACCAATTCCAAAATGTCAGACTTGTCTTGGCTATGAAAAAACATTCACATCCCAACTACAAGTTCAACTCTAATTCTGCAGTGTTCTACCATGCACATACTGGATTTTCAGTCTTAATAATAGTTTGCTCCTGCAGTTTGAGAGTGAGCTGGTGGAGGTCCAGGGGCTGTAATTCCGGCTGAAATTGAGGGGCTTGGCTGCCTTCAGCTTTTCACAGCAAAGGCCTGCTTATCTCTTTTGTCTGTTAAAGAGAGAAACAGAATGAAACACAGAGTAAAGGTGGAAAATATTGTGTGGTAGCCTCTGGTCCAGGGCAGATGGTTGGTGATAAAGACTTGGCCCTGATGCTTGGCTGACAAGCTCCTTTTGGAAGGGGCAGAAGGACCCATGAGACTCCCATGCTGCACTTGCAGCTGTAGCTAAACAGGCAGACAACTGAGCTCAGGGACACCTGAAGATTTTGTTGTTGTAAATGTTGTTTTACCATAATAATTGGTAGCAAAAGCAGTTTTGACTGAGCAGAGGCCAATAACTGTATGCAGCCCAACATTCAACTTGCATCAGGTATTTTAATGAAATGCTTTCCCAGGCTGCCAAACTATTCATCTTTATTAATAACATATAAAGCAATAGGCTAGTGGTTTCTTTTATAAGCCTATGTTTATATTTGCTCAGCTGAAAGGACCTAGTTTTGACATATTTAATTACTGGTAAGAGCTCAGAATAAAAGCTGATGTGTCTGAAGGATACCTCAGCTCTTCAGATGCAACTAGTAAATATTTGCTCTCAGAAACATTCTGTGGTTGATTCTGGTTCAGGTAATACTTCAGTGTATATGCTTTCATCTGCTGGGCTGTGGTTCCAGGAAGCCCTGACCAGGCATGCAGCTGCTAAATCCCTACACACACACACACACACATATATATATATATAAAAAGTGCTCAACAGCGGTGCACCCCTTACTTGCTTGAAGCTTCATGTGTCTTGGACCAATGCTGTACAGCTGCTTGTATATAATATGCACAAAAATCACTGCACCTTGCTGATAGGTAGTTGTTCTTGTAATTGTGTACAGCAGCTGCTTAACCTCGTAAAGTAACATTAATTTCAAATAAGCATGTGAAAGGAAGTTAAGTTATAAAGCTTCAGGAATAGTTCTAAGGCAGAGTATGATATATCTGTGTTTTGTGTAATTGTAATGCCTTGGAGAAGTAGTTTTTTGTTAATAAAGGGATTTTGTTTGCTTTGTGTTCTTTCTGTTAAATGGAACATATCTAGGCTGAAGGTGCTGAGATGCAATAAACCCAAACCATAAACAATCAACATTTATGGAGTCACTTTTCAAGCTAGGACCACATCAATGAGGAAAAGCTGTTGGAATTAATACGTACCCAATCCATCTGGCAGTGCTGGCATGTCTTGTGGTAACTTTCACTGGAGATTGTTGTGAAATGTTTACTTTATTGTTTTTCTCCTTCTTTCCATACATTTCTTTTCAACTCCTGCTCCCCCACCCTGACCTGACAACAAAGAGACTAACCAGCCTCTACCACAAGTGCTCTGGAACAAAAAGAAAGGACATGTTTTGCTTTGTAAGGAGAGAAGGTTGGTGATGATTCTTGGCTCTGATTTTGCAAGTGCAGACAAATGTGGTTGGTTTCCTGGGCTTTTGTATATATGAAGTTAAAAGAGCTACTCATGTGAGTAAAATCAAACACTTACCTAGGTTTACAGAATTGAGGCTATGTTATCAGACATTTGGATATTTGTTTGCTTTCAACAATTAACTAAAAATGATGGAAAATTGCTTTTAATGTGCCATTAGCCAAAACATCATTAGAATTGGTAATCTATAAAAGGCATTTAGGTCACGGATAATTTCCAGACTGAAATTAATTCTGCAGCATTTTAATGACTGTGTCCCCGGTGTGTGTTTTGGCAATTCCAATAATTCTATCAGGCTGTTCTTGTTTTCTTGTCTTGCTGCTGCTGTTTCTGAAAGAGACTGTCAGGGAGATCACAGATGATGCCAACGTGGGTAGAGCTCCACTGACATGCTCTTTAGGTTGCTGAAGTAACAGATGGCAAATGTATTTAATTACCAATAATGAAATAATAAACATGAGGACAAATAACTCATACTTGGTAGCCTTGCATTTAACTGGTACTCAATCATTCTGTTGTGTTAAAGATTTCTCTTCCAGCAGTGCTGAGGGAGACATTGTAAGATAAAAAGCTCTTGTTCCACTGATTACTATAGAGGAGAGAAAATGCATAATGCTTCCTGACTGCAAGTAATAAGAATTGAATGCACTGGATTGTAAATCAGAGAAGATACCATGCATGATAGCATGCAGCTCAGATGGGAGCTCAGCCACAGCACTTTCTTACAGATTACTGCATTCCTTCCTTATCAGCCTTTAACACAGAGACATGAATAGACGCACAGACATGCTGAATAATATCACTTACATTATGTCTTGCCAACAAAAAAAAGGAGAATGTACAGCTGCCCTGCTATCTCTGCCCTATTAAGCACTTCTGTTACAGAGGAAAGCACTCTTCCTCTTTGGGTCATTTTATTTTTCATTAAAACACTTCACTCTTAAGTGAAGAACTGAGACTTAGAAGTGACTAAGGTTTTCCTGCACAGGCGAGTGCTCATGTTAATGTAGGTGCTGCAGAGGTATAAGATGTTGAGCCACAGGCTCCAGTTCCCTATGCAACAAGATGGAGAAAGGTTTGCAGGGGGATCCTTTCTGTGTGCTTCCATTCCCACTTCAGCTAAATCATGTGGACTTCAGCCAGCACATGAACGCTGTGAAGACAGTAAAAAAACTGATGTATGTTTTGCTCAGTGAACAAAATAGCAATCCAGTCATTAAGTAAAGAGAAATGTTCAAGACAGTTTCAATACTGCCTTGAAAGAGACTTTTTTTGCCAGGTGTAGTCTGGTAGATGCTAAATAACCTAAAGGATGGGCATGCCCAGAAATTTGTCATCTCCTCCCCGAGTATAGTGTTTGATTTAATGAGACGTTATCTCTCCCTGAAGACCTTGGTTCGCCAAATTACTTCTTCTGTGATTGATGTTACAATACCCTTCCTAGACAGCAACCTCCAAATGCCTTTTCCAAGTCACCTGTCAGATGCAGTGCCTCTCTCCCTGAAGGGTGTCATGCATTTGTAGACCTTTATCAGTTGCTTCTTTTTAGACTGAGGACTCTGAAACAATACAAATTTTTTTCTTAGTGGGAACAAATCCACATCTTTGAATATCTTTGTATCCCTTCTCTCAACCACTCTCAAATCTATTACATGCTGCTTAAGACACAAGTAGTGGAACCGCACACAGTATTCAATTTCTGGATAAACCCTTTATTTATATGGGGACACAATGATGTTCTTGATTTTAGCCTCTGTTCCGTTTCCAAGAATTTTTATTATTCAATTCTGACTGCTACTGAGCACTAAGTTGATGTATTTATGGAACTATTTATCATAATCTCAAAATTATGCTCAAGTGGTAATGGTCAGCTTGGAAACAATCATCTTACATTTGGAATTAGGGTATTTTGGTTTTCTCCTTTGAGGCCGACTTTATGATTATCTGCCCTGCATTTCAGCTATGTGTTATTTTCTAGTCATCCAGTCTCATGAGGTCCTCTTGAAATTGTTGAAGATTGCTCTTTTCAGCTACCCTGAAAAAATAAGCACCAGAAATGTCACTACGCTAGTGTTTCTGCATCATTCTAAACTTGTTGAACACCACAAAACCCAATGCAGACCCTTGAAGAATGCTGCCTGCCGCTTCTCTTCATGGCATAAGCTGACTTGTTTGCCTTCTGCTCAGTTTCCCTAGAAATCATAGAATCAGCTGGGTTGGAAAGGACCTCTGAGATCATCAAGTCCAACCCTTGATCCAACACTGTCATGGATACTAGACAATGCCACTAGGTGCCACATCCAGTTCCATCTTAGAAACCTCCAGGGATGGAGAATCCACCACTTCCCTGGGCAGCCCATTCCACCATCTGATTACTCTCTCTGTAAAATATTTCTTCCTAATATCCAACCTAAACCTCCCCTGGCACAGCTTAAGGCCATGCCCTCTTGTCCTACTGCTGGTTGCCTGGAGAAGAGACCAACCCCCACCTGGCTACAACCTCCTTTCAGGGAGTTGTAGAGAGTGATGAGGACTCCCCTGAGCCTTCTCTTCTCCAGGCTAAACAACCCCAGCTCCCTCAGCCTCTCCTCATAGGACTNCAGCGCTGAGTACAGGGGCAGAATCACTTCCCTGTTCCTGCTGGCCACACTGTTCCTGATCCAGGCCAGGATGCCACTGGCCTTCTTGGCCACCTGGGCACACTGCTGGCTCATGTTCAGCTTCCTGTCAATCCACACTCCCAGATCCCTTTCTGCCTGGCTGCTCTCCAGCCACTCTGTGCCCAGCCTGTAGCGCTGCAGGGGGTTGTTGTGGCCAAAGTGCAGGACCCGGCACTTGGCCTTGTTGAACCTCATCCCGTTGGAATCAGCCCAGCTCTCCAGTCTGTCCAGGTCCCTCTGCAGTTCAGCACTTCTTGCCTTTTGGCACAGTTGATCAGCAGGGGGTGCTGTTGGATCTCTGGTGGAGCGGAGGCTGCAGTTGCTCCCTGTGGTCGGCAGCGGGCGCTGTTGATGAACCCCCACGTGGCCAATGGCGGATCTCAGCTGTGCTGGGTGGTTCAAGACCCCAAGATGGATCCCCACCCCTCGGCCCTAAAAGCAGCAGCTAGCAAGGGACCAGGATGTCAGTCTGTCCGGCAAGGAGTGGGGAAACCCAGGAAGAAAGGGAAAAAACTCACAAGATGCTGGCAGTCTCCATGACAGCAGAGGTAGGGTGTGATCCTGCAGGGACTCTCTATCTGGAGAAACCAAATGGAGCTCCCCAGGTTCTTGGCAGCTCTGTTGAAATCCGAGCTGAGCTAGCCGGGCAGTGGGCAGGACAGGTAGTGAGAGGAAAATGGAGGTGAGCTGGTGCCCAAGAGCAGCCAGAATGACCTCTCCGAGAGTGGAGCTTTTTTTTCTCCACCCCCCACACTCGCCCCCGCGAGTTCCGTCCTTGTAACACCGTTACTCCCCTGAGGGAGAGAAAAAAGAAACCCCCACCCCTGGCTTCGGCTAGAGGGAAACAAAGGAGTCCTGCCTCTTGCCGAGAGGAGTTGTTTAGCATATCAACAAAGCAGTCATTAAGGTCTAAGCTGAGCAATCACCAAAATCTGAAAAACTCACCTCCACCCTCAGCCAAACAGTTGGTGTGAAAAAATTACCAGAAGCTAATGAAAAAAAAAAGGAAGAAAACCTATGTCAAAGATATGAGCTAAAATTTATTCTAAATGTTTTTTCTTTGTTTGGGTATGATCACACTTGCAGGAAAGTCTGTGTGCTCTTGATTCAAAGAATCACAGAATTGTCAGGGTGGGAAGGGACCTCTGGAGATCATCCAGTCCAACCCCACTGCAAGGCAGGGTAACCTAGAGCAGGTGACACAGGAACACATCCAAGTGGGTTCTGAATGTCTCCAGAGAGGGAGACTCCACAACCTCTCTGGGCAGCCTGTTCCAGTGCTCTGCCGACCTCAATGTAGAGAAGTTCTTCCTCATGTTGGGGTGAAACTTCCTTTGTCTTAGTTTATGGCTCTTGCTCTGCATCCTGTCTCGGCACCACTGAAAAGAGTTTGGTAGTATCCTCTTGGCACCCATCTTTGAGATGTTTTATTTGCATTACTGAGATCCCCTCTCAGTCTTCCCTTCTCTAAACAGGCCCAGCTCCTGCAGTCTCTCCTCATATGAGAGATACTCCAGACTCTCATCATCTTTGCAGCCCTCTACTGGCCCCTCTCCAATAGCTCCTTGGCTTTCTTGTACTGAGGACCCCAGAACTGAATACTCCAAATGTGGCCTCATTAGGGCTGACTAGAGTGGCAGGATCATATATATATATCCCTCAGTCTGTTGGTCACAGTCTTCCTGATGCTCCCTGGGATACCATTGGCCCTCCTGGGCTCAAGGGCACACTGCAGCTCGCAGTCAGCTGATCATCCAAGACTCCCAGGTCCTTCCTGGCAGAGCTGCTCTCTAGTAGGTCAGCCTCCAATATGTACTAGTACTTGGGATTATTCCTTCCAGAGGCAGGACCCTACACGTGCCCTTGTTGAACTTCATTAGGTTTCTCTCCACCCAGCTTTTCAGCCTATCAAAGTCCCACTGAATGACAGCACAGAGGGAGACAGAGGGAGAGCAGGGAAAGTGTGTTATGTACCTCCCTGGGAGGCATAGCCTCCACCCGCCTCAGGTGGTGCCTGGATTGTTCACCTGCAAGGATAAAGCTCTGGTTGATGTTTGCAGCATCCAGGCTTCACCCACAAGTGCCACATTTGCAAAGATTCTCAGGGATTGGGTACCCTTCCCACCTAGGTTCTTCAACCTTTTAAAGATTTTGTTGTTGTCATTGTTATTGGCTTATTTTTATTTTGTTCTAAATCATGTCTGTGTACAGAATTGCTAGAAATCCAGGAGTTACAGCATAATAACTTTTCTCTGTTTGTGTATATGTATGTGTGTATGCATTTGTGTATAAATAAACTTCTAGTCCTGACATTCTAGGACGTGTTGTTACAGCATACTGGTCCAGATGGGATCATTATGAGCACTGTATAAAATATATATCCTTCCAGATATAGCACATGTAGCAATTGATCTACAATATGTAAAGTGGAAGAAGTCCTGCCAGAGATGGACTTCTGAAGCTGATAAAGGAATTAGCAAACCTGTTTTAAGAACTGATTGTAATGCCGTATAAGTAAGTGCTACAAGAGTCCCCTTTTACCTGAAGCACTGTCTGTTTCCCAGAATACCTTGGGACAACCACTATGTATATTTTGACCCTTGTACCTTTCCCCATTGGCTGTGAAACCTTGTCCCTATGGGCGGTGGTTAAGGTGTCCTTAGCTCCTTGACTGGGTGTATGCTAATGTCCCCAAACCTATAAGTACCTGGACCCTAGAACAATAAAGCCTCTTTCCTGCTTGTCTGCCGGTGTGTGGTCCTTGTGGTCCTGGCTTGGGGCTCTGCAGATCCATGTGGCCCCGGGGGAACCAGGGGGAGCATTTCCCTCTCCAGCATAAGGACTAACATCTAACTTCTGGAGGTACCCAGCACCCACAAGCACATATGTTGCATTTATTCCCATTACAATAATGCTCATTAAGACAGTCCCGGAACTGGGTTAGTTGCTCTCCACTGCTAACTTGAAATAAAGGACTTCTATTTTTCCCATGAGAATTTACAAATCAACCTCATGATGTGAAACTAGATATTGATTTGACATCTTTTGCCTCAAACTAATTAAAGGTACTAAGGTAAAATATTTGACAAGCCCTTGTACCTAGATGGTACAATGTTTAGACTCAGGCATGAAAAAGCAAGTAGAGAGCAGAACACAGTGAAAAATGTCAGACAGCTGGTATTAATTAGATGGGTTCAGGTGATTATGCCAAATTGAGGCAGCCAGAAAAAAACTCTTCAAACTGCTGCTTCAGTGGGAATATTAAGTTCTGCTCAAGGGTGATCTGACTGAATGACACACTAATGATTTTTGAACAAGAAAGTCTAATCCCTTCTGCTGCTTTTGCTTCGTAGTGGAATCTCTGTGCTCTCGTAGCATCAAGCCTAGGAGCTGGACTCATTCTCCTCTGTCCATGGTTTACAGATTAAAACCAGACTCCCAAAGGTAAAATTCACAGGCATCCCTTCTAAAGAAATGGCAATCTTGTCCTATGGTATTTCTCAGGTAATTAATGCTTTGGTAGTAGTTCCCAGCCCCTTCTTGGGCCACTAGCTCTCTTACCTTGTCCATACTCCAGAGAATGCAACTGATCTCAGTTATTAGTTATTAAGTAATATTAAGTAAGTATTAGTGGGATGATTTGTTTTCCGTTTTACTTATACATAATAGTGTACTGACACAAAAAACTATGTAAAAAGGAGATATTAAGAGATACCTGGGTTGCAAAGTTAAGAACCTAAGGAATGCCGAAATGACAGTGTTTTGACCAGTCTTACTTAGCAGATGCATTGCAAAATCATCATCTCTAATTACAAGATGACATATCCTACTTCTGGCCCAGGTCCTCTACCTTATCTAATACTGAGTACCCAGCTGCTCTGAATCGTCACTGAAGCTGCAGAGCAGATGAGGCTCCTTTTTCCCAGGATTAGCCTTATTTACATTGCTTTTGGAGGTATCTACCAAGAAAGTCATGGAAGTACCCTGGCAGAGCAGGGCAAAGTCCCTGTCCTGGTCAGGACTCCTGTCACTCATCTAATGGGGCTTTTACCTCTCCAGATGGCTGGTCCAAACCCTGTTCTCCCAGCCCATGTGAGGATAAGCAAGGTGGTCCATTGTTGACTAGCACCTCTGCCAGATGCCTGAGAGCCCGATTCCCCAGCCAGGCCAGGCAATGCCCTGCCCCAGACTTGTTGAAGACTGCAGAGGGGGTGAGCTGCTTCTGAGGCAGCAGCTGGAGCTCTGGGCAGCTGCAGCACATGTAGCAAACCTCTGGTGTGTACATTGCCTCAGTCTGGACAACTTTTTGTGGGAACTGCAAAGATACTTTAAATAACCAGGGTTGATCCTCCCTTCCTTATCTCTGTCTCATATTTGGCTCTGATCTTAGGCATCTTCTAAGAAGGATTCACCAATTTCAAGTGATTTTTCTTTTTTTCCTCACTCTCTTCTCAAACAAATGTAGCTGGTTTTGCTGAAAAACCCCACAAAGATTGTAATGGACATCCAGTATGGAGAACTTAAACTGGTACAGTCTGTCTGGGAAAGCTGAAATGGGGAATGTAAGCATAAGCATGCAATGTATTCTAGAGAAGGGTTAGATAATTAAGCACGTGGTGTGTTAGTAGTATTTATGATGTCTTCTGAGGAGAGCAACAGCACCTGATATTGGGATATTGAGACTGCTGTATAAAGAGTGGTGATGCATTCTTTCAATTCACATAAGGATTTTTCTAACACCTCATTAGTTAATTAAAACCAGATAGCAAATCTTGAATAAAATAATGACAATGATCCCAGAATAATTAACCACAAATGACAAAGTCTGTTTAGTTTAAAACCACACACCCTAAACAGGGTACCATTTATTGTTATGGTAGCTGTCATCTCTGAATGTGCATGTTGACTTATTAATGATTTTGAGGCATAGTGAATTGTTATATCTTCCTGCTATAATGAGTATTTCTTTTCAGCAGCTGTTGGAAGTTGTTGTTTTTGTGATACTGAATAAATTATTTCAGGTACAGGAAACAGGGAACCATCTGTTTTGGGATACATTAAGAGCTCATTTAAAAATAGCACTGAATAAGCACCTTCTCGTTTTGAAGTTTTGAAAGGAGAACTTAGTTTTTAAACAGCTCATGTTAATGTTTTGTGTTTCCCCCCTTACAGAATCAATAGTGATTCTCTTGTGAAAGAGAAAATTTCTGTCACTTGGATGTTTTTCAAACTTTCAACCTTCCCTAAATCATTTGTATTCCTCCAATCTCTGGAGCAAGAAGTAATACACTTAGGAGGATTGTGGTGGGCAGGTGCCTAAGTTTTTTGGAGTATCCTTATAATCCTAATACTTCTAAAATATCTTGATAAAGCAGTTATAAAGATGCAATGCATACTTTCATAGGCCAGATATTCCCCTTTATTAGGGAGCAAGATAACCTTCAGGATTTCCTTCTCATCTGTGCTCTTTCTTCAACAGATGAAGCCAATGGGTATCTCCCCATTGCTGCAGGTGTGGCACAGGGTCCAAAGCCTCTGAGACCCTTTCTGTGCAGATACTAGAGCTGGGAGATACTTACATGGCATGCATGTCCTGTTCACAGCATGCCTGGGTGTACTGGCAATGTGTAAACCAATATCTCATAGACTCTAGGGATCCAGAAGGACATTTGTGCTCTGCGATTCTGGAGGAAGCAAGTGGCAAGGGTATTGCAGAAATGAAGGCACAGCAAACAGAAATCAACTGAAGATTAGATTTTTAGTCATACAGATCATCTTATGTTCCCTTTGTTGACAGTACACAAAGCCAGTTCTGTAAGTTAATTTGTTTCCCTTAGGATACATAAACTGAACAGGCCTTTGGAGGTTCACAACCCTTTTCACTAACTGTGGAGTAAACCTAGGAAAGCCTGTTAAGATTGGACAACTATTCTGTAGGTGACTATGGGCAGAATGAATGTCACCCAAGGCAGAGTAGCTCCACACCTCTCACCCATGCAGCCTGATTACCTTGCCTTGTTTGGTTTGACTTGCTCTTTCTATGTACCTTTAAAAAACAAACACATGCCAATTTGAGCAGGCAGAATACCTGTTATCTTGTACTTTCTGTAGAGGAGATGAGTCCCGTTTATGTACTGTGCTTTATATACTGCTCTTCTCTACTGCATCCTTTTGTATCTCTCATATATGGAAAGTTAGAACTGAAATGCCATTTTTTTCTATTTATGTTAATATCTACAGATATGGTAAGTTAGACAGTGCTCCACAGCTATAATTGTCCATCTCTTCAGTATTTACGGTACAGCAAAGAGCAAAAAGACATCTCCATCTGATTGATGGTAACGAGGACTGTACCAAACTTTCTTCTTTATGATTTTGCTCAATAAGATATGTAGTTTTCAAACAAACTGTTTTCATAAACAATTTTGAACCAGAGAGCTTTTATCTGTTTCCCATTTCAAGAAATCAGAATGCTGGCTGACGTCTTTCTACTGACTACGAAGAAATACTATTCATAATCTATCCTGAATATTTGAGGACCCAAGTGGACTAGATGTCTCTCATAATTCCCAGGGTTATATCACATCTTTTGAAAGCAGACTAGTGTACATGTAAGTCCTATAATATTTCATCACTTGTGGGAAGTAAAAGGTCAAGGTGGTTTGTGATAGATTTTGAGATAATTTGATCTGCAAAAAATCGAAGTAATCTTCTTTGAACAAAAACTCTTATTTCATAGGCACAAGTATTTTTCAATAGTTGCTCCCTCTCAGGTTTTATCTGCGTGGTAGTTTTGATTAAAGTCTCCATGTATGGACTATATGTGAAATAAATATGCAGTTTTCTTAGTATGAAGTAACAGGGGAGCCCTTGCTGTCCAACATTCTATGTGCCTGCTGTACTCGATGTATGAGAGTAATATCACTGGCTTTATCCTCAAAGGTTCATCCCCAAGACCCTCTTGTCTCAGTTTAATGACACAGAAGTGTTTTGCTAAGGAGGATGTGCTTTTTGGTGCAATTTCAACCACAGTCAGCAGGGGACACTGTTGGATCTCTGGAGGTGCAGAGGCCTGCGGTGCTCCATGTTGGGTGATAGGGGACGCCTCTAATACTGGTCTTCATCCTGCTCATCACAGTTTTTCTTCTGTGAATACTGATGGGAGGTACCTTCCAGTGGGTCAGATCCCTGCCCACAGGATACCGGTGCTGTGTTCACTTTCACAGGCTTTCGTTTTTCTCTCTCTTTCTGCTCTTTTACTCAGGCTGCCAGGGCAGCCATGGTCAACTCCATGGTCAACTAGGAAATAC
>VXAY01000264.1:353003-370100 GCA_013399855.1 Oxyruncus cristatus | reverse complement strand
CCTTCCGGCATGGCCACGGACAGCCCCGCGCGTTCCTCGTCAGGCCCACCCGAGGGTCCTTCCTGCGGTGACCGCCAGGGGGCGCCAGGGAGAGGGGAAGGGAGTGGGGGGAGAAGGAACAGGAACGGAAATGGGAATGGGCAGGGAATGGGAATGGGAATGGGAATGGGCAAGGAATGGGGATGGGAATGCGCAGGGAATGGAATGAGAATGGGCAGGGAATGGGAATGGACTGGGAATGGGGATGGGAATGGGGGTGGGAATGGGAATGGGCGGGGAATGGACTGGGAATGGGAATAGGCTGGGAATGGGAATAGGCAGGGAATGGAATGGGAAAGAAATGGGCAGGGAATCGGCAGGGGAGGGAAAGGGGGTGGGAAAGGGGTGGCCCCTCCNGGAATGGGAATGGGCAGGGCAGGGAATGGGAATGGGCAGGGCAGGGAATGGGAATGGGCAGGGCAGGGAATGGGAATGGGAATGGGAATGGGCTGGCCCCTCCGGAGCGGAGCGCCGTGCCTGGCTGTCCCTGCAGCCCTGCCCCTCACTCCCGTGCTGGGACGTTGCCGAGGGACAGGCCCTGATTCAACACTGCTCCTGTTCCAGGGGGTACGACGGGAGCTCCGACCTGCACGTGGGGATCACCGACTCCCGGGGTAAGCACAGCCTGTGCCGAGCCCACCCCTCACCCCCGTGCTCCTGGCCCAGCTCGGAGCATCCCGGGCCTGGCCGTGGCTGCGGCTCCCCAAGGCCTCAGCTTTGCTGGGAAGCCCCGGGGGTGCTGCAGCGACCAGAGCTGGGAGCTCTGCTGGGCTCCTCCAGGACAGGAGCGTGGAGACCCTGGAAACATCCCGAGCCCAAGCATCCATCCCACCTTGCAGCACACACAGCTCCGGTGAACATCATATCCCACATTCCACATGGCTCTGGATGGAATGGACAGGTGCCTTCCACCCCTGACACAGGGAAAGGAAAAGCCCGGCCTACTTTAAAGAAGTTACAATGAATTAAATATGTTTTTTGGTAATTCTAAAAATATCCCCAATTAAAACCCAAACATTTTAAAAGCCACATTAAAAATCCTACTGGGTTGTCCCCAGAGCAAGCCCACCTGCAAAATGTCACCTTGGATGTTTAATTAATATAAAGACGGGCTTAAAATGAAGTCTGGTTGTACTTAAGTTGCTCTTGTTACCAAAAGGCATCTGAAACTGAGAGCAGGTTTTTGGTGGAAGCCAGGCCTGCAGTTTCCTACTGGGCACTGAGGGGAAAGTTGCGGTGTAACCAGCCTAAAAAAGAACAGGATTATGGAAAACTCATAGCTTTCATCCCAAAACATAACCCCAAAAGGCTGTTTGTGCAGTGCCAGCCTGTTGTGTGTTGCAGGGGTGGTGTACAACTATGACCAGGAGGGTGTTCACAGGGCCCACTCGGGGTGGGAGCAGTGCATCTGCGTCCCCCTGGTCCAGCCACACATGGTGGAGCTCCTGCAGCAGTGGGATAACCTCCTGGAGGAATTCTCTGAGGGAGAGGCCTGGCTTCCTCACAGGTATGTGGCTTGAAATGTGAGTATAACGGAGTTTTTAGTCTGGGATGATAAACTGGGCTGGACCCCGGGGGGCTTGTGGGTCATCCAGAGCCTTGTGCTCCTTCAGAACACATTTCCAAGGCTGGACAACCCTGTCAGCCTGGCCTGAACCTGCCTGGCCTGGCTAAACACAGCATTTTTCAGTTTTAAGTACAGACTTCTGTGCTGGAACGTGAAAGCTCTAAAGCAAGAGGTTATTTCAGGGAATTTTGCATGAAACCCCCAGTTTAATGAAACATCACCTACCCTACTGCTGAGTACAAAGGGCCAGGTGCCATTCTGGGATTATTTTTCAAGGTTTCTGCAGTTTTTAGGTATATTGGCATTTAAAGGCTGACCACACTGGAACTCTTGCCCGGATCTGACACCCAGGTGACATTCTGGTTGTCAGTGGTGAGAAATGGGAAGCAGGCTCATTTCCAGCTCTGCCAGCTGGTCCATAACATTGCTCTGGATGGGTAAATACAGAAAGGCTTCCTCACCCTTTGAACTCGACAGGTGTGTCCCGCTAAGAACAAGCAGCTCTGTCACTGCCCTGAAGTGAATGCCCAGCTCAAACATGCCCTGCCACATCCCCACACTGCAGCTCTCCAGGGAAAGCCCTGGGACTGGCCCTGGGAACACCCAAGTAACACACAGCCTGCCTGGGCACTGGGGGTGTTTCACTTAACAGAGCCATAAAGAAACCCCCCATCAAATCAAAAGCATTTTTTAGCAATTCTGTACATGCTGACTATAAATTTCAGAGCTCATCCATCATCTCCCCAGACCAGGAGATGGAAGATTTTGATTTGGAATAGAACTTGTAGATGTTTACAGGACTTGTAAAGCCAACAGGATTTGTGTTACCTTTACAATTCCGAGTGCCTTAACAGGAATACTAAAATTGGCTTGGTGTCAAAAAACCTCACTGGCAGAAGGCAGACAGATGTTTTCATCTCTTCTACAAGCTTTCCTTCACTTTTCTACCACCTCCTGACACAGTGACCTACTTTTTCCACAACTAGATCAGTAACCACTGAACTGCCAAAGACTATTTTAATTAAATCCTCTGGATTTCAATGGACAGGAACTGCACTAAAGAAATCCTGTAACTCCTCTGGGTTCAGGCTGAGCCTAGTTCTGATTTTCTTGATGTCTTGTCATTTATTGGAGGGCAGTGTAGAACAGCTGCAAAGAACTGCAGCCACAGCCAGGAGCACCTGCAGTGACTGAGAGGAGCGGGCTCTCTTGTCCGGATCCAAAGACACACTTCCCAGAAAGGAGGAGCTCAGCTGTGTTACTGAACAGGAGCTCACAGGTCACTCCAGGTGCCCTTAAGCCAGGAGAGCTTTGAAGAGAAGAATGAGCTCTGCTGAGGTGGGCTCAGGATCACTTTGCATAGCCACAGTCCTCAGATCTTCCAGAAACCAGGGCTGACAGGGAATCCTCCCGGAGACTCTGTGACGGCACAGACCATGGAGCCACTGAGAGCACGAGGCAAGGAATGGGTCACAGGGTTGGGGAGAACGAGGGACAGGGGGCCAGGCACTTAGGGGAGCAGCCTGAGGGTGAGGCAGGTAGCAAACAGGAGCCTGAGCAAATGCAGGTACACAGGGACGGGGGAAATGCAGCACAGTGTGGTGAGAGAGTGGAGTAAATGCAATTGAAGCTGTTAGTGGCCACCATTTGGGAAAACATTTGGGAGAACCCAAGGAACATTCTGAGAGTGACCAGGTAAGTGCTGGAATGTCCTAGGATAGGATAGCAGGAGTTAGAGAAAAAAAAAAGCAGCAGCATTTTAAATGGCTGTCACTCCTGTTCCATTAGCATTTCTATCCTTGCACAGTTGGCTATCACTGCCAGTGGGGTTTGATTGGCACATTGTCCAACAGCTGTATCAGCACATCAGTGATGGAAGGCTGGCTCTGAAGGGAGCTTCCACATGTGGGGCCTCACAATTAACACTGGGGCTGCAGGAAGGAGTTTGGAACAATACAGGGAGAGCAAAGGTTAAAAAGGGAAGAGCCAAGCCAGTCTAGAAATAAGAATTCATTACTGTCACTTCTTGCGGCCTCTTCGATTTTATGCTCAGAGTTCCTGGTCGCCCTGGCTGGAAAGTACAGCTGGTGATGAATGGAATATATTTAACCACCAGTGTGAAGGGAGGGTGGGGATGGTTCCTGGGGAGTCCTTGGCTCAGTGGTAACTCTTCCTAACGAGCTGTTTTCCCCAGGTATGAAGAGCAGGAGCACAACTGCTACACATTTGCCCTGGCCTTCATCAACCACATCCTGAGCAGGCAGGGGAAACGGCCCCTGAGCAAGGGGGAGTTCACAGAGCGGTTCGTGATCCCGCAGAGCAGAAGGGCCTCCAGGTACCTGAGGCTGCACCGGGAGCTGGCACACAGCGACTGCTACGTCG
The DNA here is from genome assembly GCA_013399855.1 of Oxyruncus cristatus. Classification (NCBI taxonomy): domain Eukaryota; kingdom Metazoa; phylum Chordata; class Aves; order Passeriformes; family Cotingidae; genus Oxyruncus; species Oxyruncus cristatus. The sequence goes on along the minus strand of VXAY01000264.1, from coordinate 366,112 downwards.
TGCCCCTGCCTGAGGGGGGACAGAGCAGCAGTGCTGAGCACGATCAGCTGCTGTACTGAATCAGCTGCAGGAGGAAACTGGGAAAGGCCTGAAGGCTCCACATCTCAGGGGTTAAGGTGCAGGATATAATCAGTTAAAAATACAGTTAATTTTAACCTGAAGGATACTGACCTTGTGCATTTGAGTGAAATAACGTATGTATGATGTACACACTACTGAGAATTTCTGTGACAACTATTCATATGCAGAAATGTTTTCTTATTTACATTCACTGTCTGCTCTGCAAAGACACTTCAAACCAGAAGTCAAGACTGATGTGTAATTAAGGGTTTTAGCAAATGAACTGTGGTATCTTCAGCCATAGCAAACCAAAATGGTTTTTTCCTGTCACATTTGATTACTGATGAATAAAAAAAGGGAGTATGTGCTTGTGTGCTGCTGAAATCCAAATGCAGATTCACTACATGCAAAGTTCTTTTCCTTTGATTACTAATAAATATAACAACAAAGAAATCCAGCCTCTCTGCCAGATATATTTAGTTTTCAATTTATATTTTGCATGTTTATTCTTCAAACCAAGACAGATTCTTAGTATTAAGAGATAATTTAGTGTCTTATCTTAGTAGTTGTAATAAGCAATGGACTCCTCAGAATTTATCTTGGAGTTAAAACTACAGAACTTAACAAAAAACCCTTGAGTTACAATTACAAAGTTCCTCCAACAGCACTTTTACCTGTTGTGCATTGCACAGAATGTGTGCTGAGGTCAAAACTGGGCAGTCCCTAACTCGGTGCAATTTCACTTTACTTACATTCTAGTTTAAGAAAATAATTTCAGCTTTTTTCCCTTCTAATTTTTATGAAGCAAGCTGGTTTTGGTCTAGCTGCAAGTCCTGTTATCTCAGATATGGAGAAGTGTTCATGAATGTTGGGAGGTTTGTGTACACTTTTGTACACACAGACCCCATGAACCCTGTCCCCCTGTGCTCTCCAGCTGCGTGCACCACAATCACCACACTTCACACGCCTCCCCCTCCATGTTCTTCCACTTCTTGCCAAACTCAAAGTTACAGCTCCTTTAAAACACTCACAGCACAAGTAGAGACAACCAGCTTGAAATGCACTGTCCTGCTGCTGTTGGAGACCTGTTCACCCTGTCCCAGCACACAGCACAGTCCCTCAGCCGGGATTTGGCTCACAAAGAAATCCTAGTGTGCTGTTTCTGAGGCAGAATCCTGACTGCATTTAAGTACTGTGTGTTATTTGCTAAATTATAAATACAGTGGCAAATGAGACAACTAAGTTATTTGATCCACCAGCACTGAAACATGAAGTGCAGTCCTCTGCACCTCGAAATTAAACACCTTGACCTCTACACCCAACACCTCCACACCTGTTTGGCTTGAAAAAGCTTCTATGCAATTAACATTTCATTTGACATCCTTCCAGTAGGAGTCATATTAAATGAAAGCAAAGACAGGAAGATTTTCCACTTTGAGTTGTATGTAGTTTCCTGCATTCATGACATGGCTCTACAACGTAAACTGCCCTAATAAACATGATTGTGGGCTTGTGCCTGGTGGGAACAGGTCGAGGTGACACAATTTTTACCCGACAAGGAAAAGGTCCTGTGCCCAGAAGGCAAAGCCCCTTTTACAGGGAGTGAAAACAGCACAAACACTGACATTGTCACCAGCTTTGCTGAGTCCTCACTGTTGTAGCAAATGTGTTCTCACACAACCCGAACAGCATGGCGAAGCCGGGAAGCCCAGATGGAATTCAAATGCCTGAATGAAGCAGCAAGACTTAAAATGCAGCACAGTTGATCCTGAAACCTCCTGGCTCTGCTTGAAAGCAGCTCAGCACCTGCTGGGTTGGTTGGTTGGTTTGTTTTCCTAATGTGGCTTAGGAACCTCCATCCCAGATGATTAAATCTTGCAAGAAACAAGTTAGAAAACAGCAGGCACTAGTGTAGCAAAGGTCAGCACTGTCCTATTCCTCACTCCATCCAAACTGCAGTTTATCCTCATCTGCTACGTGATAGGCCAGGACAGAGAGAGCTGCCAGTGCAATAGGAACAAAAATAAATGTATAAACTGTTGTAGGATCTGAATAAAAGGGAAAAAAACAGTGATGAATCTAAGACTCACACCTGCCAAACTAGAGACACTGACTTCTTCTCACTGGCTCAGCAAAGCTGTGTTATTTTCTGCACAGTAACTCACCCTCGAGAGAAGGAAGGGCCTCAGCTGGACTGGGCATCTCGCTGGCACAGGGCAGGATGAGGCACGTACTTTCAAGGGAAGAAAGACATCTTACTCAGATGGAGAAAGGTGCCCAACACCTCACTTCGCTGTCAGGTGCTTAACCCACAGAATTCATTAAAACCCCTGCACATTCTGGGAAGAGTTCCTCAATTCTGAGCTCTGATTGTGAAAATAAGGCACTAAATCCCAGGGTCCAGGCACCCAATCACAACATGTTGCAATAATCAATACTGCAATAACCAAATCTCTCCCCAAATCCAAATTCGTGCCATTTCCTCAAGGCTATGAAGTCAGGTTTTGGTTGAGGAAAGTTACCAGTGATACTCTAAAAGGTTATTTGATTCACTGTAATTACTGCTGGGTTTTAACCATTAAATTTGAGGACCGTAAAGTTTAAGCCCTCATTTCTGAAGAAATGTAGGACCCTGTGCTGAGCCTTACAATTCCCACCTCTGAACAGGTATTCCCAGAAAACTGCCCCATCCCTCATTGCTCAGGCATTTGGCAGACATTCAGGAGTCAGACCACAGTGCCCATTCAGCACTAATGCCTGCACCTACCAGAGAAGTAAGAATTATTTAGTATTAATATTTAAAATAGCAACAAATATTAGTATTAAAAAGTTAAATGTTACTAATTACTGCAGTGTAGCCACCACTCGTTTTTTACTTTCATATTTTATTTTTATTTTCTGTTTTGAACTGGAACACAGCTTTAATATTTCCTCCCCTTCATAACTATAGCTCAGTTATGTTTTCCAATACAACACTGTCCCCAGTAAACACAACACACCTCACTTTAAATAGCATTTACACAAACCAACTGTATGTGTTGATAGGAACTGTTCTGAGGCAATGGGTCATCATGAGATCAGGTAAAAAACAACAAGAAGTGGTTTTAAAAGAGTAAGTTTTTCCTATGCAGTCAGTTAAGCTTCATCTTGCTCACTGCGCTCACGGGAAGAAACCCAACGGCTGACAATTAGTTCCTGAAATAAAACTAGGATTATTATGGAAAAACCTCCAAAGCTACAGATAATCAGTGAGGGATGGGAATTAGGTCTCTAAAATTGATGTATATTATGTGACCACTGAGAAATTTTAGTAGGTGACTGTGTTTCTTCCTGACATGAGCTGTCTCACACATAATTCTCCCTTCATTTTTGAACACATATTAACCTTACAGTCTCCACAGGCACCCCCGGTTCCCCATGCAACATGTTGACAGTAACAGCAACATTAAACTTTAGATCAGAAAATGTGAAGTTTTTAGAGAGTCTGCAATGCACATCTCATGCCCTGGGGCATGAAGAAATCTAATTATTTCATTGCAGCTGTGCTTGAAAAAATGCAAATCAAGGCAAAGAGGCAGGGACATTCTCCCAAGGAGCTGTGCAGCTGCTCCATGGCAAAGAGAGGAGGAACCACTCACCTGGACCTTGATCCTCTTCATACACTCTGGGCTTGACATCTCCTCTGCAGTCATGTCAGAGGGTTTAATCAAATAGCAGAGCATCAGCTCCTGTTGGCAACCAGCAAACACACACAGGAATTCAAAGGAATTATGGAAGCCCTGCGCTTGAAGCTCTAGCACAGAGGAAAACAAGCTTCTCTGTTCGAAAGAAAATCCTGATAGATGGAGAGAGCTTTAAAAACAGAAGTGGCATCAGGAAACAAGTGTACCTCAGGTCGGCCTTCTGTTCCTCGCACAGCTTTTAACACTCCTTCAGGCACCAGAATTCTAATAAGCTTTACAGAATTCATTGGGATATTGACCAAGGAAACTTGTTTCCCCACTGGCAACTCAGCAGAAGGATTCTCTTTCCAGCTTCAGTCCAACTCCTGCTCCTGGGAGCTTATCATGTTAAAGCTGTTTTAAACACTGACCTTGGAAGCATTAGCAGTTGTTCTGTTGAGGCCAGACAGGGACATCCAGCTGAGAGGTCTGCGGAGAGATCCTTGGAAATCATCATCCACCAATTCAGCAAGGACAGAGTAACTGCACAACAGAGCACACAGCAGAGTCCACTGAAAGAAACTACCATTTTAGCAGGAAAACTTAAGAACTAGGGGCTAAAAACTGGTGTTAAACAATATGCCAGCATGGAGGCAGCAAATTGTGGAACTTCAGTCTCTTTCTACAAGGAAAAGAGAAGAAACAATGAAGTTGGGAATATGCCCAGTGGCACCTGCCCTCCCCACCCTGATGTTCGGAGCACTCTCTTACGAATGCCAAGCTGACATTTTTAACCAATTTATTTTACCTCACTAGCTAATGAATAAAGACAATTATCATGCCTTTAAAATTTCTTCTCCCAAATTACGTAAGTTATCCACACCATATATTTTCCAAAGTCAGTTTTACTTATTTACTTATAAATCAAATTACTTTCCTGAGTGCATTTGTCATACAAGTGTTAAATATGCTCACTGCAGCTTCTAATTTTTAATGTCTGTTACCTAAATTCAATTAAATTGTGTCATTTAGCACCGCTGCTAAAAGGATTTTCACATTCCCAGTATGAATACATCCTGCAATATATTCTGAGTGATGAATACGTACTTCAGCAGTGAGAATGTGTGAAAGACATTTAATTTGAAACAAAGAAATTTGACAGAAACATGAATGTCAAACCTGGCATGATAGAAGGGGGGGCCTTTTCGATACAGCACTGAAATGGAAGAGAAACACCTTAGTCTGATAATCACAGAGTTCACATCTGAGTTTAATATCAGGGTCAATAAATATTGTCAAATGGTTTCTAAGTTTTGATTACACAAGACAAAACTTCAATGCTTTTGAATCCTGCTCAGAATTAAGTTATTCCAGCAAGAGGAGAGAGATGGAAGAGACAAAGAAATGGTGGAGCAGGTAAAAGATAAATCAGAAGAGCCAAAGGACAGTTTGCTGTTGCTGTGGGAAAAAGTTTGGGATGGAATTTTTCTGCAACAGACTCATGTTTTTGACACGGTATTTATAACAGAAGCTGAGCTACTGGAGTACAAGTAAAATGACAGTAAGACATCACATATCTGTTCCAAACAAGCATTTTCCACAAGTCTTAGGAGAGGCACAGGTTCTTACACAGTGCCCACCAGACCCTCTAAAAGGTCCCTCTTCATACAAGGGTAACAAGACTCCTCCCAGCTGGAGTAACGTCACTGAGTTAAAGGCTCACATTTCCTGTCCTCCCTTTGCCAGGGGGTTGTAAGAGGGGACTTTCTTTAACTCACAGAGCTTTTCTTACACAGCTTACCCTGTCAGGAAAGGGATGAGCAGCACTTCATTCATGACAACCACGACTTGAAAATTATCCATTATCAACAACTGTAGTAATACCAACTCTAAGCAGGTGCTGCACAAGAAGCTCAGGATTAAGGCAGAACTCCTCCAAACCTTAAACTACTCCACTTCCTTTGCCTGGCACAAATCTAAAGGCAGTGAGCGACCAAACAACAAATTCAGGCCAAAACACGAATGAAAGGCGAACAGACTCGTATCAATTTCACACGTCCATCAGGATCAACAGCAAACCCCCATCTACAAGCCAGGGTATAAGAACAGTGATGATGAATTCAGTCAGAGCCACTCACTGATCTCAAGGATGAGCTCAGCACAACCCCCAGAATATGTGACTACATCAGCAGTATTAAAACACCTGCTGGTTTGCAGGCAAACATTAAAAAATACCTCCCTTAATGCACATTCTCCTGTAATGACAGGCTTTACTGTACTGTTTGTGTGGACACAAGCTAAATGTAGCTCTTGAATTACTTAGCAAGGGATTTTGGACAGTACTGATCATTTCTGTAAGATTAAAACCCCAAACATTAACAAAGAAACAAGTCCCTTCTCCCTCTACCCAAAAAAAGCCCCAAGAAAAACCACCCAGAGAAACAGTCTTAGCAGTAAGTTCAGCTTCTATTAACTGGGATGAATGAGATCCATGGACTTGGTGAATTTGGATCTGGATTCAAACCTGTTATGCTAGGGACTGTCACGCTGACACTGCAGAGGGTCTGTTTAGAAGGGGATGGAGGCACTTGCGAAGGGAATTCCAGTGGAATCCTGTAGGAATTATTAACCTCATGAAGGCAAACAACAGGCCTCCCAAGCTGCCTCTTCAGCTACTGACTATGGGATGGGATTTTCCACCCACATCCCAGCTTTACTGCCAACCCACAGTGCGGCCAAAAACATCTTTTGCCAAGGGCAAGTAGCAAAGGCTGCTGCAGTCACGGAGTTCCTCCGTGGCACTGCAGCCTTGCCCTGCCTGAGAAGGGAGTGCAGATGTTCCATGTCTGGGGAGGTACTCACAGAGGTCGGTCCCGTACTTGAGCCCCACCTTGGGCACCCAGCCCCTGCTGCGGAAATAGTGATAGGCCATGTAGGTGGTCTTGAAATCAGGCTTCACCTCACTGAACACCTCCCACAGCTTCACGATGCTCAGGGGCTCCTGCAGGGCACACACGGGGCACTGTGACCGCACGGACACACACGGAACACCGGCACAGCCACACATCACCCACCACACCAGACGCGGCACTCTGCTGCACAGAGCCGGCACTGCCGGCTCTGAAATACGGGACCCCGAAGTACAAGACTTCTAGAAACCTGTTGCTCTACTTAGTGGGTCTTTTTAGCATTTCACAATCAGTCCCACAATGCCCTTATTTAAAGGAAAGGCTGATCAATCTCAAACTAGAAGCACAGGTTTCAATTATTTTGCCATCACATTAACAATATCTCAGGGAAGACTATTCACTATATTATTTCTCCCTTATTTGCCCTTCCCATGTTTCCTGCCTAAACTATAACAAAAAAACCTTCCTCTACAAAAGGACTCTCCTTAATTATGTTTGTCTTGCTAAACTTAAAACTTTCAGACCAGTATTTCATAAACAGAAATACCATTACTTACAAGAACTTCCCAATTACTCTGTTTGGTATTTCCTCCTCCAGAATTAACAGCATAGATTACTGTCATATTAAGTAAAAATTTCAGACCAAACTGTATCCAGACTAATGGTATCCCCATTAACCCAAAATTAACCCCCCATCTCTTACCTCACCATAATAAATACTTAAACATCCCAGAGCATACACCAAGAAAAAAGCCTGAAAAAATAAACAGAGTAAGTTTAACTAATATCTAGTTTCTTCCTGTGGCTTATGTTCCATGCAAGAACAAAGGCTCAAATTAATTTTATACAAGAGTCCTCATGTCACAAGACTTGTGTTCATGACCTTTACATTTCAACTGACACAGAAAAACCTACAAACTACAAACCATCTCTGCCTGTGCTCTACGTTCCTGGGGGCCTGGTGTTAAATCTAATATATTTAGAGGCAGCACAACTGAAACGGGACCTATATAAATGTTATATTCCTGGTATTTCTATACTTAAATCACTGGTCTCTCTGCCAGTGGGATTATTCATTTAAAGCAAATGGGATTGGACCCTAAATATTTCTAACCATATCATGTAATTCTTGCAGGTTATTAAAAAGAAGTTTAATGACTAAGACAATCCAAATCCTTAGGAGACACAGGAGAGCCCTGTACTTTAGAAACAGGTATTAAATTACGTTGTAACATAGATTAATGTCTACTTTCTCAAATTAAAAGCAAACCAACTTGTAATTGGAACATACCTCTTCTAAGCTGAGCTGTAAATATTCAAAAATCCTAAATGGATTTTTTCTGCATACCAGTTTCTCCTTCTTGACAAGCTATAAGAAAAAAAATTACTGTATTACTGAAACTTTTAACTGGGAAAAGTATTGAATTCTGAAAAGAGCACTGATGCTAGGGATTTTCTAAAAGATTGGGATACTCTTTTTCCTTACATTTCCTTGTAAATAAGCAGAGTCATCTTCAGGACATGAGCTCCCTTCTTCTTCCTCTTGCACCAACACATATTCTGGAGCATTTTGCTTTGCCTCGCCCCCCTGCCCAGCCCTTTGCTCAGGGCTCAGCTTCCCCTCACAGCCACAGAGCACAGGAGCACCACCCTTCTGGCAGGACCCTTCCTCCAGCCCTCTGGAGTCACCTTGTTCCTGTTCCTTAGAGCCACACACAGGGCCCATCCCTGCACCTCCTTCCAAACAGGCTTTCCTGGAGCCCCCGTTCTGATCCTCAGGACTTAGGGCTCCTGCACTGCCAGGATCTGCAGAAGATTGTCTGGAAAGTTCAGTATTTTCTGTATTTGGGCCCATTCTGTTATTAACAGTTTGTTCAGCTCCACCCTCTGTCAGCTCCAGAGGTTTGGTGTAATTTTCAAGGATTTGGGTAACTGAGCAGTCATCAAGGCCTTGCTCTTGCAAAACACTCCTGGCCCACTGAACACGTCGCTGGTACCTGGGAAACAGGAGAAATGAGAACTTGGAGGGCATTGCACCCTTTAATTAACATTTTTAAACGGGGACCTCAAAAGCAGAGGATTCAGCACAGTTCACAAGCAAATCTGAACACACCCCAACGACTGCTGTGCAAACACAAGTGCACCCAATGCAATGCGGCTCCAGATTTTAGGGGTCTGGAGGTGACACCACTGAACATCAGGACTCTTTCCCTCCTCTGGTTTTGCCTTTTTAATTGGTGTGGCCCAAACACCACTGCTGAGCCCTGCACAAGGGACTGTGTAGTTTCAAGAAGCAAGAACTTCGCCAGGCAAAAAGTCCCTTCTCCCATGGGAGCCCTAAACCTGAATCCCCTCCCAAAATATCCCGGTACCAGAGCCTGCAGCATTACAATAGGCAACAAGACTTTGCATACAGAGCTCTCACACACTTCATCTATTTTACAGATAACAACTGAGAGCAGTAGCTTCAAAACTGTTCCAAGTACCTTTCAAAAAGCAGTGACATAGCAAAAGCACAGGGTATAAAATCTTAAGCAGAAGCTACCTTTTTTAACCAAAAACCTCAGTTATATCCCTGAGAAATAACAATAACCCTCTCAGTGCGATAGTAGCTGAAAACTGTAAATATGGCTAATATTTCTCAACCATGATTGGTTTTAGTGCCCCTTGGAAAATAACATTAATATCCAGTTGAAGACATGAATCTTCCCTCTGTGCAGCTGCAGGGACCTGAGATCAGCTGTCCTTCCTCAGACCTGGACAACTCTAGGACAATACTCTTTACTTCCCTGAACAAAATCCTAAGGCAGCAATTCCAGACCAGGTAATGAAGAACTACAAAAACAATTAAATGCAAATTTCACGTGTCAACACAAACACAAGTCCCTGTGAAGCCTCATAATAAAGCTGTACAATTCAGTGCTGTACTCTTTGTTATAAATGAGACTCCTCATGGTCCTATGATTTCTATAATTTGCACTTGCAGATCTCCACTGGAACAGATCAGGATGCCTTTTGTGCACCAGTATAATCACACTTTCACTGACGCTCAGCCATTGCTGGCACATAAAGCTGTCGCAAGACAGACTAATAAGAATAGCCAGTATTTCTGTGAGCACTAGTAACTGTACTTGCACTAGCAGTAATATTGATACTGGTTTTCTTATCTAAAATTGAGGACTGAAGGAGCATAATTTTCAAATTTAAGTAAATTTTTTAAAGTTATCATAAGATTGAAACAAACTGAGTAACCCACCTGCACGTGCTTAACAGTTCATATACTATTTAAGCAAAATAAAAATGTGGTCCAACACTCTGTTTTGCTAAGTGTACAAACTAGCAACGTTAATTGATAATTTATACAAAAAAAAGTAAAATCCTAGTGCATTATAAAAATTCAAGAGCTGCTTCAGTCTATGCTATACTAATTCCTTAAGGAAATGGAAGTTGTTTCAAAGAGCCTGCCTCAGAAACTTGTTTTTCTCCTCCTCAGCTAAGAAACAAGTTTATTATGATTATCGTGATTAATCACCCACCCTACTACGCATGCACTCAGTCTTGGCCTCTATTCAGCAATCAATACCTGCAAGATTACATGAAAAACTACACTGAATAATCCCTACTCTATTTCTAGTTCTTCTAATGTGATTTATAAATGAAATAATGAGAAAAATAGAAGCAAATCATCACTTATACAGCCAACAGCCTAAAAACCAGAAAGAAAAAATACAAAACAGACTGTTTCCTAAAAGTCCCAAGAATGAATTAAAGCAAATTAACTTACTTTTGAGATGTAATTATAGGCATGTTTGTGTTAACACCTGTACAAAGAAAAAACGTACACAGTTTCATCAATATAAAGACGGGTTTGTGTGGTTTTGGTCAGTGGGGTGATCTGCAGCCTGACAATTACCCCCATTCTCAGTCTTCAAAGCCATTTTGGTCCCACTTGTATTGAAGGACACAGCAGAACCAGGAACAATACAGAGGTAACAGCCTGCACAAGAGAACAACTAAATACACCTTTTTTTCTCCAGCTCAAAAAAAGACAATGATGAAGGGATATGATAAAATCCAGTGATGTCCATTGAGACTTAACTGTCATGGGAAAGATGAGCAAAGAATGACAATATAAACAACCAAGAGCAGACTGGATGTAATTGGCCACAAGCAGATTAAAAACTTCACATATCCTTCCCTCATGATTTCATGGACACTAAAACCTACAGATTAAACGCAAGAAAAACTGGAGAGTTATCTGAAGAGAAGTCCAAGGGTCCCTTTGCTTACAGACTTCCTAAGGAACACCCCAGGAAGGCAAGGAGAATGCACTAAGGAGCTATGACACATTTCCTGTTGCTGGGTTTTTCCCAGGCAATCCCCAAGCACTGGGGAGGGGGAGATCCTCCATCTGATACAGCGAAGAGAAGTGGAAGAACTATCAGAGGACATTCACCTTGCCACTTAGCAACCAGCAGAGGGTCTGAAATGCTGAACACCGGCCGACTTCTTGAAAGGATTCCTTTTCCAAAATAGCCCTGCAACGGAAAGAAAAAATATCCTTATTATCTCTTAACAAAAAGATGAATTTATTTCCAAATTACAACATGCGGACTGCCAAGATCAGCCGAAACACATCTAAAATTCAGCACCATTTAAGCTTTGCCTAGAGCTTGTTTATCTGCTGGTAACGGGTCAGTATACAGCCCTGTACTCAGAGATTTAACCAGGTGTGGTGGTTTAACCGGGAGGGTGTCTGGTCTTCTCCTCAATTCCAAACATTTGTCAGGCAACATCTCCAAACAGACATTTGAAAACCAACGCAGGAGACACCACGTGTGCATTGTTGCTGTGACAGTGCACAGTGGAAACCAAAGAGATACTACTGCACAAGAATGGTGCTGAAATGGTACTCAGGCATAAAAGGAGAGATGTAGCTTATTTTACACAGAAATAAATCACTCTGAAGCTAAAATAATTACAGAAGCATTTATAAAATATTAATATTCCAATCTCCTGGGCTTTAAAAACAAGAAAGCACTTTTGAAAAGTTACATAAAATGTTGAAAGGAGACATTAACAAACATGAAGGCTTTGCAGCTGTTTTTTAGGTCACAGTGTCAATTCATTAAAAAAATTTATTTGCTTGAATCAGAAATACTATCCACATTTGATCCAGAGTATATAGTTTGTACTGATTTCAGGAGAGAAGTAAGATACAAAGAATCACACGAGGCTGAAGGTGCAGGAAAACATAAAGGCTGCAGGTTTTAACTATGCTTTACCTGCAATTAAAACACTAAAAGTACTGTGCAAACAGAGTGCAGCACCTTGTTATAGAGCTGTTCAATATCCTCTGGGTTTCTCACAATCACGTTGTTGTTGATGATTTCAGCCTGGCATATTCTGAAATCCCTCCCATCCACATCCACAGGGAAGGGACCCTCGTAGGACTCAAAAACTCTTCTTTTCCTTCTTGGGGGGTGAAAAACTGCTTCTGCCATTTCCTGATCTTAATGTTTCCTCCTAAAAAGAGGAAAGAAAAGATTTAGTGTTTAGGTTTAGTGCTTTTCTGTATTTCAGCAACATCCCCTTGGCAATAACAAATTATCAATGAATCCTCCACCATAATACAAGTTTAATTCTGAAATTCTTACACCACACAAACACAGGCACTGATCTGCTGGTGTTCTCTGTTCATCTGTAACCCCAGACCAGGTGAGGATGGTTCTCAGCCAACAGTTTACAAAGAGAACGTAGAAATGAAAGATGTATAACTTTTTAAAATTTATAAGTATACATCTGTATACTTATGTAGAAATTTGTATTTATAAATTCATATAATTTATATAGTTTTGTATATTAATAAATCTATAAATTTGTGCATATATCTTCATATATTTATCAATTTGTAGGTTTCTTACAGGCCATAGAGGAAAGAGTTTACAAAGGAAACTCCATTACATAAACTGTGAGTTTCTGTTACGCTGTGAGCGCTTCAGGAATAAAGGAGAGGAATGAGCGGAAGAGCAGAAACCACAGCACACAAGTGCCTGAATACAGACTGTCCTGAACAGCTCAGGCAGCGTTTGGACAACGCTCTGAGGGACAGGGTGGCACTGGTGGGTGTCCAGGGTGGGACTGGTGGGTGTCCGGGCAGGGCCGACATTGTTCTGGACGGCGCCGGCGGGACCCCCAGCCCGGACATTCCCTGACTGAGGGCGGTGCTGCAGAGGGGCCGCGGCCGGGCGGGTTCTTCCCGCTGACCCGGCCCCTGTGCCGAGGGCCGCGGGCAGAGCTGCGGCTCCGGGACCGCGGGGAGTCCGCGGGGCCGCGCGGGACTCCCAAGCCCCCCGCCCGCGGCAGGGCCCACACCGGGGACGGCAATCCCGGGGTGTCCCGAGGGGGTCCCACCCCCCCCCATCCCACCCCATCCCGTCCCGCTCCGCCCCCCCCGCTCTCCCCTCACGCACCGGCC
>VXAY01000264.1:261827-352858 GCA_013399855.1 Oxyruncus cristatus | reverse complement strand
CAGGGGCAGGCGAGGCCTGCCTGGTAGCCCCGCTCCGCAGCGCTGCCGTCCCCGCGGTGATGTCCCCGCCGGTGATGCCGTGGTGTCCCCAGGGGCAAATGAGCTGGCGCTGAGGCTCAAACATCATGAAGTGCGGGAAGGGTGACGCTGTGTGGAACAGCCGGCCCGGAACGATGAGCTCCGTGCTGGCCGTGAGAGGCGGGGGATGCCGTGTCACAGCGCGGGAGGTGAGGCACAGAGTGCTCCGCTCCGAGCGGTTGGTTTTGGCTCCATAACAACGCCTGTCACAGCTGTGGATCGGAAAGCACCCGGGATAACACAACCCGGGCTGGCCCAGGGAGCCAGGACTGGCTCGGGATGACCTGCCCGTGCAATTGTACAAGCAGGTACCTGAGTACAATGCAAAGTGCTTTCACTGCTCCGTGAGGAGCAGACATCCCTTCTTTTGTTTTGATTCACAGCTTGAGCCTTGCCCATCAAACCTGCACCACACCTGCACCTACAGTACAACTGCTCTTATTTTGAGGTGACACTGGGAGGTACCACTGTCACACAAAGAGGATCAAGCCAGTTTGGCTCCAGGGACGCAGACTCTCAGAAGAGAATTCTGATTCCCAACAGAGAGATCAGTGAGCTCACTGGTGAAAAGTTGCAAAGACATACCATTCTTATGAGGTGTTTTATCTCCCATTCCCATTTTCCGGGGAGACTGGTGAGCCATGGGGCAGGGAATAATGGTTACAGGGCCACACAGGAAATACAGCACAAATAATACTAAGCTTGTGTTCTTACAGCTGGTGCCTACAGAGGTTCTCTTTCTATACCAGCTCAAGATGTTAATTTATGTTGAATGCTGATTCATACACAGTGTTGAAGCTAAGCCACAGAGGGGCCTGTTGTATTCCTGTCACCAAAGTACCAAGAAATGCTCTGATAACTTCAGGCTCATTCTTAGAGCTGTACCATTAAAATACTCAGTATTAAAATGTTCCAGGTAACAAGATGAAAGCTAGCATGAAAGCTGTTACTGATTCAAAATTCCTTCTAAATTTGTCAAATCAAGCCTCATTTCAATGCAAGTGGAGTTTATCTGTGCTGGATATATCTTTATTTTCTCCTTGTGCAGACATTACTCCGAGATGTGCATTACAGCGAGAAGGAGACAAAACACAAAGAGTTACAGCAGAGTTATCTCTGAGCAGCCTTGAGAGGGACCCGCAGCATATGCCAGTCACTCAATTAACTAATCACACCCCTGTTCCTTCAACCCAATCTGCTCCCATTTCTGATGATAAGCCCAGACTGTGGTGCAGCCAGAACTTGCTATCTGAAGGACATGCTCCCTTGAATGAGTCACACCACATTTCTTTTAGAATATCAATGATTGTACAGACACTTTCACAAATGTCTGCATCTCTCTTTTTTATGATGAGAGGCTCTGAACAGCAACCCTCAAGGTCAGAGTGAATCACAGAGAGGCAGAAATATCACGCTGCTGCCAGGAGCCAAGGGCAGAGGGACAAGTGATCTGTGAGGAAAGACTGAAATAACTCAGTCTAGAAATGGTAAAATGAGCAAAAGAGACCATTGCAACGAGGGGGACATGCATTGTTCTGCGTGACCATTGGAATACAGGAGGAGCAAGGGGGTCACATTGCAAAATACTATTGTACCTGTGAGGTGAGGATGACACTGAGAGTTCCATCATACCCATCACTGGGAATTTTAAGAGCAGGTTAGACAAACATCTTCCAGGAACACTACAAATAAAATTAATCCTGCCTTGAGACAGGGGACTGCACTAAAAGCCCTGGAGATCCCTTTCCTGCGAGTTTTCAGGATTTGTTTTTCCTTCCAGGAGTGTTTCTGCTCTTTCCTGCTCTCTGCAGTGCGGCAGAGAATCCAGGGCTCTGTGCTGCCCTGCAGAGGCTGAACACCTGCAGCTTTTGTCAGGTCATCTTTCAGCTTTCCATCTGTGTTACAGTCTTTCAGTTCAGGAATATCATTCTGAGAACAGACTATTTTGTGTTGTCTCTGGCTGATTCATTGCTCTAACAAGAATTTTCAATTGCTTACTGTTTCTTGAAACTCAGCTGAATTACTGCATCATTAAATTAAGGTCCAAACCAATGACAGCTTTCTGACAGGCCTAAATTATGATGGTTGTAACCCTTCAGTTCTAGAAGTGCATTGCCTTCAACTCTGACATAGTTGTTTTGCTGCTGATTTTCAGTGGTATTGTCTGGCTGTGTCCCATTGTTTATGTTGCCACCCCTAGAAGTTCCACGCTAAATGGATATAAAGACGTTTATTCTATAGCATAGTCCCATTCTATAGCATAGTCCCATATGGGACATGAGTGCATCCACAGGAAACCCTGTGAGCTGGCAATGTCTTTCCAGGAGGAAAATGCTTCTGCTCTGTGTTGTTATGGGATTTCTCAGGCAGTGGTGGAGGAGTAGAGCTGAAAACCAGTTACCATGGCAAGACATGCTCTCCCTGCCAGGCTTATTAAACTGCTCCTGTGACCACACACGTGGTAATTTCCTTTCAAATCTGCATCACATTTACAATTGTGTGCTCTCAGCCTCTCTGTGGTTTGTGTCCTTCCACAGTGACTGTTACACTGCAGAGTTCAGCTGGAATTATTTGTATGAAACACTCCATTTATAAAATAGGAGTTCATTTAATATTACATTAACTAATATTTAACAACTAATATTAACCAATTATCATGCTATGGAGTTTCTAGGTCATAAAATTAAGTTGCCATATGCGGGGAATTTGTTATCCGAGGTGGTTGTTTCCTGGATGCTTGGGGACTTTTACAGGGAGTTGGGAAGTTAATTCCCAGTCCTATCTCGGCCAAAACACACAGGCCAGGTACTCTTTAAATACATATTTTACATGCTCAGGCTTATTAAAAGAAACAGAAATGTCAGCTTGTAAAACTTTTTGCCCATGTAGCACTCTCAAGAAAGTTAGTCATAAAATCATAAAAGAATGATCTCTTCTTGTAGCGTCTTTAGGTAATTTTGGAATCCATGCCAAGAAAAAAGGTTTTGCATAGAATCTCATAAAATTCAAATAATTTGTCATTATAATAATTTCTGTCTCTGGTTTTGACAGAATGTGCCTGTGAAGTTTTCTTATCCCATACTAGTTATAGTCCACAGAAGAAACATGAGGTCACTCTCCTTTTTAAATAAAGCCCTTTTCTTTCTCACAAGGTGATTGGGACAGTAGTGGGAAGATGGACTGTAGCTGTTTACATTAGCCAGTTCCAGTTTCCCCAGACTGACAGAAATTCCCATGGAAATTCTGGTTACATTAACTTTGACAGAGATATGGGACTGTTTTTGGAAACTTTAAAAAAAAAAACCAACTAGGGAATACTTTTCATTTTTATTAATATGCAGTATCTTAATTTTGTTTATTAAAGAAATAAATCAAGGTTAGTTTTTGCTTAGTTTCAGATGGTTTTCACAGGAGACAAAAAACCCCGAGAAGTCAGACAAATATTGGCCAAGCATCAATGCAGTAAGGGATCCCATAATAGAAATCCCGAGGTGGACAGCAATAAAATGAATAGCATGAGAAAAGAGAACATTAAATACGAGGATGTTGTTAGCATACTGACTTCAGACTTGGACAGTGCTTTTGTGTTCTTGGAGATTAAACACACTTGGATCAAGAATTGTTGTAGCAAACCCTCTGATCCATCTGCCATCCCATTCCATCCATCCCAGCAGATACAGCCCCAGGGCTCTCATGGACATCCCAGGGCACAGGCACTCCTAGTCCTCTTGGGCAGCTCCTGATTTCTGTTACAAACTACATGAATTTGAAAATGAGGTGAACATTCATTTTCTCTGCATCAAGTCTTTCAGCACCCCCAAAGTCACTTCTTTCCTTCTCCCCATGGAAAGTAAAGCAGAAAGTCTGGGCTTGCCATTCCAGGAGCAATTAAGGGCACCTACAGCCCCTGAGTTTTGCCCAGCCCTTGAGCTCCAGCATCAGATTTATTTACCTTTTGGTGAAGAAACATTTGTTCTTTTGTAGGTCATTAGTTTTTCTGCTTCATCAGTCCCCTGGGTGAGTTGTTAAAGGATGTACAGCTTCTGTTTTGCCAAATTCTGACTCTCACCTTCACCTCATGTGACTGAGCACTGGGCAGGGCAGTGAGAAACAAGGACAAAACTCCAGGTTCCAGCAAGACCATCAGTAAAAGTCCATTTTAAAATTGTATTTCAACTGGAAGAAGAACTGTCGGAGTGGGGTGTCTCCACTAGGTGTCCATGTTTCAGCAATTTTCAATTAAAGCTTCAGTGACCGCAGCAGCCCTGTGCAAAAAGCAGAAAAAATGCTATGCTCCATTGAAAGATGTAAATACAAGATAGATTTTCATATTAGGGAAGTGTGCACCTGGGCCTCTGTCTAAAAAGGCACCAAATCTAGCACAAAACACTCAAACCCCACTTTTCACTTGCCCGTCTTAGACTCTCACACAGGTCCTTTAACGCTGGTAGACTTTTCACATATTGGTTATTGTCTCCCTTATAGTTTACAACCTTACTTTTCCTAATAATTTTTCAAATTATTCTGTGTTTTGTGTTAACTTGCAGGAATAAATAGTTGGAAAAAGCTTTTTTCCACCTAGTTCCTCTATTCATAGCTCTGTCTTGTACTCAGGTGAGTGCAGAATCCTTAAAGCAGTAGCTCACATTTTTAGATCCACCTCCATAATTGTTAAATAATTGCTTTGCTCATTACATTTCTCTTCAAATATTGATGGCTAATGTTTAACCTGCTTTGCCTGAGTATCTAATGGGTGTTGGAAGGCACAGTCATGCTCCTGTGCATTTAAGTTCGTGCTCACAATTTTAATAAAACTGTAGGCCTATTTATTGAAAATGCTCTTCACTGCTCATTTTTGTGATTTCCACACCCATTCATTAATAAGAGGTCGGAGAGCATCTATTTCATTCAAATACTCGGGAATTCCAAGGAGCTGAAATGAAGGCCTTATTTAAGATTACTGAATTCCGTTCTAGGCTTAACCCAGCAGATCTTTTTCTCACTGTTTTTCTTCTGGTTTCCCAGGCGTTTTCAGTTTGTTAAATATAAGGATAGAATAGATTTGAGGGAATGCCATGTGCCAGAACATTTTGAGGCAGGTTCCAGCACCAGATGCAAACTAGGCTCTAGTGATTTATAATTCTCGTAGATGTGAGTGTAACATCTAAAACTGAATTTGACTCCAACACTTTTACCTCTTTTACAATATTAAGAAAACAGAACAGGTTATTTTTATTACATAACAAAATGAAAATCTGGTGTCACTCCATTTAATTTAGACCCTGCCTGGTCCAGGAATGTGCTTTAACATGGCTGTCTGCCTTTAGGCACAGAAACAATCCTACAGGCTTCAGATATTACCCGAACTGTGTCTCAGAGCTCATCCTAAATGCTGTCCAGGCTCATGTGTCACAGCTGACAGAAGGACAAAACAACAAGGAAATCAAGATAAAGGTCTAAATCATCACATTCTAAGAACAGAAATAAACCAAATAAATCCATTTGTTGCCAAAAGTATATATGTTTTTAAATGAAAAAAAGACCAAGCAAAAAACAACCAAACCCAGAACATCCTCTTACGGAATATATCCCAATCTCGAATATTTACTTTCCGATTGTTTAATAACAGGAAAAGGCTTGTAGTTCTTTTGTTGAGTTTTACATGTCAGCATCTAAATATTCTGATGGTATTCTTAAAACTTTTACCAGGAAAAAAACAGTGCCATGGCCTATACTAGGAAATGTTCTGTTTATTTTAAATGCATTTATGAGCACACGAAGGCAAACAATTACCTGTCATAAACCAAGGGAGCAACTCCTAATGGCTTGGTGTCTCATTTGTACTTCTTTGTGTGGTTCTTAGGCTCGTTTTTCCCTGCCCTTCCTGTGTTCTTGTTCCTCACCTCTCTCTGTACCTTTTGAACTTAAGTGTAGGTTAAAGCCCTTTTTTCATTGCCCCGTTACCTGCTGGGCTCTGCTTCTCCTGGTGTCTCAGCCGTAAGAAACGTTGGGCTAAAAGTTTATCAAGGATCTGTTTCTGGACCCACATGACGAGGATTGTCACCAGCACGGAAAAGTGAAGCCTGAAACCCAAGGGCTGATTTTTAAGTACATAATCCTTGGACTGGACTCTGAAAGAAAGAATGACAAACAGCTTTCAAAGACCATTAAGCTTCCTACAGAAGTATTTTAACCTACTTTGGCCTTGCCTGTTCTATTGTGGCAACTGCAGTAACTGCAGTAAATTTTGGCCTAATCATGTTAAAAAAGAGATAATTCTGTCACTGTAGGATAGACTAAACTCTGTAAACTAGTTGTTCTCTTTGTGTAACTATGGGCTTATTTAAACAGTAGTAAGCTACAAACAGCCAGTCACCGGATTCCCTTGGATCAAAACTGTGAGCACAGGAGTGCTGGAAATCCAGGTTCCAGATTAAAAAAAAAAAAGTAAATAACTCATAAAAGGAAGAGCAAACAGTAGGGAAATCTTGTTTGCATCTGTCAAGCTGTGTAAGAGACAGTCAGACTGGAAAGAATGGTCAGATTGTGAGGATCTGGGTGGCCTTTGAGGACATCTTACATACTTGAAGTAGTTGGGGAGGATGTGTGATCTCCACCTGGTTGTTCTGCATCTTCACTACCTGAGCCACACAAGGGATCTCCTGCACAGACACCAAAGTTTTAAAAGTAAACTGGGCTCAGACACCCAGGCTTTGTTGTCACATCTGCCTCCTGCCTATTGCCGTGAAAATGAGTGTCAAGGTTTAGCCTTTTGCTTTCTGCACAGTTTTTATCAACCCATAAATTTTGCTAATAAGAGTTCACATAGACAAATCATATCTCTTTACATGGGGATTAATATTAAAATTTATTACTACACGATAAGAACTAAGGGAATACTTATATACACAACTCTAACTAGTTTTCTTTATAATAACAAACTTACATATTTACAAATACCACCCCTCCTTTTCCTCAAAAGCAGTCCAGAGGAAGAAGGAGAAGAAAAAAAAAGTCTTTAAGGTAACAGTTCCACATCACTGCAGCTCGAAAATCTCTCTCTCCCCATGGGAATGCAGGGGAGTTGCCTCCCACTTCCAGCCGTTGTCTACGGCTGCGGAGGGTTTACCGTGGGCTTCGAGGGAACACTCCTATCACCATGTCGTCACCACAGAGTTGAGGGCTCCGTGGAGGTTCCTTCCACGAGGAGTTTCAGGGGGTTTCCTTAGACTCACCACCCCTCCCCGGGTCACAGGGGTTCTGGGTTTCTTTTGGCTCAGTCCGTACCCAAGAACACTCTCCGGTGCTCTGTTCTGCTGCTTCAAGTAGCCTCTTCTCTCATTCTCTGGAATTCTTCTGCCTCTCTGCTTTTGGCCAGACGCCCAGTTTTGGCTCTTGGCCGTGGCTGGCCACTCCAATCTCACCACTGCTGCCCCATCTGCAGGGAAAGGGGTCGTCCTGCCATCACACCCGGTCCCACATTGCTCCGGGCCCTGGTACAGGGGCGTAGTGTTGGCTCAGCTTTGGACAAAGTCCCAAGGTCGTGAGGGGGCTCGGCCCCTCAAAGGAGAGTTCATCGGCTTCTCCACCATTCCGTGGCTGCAATTCTTGTGCAGCTTGCTACACACAGTTTCCGAGTGAATCAGTTTTGGCCTCCCTGGGCCATCCAGGCCTCCAGTGGGGGGGGACCCACACACAAGTTTCTTCACTCCAAATAATCTTCCACAGGTGGCAGGGTTTTAGTTTTCAAGTCTTTCCCCCTGCTGGATGGGGAGCGGGGCCCTCCCCTGGGCCTCTCCTCCCTCCTGCTACACTGACCTTGGAGGCCACATTGCTATTTCTTGTTCTCCTCTGCGCCTCTCCAGGCTGGAATTTTTTCTGTGCCACACACCTTCTTTTCTGGTTTGTGTTAAATATCTCATTTGTAGAGATGTCCCAAAAATTTTTGGTTGGCTACTCAGCCATAATTTCACCTGGAGTCAACCATCTTCTACTCTAATAGTGAGGGGAATGGGCTAAACCATGACAATGAGATTCAGCACAAAGCTGGGATCACCACCACTCCTTTAAAAATGACTGGTCTCACTGCCACAGGGGGAAAGAGCAGTGCTGCTGATCTGAGGTTGTTCACCAATAGTTTTTCTAGGAAACACCTTTCATAGCTCAGATGACTGTGACCAGGTATCGCCGGAATAGGCAGCGGCCATTTCAAATCATGTGAATATGGACATGCTGTGCCAGCTGAAGCTGTCTTTGTAGGAAGAAACCAAGTCTATAAAATAGAATTTAAACACTATTTAGTAGTGAGGGCTTTGTAAGCAAGACATATTTCAGAAATCTGAGTGTAAAAAAGGAGATGATCCAGAAAGACTTTCTACGTTATGTTTGGAATTGAAAACGTAAACATATTAACCCTGATCATGAGTGTGGTCACTGAGAGAAATGTCTGTTGTGTTCATTAATGTTAATATGTTACTATGAAGAGATTAATAAGATCATATTAACAACATGAGCGAATTAAAGAGGTTGGCACAGGACAAGACTGATTGGTCAGGACTTTTCTGAGCAGTACAACCAGTCAACAGTGCTTCAACCCTCCAAGGTTGAAAATCACCTCTGCCCACCTGCAGAAAGAGTGGCATTTTGTGTTTCACTTCCCTTGGAAATGGCTTGGTCTTCATTGCTCAAAATGCAGGATAAATAATGGGTAAAATGGATAAATAATTGTTGGACCTATTCTGAAGTAAAAAGATGAGACTAAGCACTTTGTATTTACCCTGGCGAAAGTGTGCTATGATCCCAGCCCACCCTTGGTTAAACCTTGGTGTGTTTAACTCAAGCTGAAGTGCTTGGTCTTCCCTGAGCTGTTACCTCGGGATTGCTTCTGCACATCAGCCACCACAAAATACTCACTGTTTCTGCAAGGTTATTTTCACACATGATAAAATTTACAACAAGCTTCAATTCTTTTGCTTCTTCTATAAATCCAGACCAGAGGCGTGTGGCCAAGCAATATGGGTGGCTGTGTTGGAATATGAACAACACTGTGGTTCCACTGCAGCAGGTTATGAAACCTACAATTTATGACAATTGGATTTTGTATCACAAGGGAAGAAGTTGATTAACAGTCAAATGACAACTGGATGTTGGTATTCAGATGCACAAAACAACAGATACAAACATGCAAGTCATACACATATAATTAAATGTCCCAGAAAACCTGTATATAAACACCCTATTTCTCATATCTTTTCCGTGACAATAGCAGGGAGAAATTACAGACATAGTTTAATGATCTAAAATGTGTTGGCTTTCAACATTTATCATATTTCATATAAGTGATTTTCATCCTGTTGTGTCCTGAAACACTGGAGAAAAATGAAGGACATTTAATTAGCATTTTCAACCTGCCACAGATGGAAAACTCTATCTATAAATGGATATATTCCATTCATTGTATTACAGCCACAGAGTCCCATAGAAGAATCACAATTCTGCACAATGCCTGTAGGGCTCAGCATTATGCATTTGGGTCTTGGATTAGGGAAAACTCTTGTAACAGACAGCACCCTGATGAATACACCTCTGAGAAGGCTCACGTGGATGCATTTTAAAGTGCTTAAGGTCTGGAAAAACTGACACGTGCTCAATTTGTTCTCGATACAATTGTGTGAGTTTAATGTATAGACTGCCTGGAACAATGGGATAAAACCTCCTGGTTTGTCACGCTATTGTCCACCTGGGGTGAACAGAGAACCACTGTGTGCTGATCCAGAGAACTGAATCCTTTGGGGAATTGGAATGGAATTCCACCGTGAACAGTCTCCAGGACTGTGTATTTTGGATTTGCATTTTGCTTCTGCCCATATGATGTGCAGGTTGCTGTCGGGGGTGGCTGCAATTTTGGACCCTAATTCTGCAGTCATATAAAGAGCTGTTCGTTACATTTAACAGGCCACAGCCATGTAATGACATCTGAACTTCACTTCTTATATTACTGATGGCCAAAAACATCCTCTGCAGCCTTCAGATATAAATTTCTGTGCTTCCTCCTAACAAATGTTCCAGTTTAAACCACATGTTTTCCTTACTCTTTTACCAAATACTAGAGGTCTTTTTTTTGATATTTTTTCCCTGAAAACTGCTTTTTAGCTTCCTTTTCACCTTGAGGTGTGTGTTTTCCACGTGGTTTTGCTTACCAACACTACCATTTTAGATATATCTGCCTTTGCAAAAAACGATTTTCTAGATCTTTTGAACTGTGATAGAATTAGCAATATATTTCTATCCAAATAACATAATTATTCTCATTCTTAATGTTCTCCATTCAATTAGCTTATAATAGTTTCTGTCTTGCCTCAACCTTTTCTAGGGCAGGAACTGTTTTTCAAATGCAACAGGAAAAAAAAATCTTGTTCCTGCTTGAATCCTTAACACTGTTTTAATGCAAATACTGTGGCAGTGTGTATAATTTTTTTAGTCACTCAGTGGAAATTCTTACAGGTCCCAAATTAGCAAAAGTTTTGTAAAGTTCATATTACTAATCTATGGAATTTATACCAAAGGTGTTGAAATCACTTACGCTCTTGCTGACTCACTTCCCCCAGGGATGGCTGGTGACCTCAGAAATGCCCTCACACGAGTTCAGGGCACATAGTTGCCATCTGCAGCATGAAGAACATACTGAACTCTCAACTCTAGTTCATCCTAAAATTTTTGCCTAATATATCCTAGTGGTCTGCAAACCCCGGGGTCCATTTCAAAGGCCATTTTTTTTTACAATCTGCTCTGACTCAGATGCTCAGGTAGTGTGGTATTTACAAAATATCTGTACCACCGTGAATTTATCTTGCCAACAGAAGTTAAATGGTTACATATTAAAAAGATTTTATAAGCACGATATGCCACAGTAAACATTAGTAAAAGTTGTTCTAAAACTATTTCTGTCTTTTGTTGGGAAACAACTATTGAGGCTTGAAGGGGAAGACTGCTTAGTAAAAGGAAGGAGAATTAAACTCACTGAGGTTTTAAAGGAACTCTGCTTTGCTGATTAAGGGCTTTTTACAGAAATGCAACTAATGTTTCCTTCTTTTATAATTCTTAATTCAGGCCCAAGTGCCAGTAAATTACTTTCTTTGCTGCGCGTGGACGTTTATTTTTAGTCACGAGGAGAGTATAGAGAGCAGACTGAAAATCAAGCTGATGCACACTAAATAAACTACCACACACTTGAACTCCTGGTGTCAACTTATTCACCTCGCCGTGGCTCAGCTCAGTTTTCTGTCAGAAACAACTTTTCAGTAGCTATCTGCCAAGGCTCTGTAACTGCCTTATATCTGGGCCTGTTCTTGTCTTTCTGAGAGCATCAGTTTTAAAGCTCCAAGATTTTCCTAGGGTTAAATTCTGCAGTACTTTGAGACTAACAGTGGAGCTGGAATTTGGTCTCCTTGCCTGTAAACTTGCTGTCAATCTGAGAGCAGAACTGCTTGGCAAGTGGCGCTGTTCCCTGTGGAAGTGTGATGAGTGCTGGGCACAACCACAACGCTGCCCTTTTAGAACCAAAATATCAGCCTTGGTGTGTGACAGATAAAACAGTTCAAAACGAGTCTCTCACCAAATATGTAACCTCACCAGATGATGACCTGCTAAGCAGGTGACAAAGGACAGAATCAGATTTTTTCAATGCCTGCTGGGCTGTTCATGCAGTTTTTCTCTAAATCGAGGGATCCAAGAGATCCAGCTTTTAAATGAATGATTTTCCTTTCCTCTTGTGTCCACCAATGCTGTTTACCAAACTACAGTTCATGCTGAGCCACTGCTTTTCCCTCCTGTTCCCATCTTGTTGAATCAACACACCAACAGAGAAAGTATTTCTGGGATGGTCAGCCTGAAGTGTTTGCTACACCATTAAGGAACAGAACATTCTCTCTCGTGTCATCTGGCTTTCAACAGTGTTGAAAGATGGAATCAGTTAATGCTCAAACTCCCTGAGATGCATACATGAGCTCTGGTAAATACGCTGTTTGGTTTCAATTAAGTGCACCTCCCCCCTGAAAATGAGACTGCACACAGTGCTGCTCCTTCAGGAGAGCTGGACTCTGTTCATCTCAGCTGACCAGCTGAAAATCTGATTTTTTTGCACCATTTCTCATACTGTAGAGGTAACACAAGTCCAAGCAGTGAACTGCTGATTACAGTTCATCTCCTGAAACTACAAAAGAATTGATTACTGAATTTCAGTCCATTACAGTGACACAAAGCCATTGGAAGTGACAGATGGGTCACCGAAGGCATCGTTTGCTGATGTGGGGCATAGCACAGATTAATTTGACGGCCTGATCTGACCTCTAGAACTTTTTCATTTTGGACACGTGGAATGTGTAAGACTCTTACCTTGTGTTGCAGAAGCCAAGTTAAATTTACCAGGCTTGTACTTGGCAAAAAAAAAAAAAAGTTTCTGCAGTGTTTGTAGTCAGTGTAACTTTTATACACATAAATACGTGTCTGTTGTCCTCAAACACCCAATAAAGTCAGACCCAGGTGTCAGTCCTTGTTGCTCACTACAGAAACCATACAAAGAAAATATCTATGGATTCTGGAAAAACCGTAGGATGTGAGAGTGCGGGATGGTGTCTATCCTAGCAGCAGGGTGTGGCAGCTTGATGGCACTAAATGTATTGAAGAAAAGTCTTGCAACTGCAAACCATCAACACAACCCACTGCAAGACTGTGGCAGGATTGCAGCAATTCCTGCAATGGGTCCAAGCCCCTGGGAGAACAATGTCTGATTAAAAAATGACTGGTGGTTGGATTCGAATACTTGGAATGAATAAAACAGCAGCTCCTCTTATGCAAGGTCTATATACTTTCCTCACAGACTTTCACAGAAATGCCACATTTCTGACACCTTTCCAGCAGCTATTTAGAGACACCCTGGTCTAGGCAGGCAGGATGCGAGACTAAAAACGTGGATCCAGGGTTCTGTTCCCTGGTCTGACATGCACTTGACAAATAACACCTCAGTTACTCAGCACCCCTATTTGCAAAAACGAATGAAGCCACTTACATACAACTTACTTTGATATCAATAGAGAATAGCGCTGTTATTCAAGACTCATTATTTCTTATAATTCTTTTTAAGAATCCTTTAAAGCAACTCTTTTACAAAAATTCATTTCAAAATTATGTATTCATAGCAATAGTAGTATCTATCTAAATGCAAATTCACTCCTTCATCCTATTAAGTATCTATAATGCATATTTAAAATCTCCATAAACCTCCCTACTCCATAAGGAGTACTCTGGTCTCATAGGTAAGCAGCAGGAATTTGAAGAGGCTCTCTAATGCACACTCATGTTTTGTATGCAGGCTGCAGCAAATTGGAAAGGACCAGAAAATGTGGATTAAAGTAAAACTGCTCTTGAGGACAAAATTTAACTGTTCATTCATGTCTTCAACTCTGAATCAGCAGTAATGGCAAAAGTTGAGACTCGGAATGATAGAAAAGCCCATCAGGGATATCTGATGAAATAGGAGTCTTGTATTTGTTCATGTAACATCAATTCTAGAGGGGCTGAGGACCATAATTTGTTTACATTGCTGAGAAATCCTTCTATCAGTTGAAAGGTGACAGGTGTTAAAACAACACTAATTCCTTGCTTCTGCCCTCTCTTGTTTCTGATTTTACACATTCAAGTGGATCAGAACAGATGAAATAAACTCATGCTCTGTTAATCAAAGTCTGTACCGTGTGAGCCTGTGCCTATTTTTATGAATGGCAAATTTAAGTAACCCATAATGTGCCAAAAAACCAGCAAGGAGTTGTTAAACTTATCAGACCCCAGGTAGTTCTAATTTGGCAGCACTATTCCAGAGTGACCCTTCCTTCTGCTTCAAAGGAAAAAATTGAATGTCAAATGTTGCACTTCGCAAAAGCTCCTGTCTTTGCTGGAATGGGAACCATGGCTGTGGGAAAAGAAATGGGAAAAGTTGAGAGCAAGGTCTAAACTGCCTGGATCTGAGCTCATTCTCAAGAGGTTCTAGTCAGGTTACTCTGAGTTTCAGAGGGAAAAAACCCTCCCCTTGCTGCCAGCTCTGAAGCCATGGATTTATAAGGACAGTGGCTCCCCTCCTGCCCATGTCACACAACCAAAGATGGGTTTTGGAACTGTGGCCTGAGCCCCCCAGTGCCAGCCCTGCTGCTCCTTACACACGTGTGATCTGTTCAGAGGGGTGCAAAATAACCCCACACATCACAACTGCTGGAAGGCTGCATGTAATTGAGGTTATTTCTACCTCTCATTTCTTAAATAAGAGGTTTAAGGTTAGGAAGGATCTGGAGCTCAGCATTGTAATTTAGACTTCAGCACAGAGTATCCGTGTAGATAATCTCACCGGTTTCTTCCACATATCAGAATTTCAAGGCAAACGCAACTGTTTAGTCTCTGCCACATTGCTGCGAAGTTAAATAATGCCAATGTACATAAATAACTTCAATATATGTACTTTACTACTTGCAATATAGTAACAAAACCTGTTTGCGCCACAGGATACCTAAATTCAGGCTGATAACTGTGGTGTGAGAAGCACAGTTCAGAGGTGGGACCTGGATTACATTTCTGGAGGGCAGCAAGTACTCCGAATTAGCAGATTCTAATTATCAGTGAAAAAAGGAGGTAGTGGACACCAACTTACTTCATAAGGAAAACAGGAGTCTGCTGTATCTTATCCTTGTATAGCCAAAACAAAAAGGAGATGCCAAAGCAGGAGCTTCCCTGAGAGATACCCCACTATCTGTGTGTGCCACTGGACACAGGGGGCAAGGGCCAGCCAGGTCTGGCTGTGGGGAACAATATTTTAGGGACATTAGCAGCACATGTAACTCTGTGGAAGCTGGGGGGGTGTGTATTTAATGCTTGTTTGCAGCCACTTTGAGAAGAATTCCCAGTAGCAGTCAGGTTGTACCGGCAATAAAGCCAGTCCTCCAGGAGGAAGGGAAATGCCGCTGCATCAACTGCCCTGAAAAATAAAAGCAAACACAGCAGAATGAATATTTTAAACTGGCCAGGAATTATGTTAATATCATTAATTAATTCTAGGAGGGGTTTTTCAGACAAGTGGCCAGAAACTTAATTTTGTGAAACTAGTGCTGCAACGTTTACAACCATAACAAGAGGTGATAAAAGGACTTTCAGCCCACACAGAATAGTTTTCTAGAGTAAAATTGCTGGCTCTCTTTAGATCTGTAATGACCATTAATATTAAGTATATCCTTAACATAAACTTTCTCATGATCCTGAAGTAATTTCCTCCCTTCTGTTAAAATTGAGAAAATCACATTGAAAGCAAACCCTATTGAACCATCTCCCAGTCTGCCTTCGTGCAATGTTTTTAAGCGTCTTTCAAGGCTAGAAAATCTACCACTGTGTATTTCTTTGATCTGAATTGCTGAACATTGAAAAAGCATGATCACCTGTAAAACAAATCCAAGAAGAGCTCCTTATCATGAAGAGACAATCAACAACTCAGTGTTTCTCAGGCTGTTTAGAATTAGTTCCCTTCTCCCCTTTAACAGTGTGATCACAGAATCATAGAATCAGACGGGTTGGAAAGGACCTCTGAGATCAAGTCCAACCCTTGATCCAACGCCCCCGTGGTTACTAGATGTCATGGTGATGTCATGGTGATGTCATAGGTGATGTCATGGTGATGTCATAGGTGATGTCATGGCTCCACTTCTTCACCCTTCCTGGCTCAGAAGCATCCATTTATTCTTCACGTGAAAGCAGAGAACATCCAGAGGGAAGATAAATGAGTAGGGAAAGGAGAGACCCAAATGTCAGGAATACCATGCAATTTCCTGCATGAGTACGGGACATACCCCTTTCTCCTCTTCTAGGGGCTTCCCTAGTTGTGAGAAACTTTTATGTACATAACAAAAGAGACATTTCAGGAGGACTAATGTGACTTTAAGGTTTATTCTAAATGATAGGGTTCATTTGCTTTTAAGATCCCAAGCAGTAGAACTTCATGGAAAAAGTATTTTATGAGTTACGATTTTTCAGTATTCCTTATTTTTTTTACCAAAGTTTTTTTTTCTTTAACATGTTCCATTCTTTCCAGTTGCATCTGCAAACATTCTACCTTGTACCCTTCCCCAGGTGAATGCTCTCTAACCTCTTAACACAGAACATTTGGTCACTGTGCTTCATTCTCCCAGGCTGGGAGAGCTTGGGGGGGTTCACCTGGAGAAGAGAAGATACCAGGGAGACCTGAGAGCCCCTTCCAGGGCCCAAAGGGGCTCCAGGAGAGCTGGAGAGGGACTGGGGACAAGGGATGGAGGGACAGGTGAAATGGCTTCCAACAGACCAGAAGGCAGGGATAGATGGATATTAGGAAGGAATCCTTCCCTGTGAGGGTGGTGAAACCCTGGCACAGGTTGCCCAGAGAAGCTGTGGCTGCCCCATCCCTGGAAGTGTCCAAGGCCAGGTTGGACGGGGCTTGGGGCGACCTGGGCTGGTGGAAGGTGTCCCTGCCCATGGCAGGGGGTGGCACTGGATTAGCTTTAAGGTCCCTTCCTCCCTTCCAACCCAAACCAGTCTGTGATTAAATGCTTCCCATCACCTTGAAGACATAGGAAGGCCACCTGGCTGGGGCAAGTGTTCAACAAGCCCATATTGGAGCTGCACCAAATCTCTGCTATTCATGAACCTCAGGAGACTTTGTCTGGTGCTGAGACGAGGTGAAACTTTTGCTGTCTTTTTCAAACACAGCCCTATTGCAGCATTGCAAGGTCCTGTTGCATCAACATGAGGTTTCAAAATATAGTAAAACCAACTTGACCCTCAATTATTTATTTATTTGGTGCTGATGTCTCAGAAAGCAGCAGCATTCCCAACAGCAAGAGTATTCCAAGCATCTGTCCTTAGCTTTCCAGTGACCCTAGGGAAGCAACCCATAATCCACATATTTGAATTGCCAGAGGAGTTTGTGGGCTGTGGAGGGGTGGGAATGTGGGCAAGAATATTTCTGGATCTATAATTAATCCTCCTTGTTGTACGAGTGAGATTTATGTGACAGCCCCATCACTGTGAGGATAAAGGAGTTGTTATACAGAGATGGGGAGGTCTGTAATTTGAAAGAAGAGAAATATAGAGCAGTTTCTCTGTGTTTAATAAACCAGGCATATTGGCAAGGCTCTCATACAGTCCAGTACCATGCTGCCAAGAATGATCCTTTAGTTTTCTACAGCCTGAGGATTATTCCAAGAGTGTCCCTAGAGTTTTCAGCTCCTGAGGTCAGGATTCACCAAGAATTTGGATTAAAGACTGCAGCAGAAGTCAAAGCTTGCTAAAGTGAGGTTGCCAGGTCTTCTGACAGTGGATGTAGCAGAAGCAGATGATACCCTGCTCACCTCTGCTCCTTCCCAGAACACCCTGCTGCCAGGATTTGCTCCCCAAGAAGCAC
The DNA here is from genome assembly GCA_013399855.1 of Oxyruncus cristatus. Taxonomy (NCBI): domain Eukaryota; kingdom Metazoa; phylum Chordata; class Aves; order Passeriformes; family Cotingidae; genus Oxyruncus; species Oxyruncus cristatus. The sequence goes on along the minus strand of VXAY01000264.1, from coordinate 335,313 downwards.
CAAAAGAATGAACTGTTCTGCCACAACTTCTTTTCCACTTTGGCAAAAGCAGATAAGGTATAACATGCTTATTATTTCATGCAGAATCTTTTGAAACTTAGTCATCTTTTAAAACAGTATTGATTATTTTAAAAGTTTTCCTGTGCAAACTCTTCAGCTTCCTCCAGGGTGATTCTGCGTTGCCAAGGATCTGTATCCCATTGCAGAATAAATAAGGGCACTGACAGAAATTAGCATACCAGAAACGTTCTTTTGTCCCAGATGTTCCTGCAGAAGCTGCCCCACACGCACACACACGGTGTGACCCAAGCCCAGAGCTCCTGCGTGAGGATCACCTGACAGTTGTGTCACTTCTGCCTCCATCGCTTCCTCTTTCTCCATTTGGTGCAGAGCTGAGGCCATGCTGAGTCACCATGTGGTGACAAGACACAGCACATTGTTAGTCAACAGGTTTCACTTACAGAAGTGCTCGTAAAAGAATAATTTCTAGGTACTGTACGTGACATGGGCCAGTTGCAAAAGATAATCCCCTTCTTTGGTTAGTCAGAATGCAGTGATTTCTTTGCTTGTATTGTTGGAAAGAATAAGATGACATATTCTCTCTATTTAAACTGCTGGGAAAAATGTAAAGAAAAGAGATTTGTGCTTTGTTCCCTCAGCCAGCATCCTGCCATACCACTGATTGCCTCAGAGCTGAGGCTCTATTCAAGTTACTAATTTGGATGCAAAGCTCCCCTTAACACAATTGCATACAAATAGCTATCATTTACTAAAATGAGAAATTATTCCATTTTTTCTCCTGTGAAAGCATAAAAATTGCTCTAGAAATTCACTGGCCGATATATAATTATCTATAATCATCAGCAGTTCAGCTATGGTGTCATCTGCAGCTTCTAATGTGCAAAACTTCAGGGTCTAAATTCAGTGCTGGTGCAAATGTCTGTAGTTCCCAGGAGTGTCTGGGAAATGCACCACTGGCTGTGCTCCTTACAAAAAGCTTTCAGAACCAGTGCTGTGTTAAACTACAATAATTCCAGTACTTAACCCTAATGTTAAAAAACAAGCTAAGGTTGGCGCTGGTGAACCTTGCTTCACAAAGCAGGTGTTATTTTTGCTCATACAAGTAGTATGTTACTTGTAAAATGTGTTGGACACAAACCAAGAGAACTTCCATATCAGCAAAGCTGTTGACCAGTGCAAATGCAATGAAATCTGGGCAGAAGCTGCATGGATTGCTCAGCACTTTACAGAAAACAAATTTGGTTTATTCCTGTTCATATACCAAAGGACTCAGGCAAATCTGCAGCCTTGTTGTAGATTGGCTCACACAGATCAGGAATGAATGGCTACAAATTCTGAATTAAATGTGCCCTACAAGTTCCTTTCCAGGCTGGTGTCTGCACACAAGTGACTTCTCAAACAGGGACTGACAGTCTTGCTGCTAAATGACACTGTTCTGTAGGTAAATAGACTCAATTCTCCAGAGATTTGATCTATCTCAGTATAAACAGAGGAGAAAATAAATGGGTAAGACAAAACCTGAGTAGGATTCCATAAATCCAGCCATTCTTTTCAAAGCCTTGGAGGAATATGAGAGAAGCAGCAGCTGATACAGGCTGTTGATCCCACTGATTGCATTTCTTAGAACTACTACTTGGGAGAATAAAATAAAAAGTCTTTCTATCAAATATTCCAAACTTCTGGGTGGTTTGGAGGTAGATACAGGGTACTAAATCTGGAGTATTAGATGTCTGGAATCCCTCTGTCAAAGATGTGGCTGCCAGTCACAGACAAAAATGAGAACTCTGAACATACCCTGGGGTGATCCACGTGGAGCCATTTCCAGGACTAGGCTGGAAACTTTCCCCTGTCATTTTGGCAAACATGCTGGTCAGTGCTGGCTCAGACCATGGACCCAAAGACAAATTCTGTGACATAAAGGACCCTGTGCTCTCCTACCTCAGAGCACCAACTGCAGGAGAGGGTTCCCCCTCAGAGGTGATGTGAATGGCACAAGAAGCTTAAAATGAATCGTCACTTTGTTGAATTAGGAAAAATAGCAAATATTTAGTGAAGTAAATGATACTGTTCTCATCCTTATGAACAGAACAGTGACATGGAGCCATAAATTCAGTGGTACTCACTCTTCAATATCTGGAAAGGTTTTTCCTATTCAGAGGCAGCCATCACACAAAGTGAGATTTCATGATCAACCACCAAAAATTCACAGACCTCCAAGACAAGGAGGCAGGAATAGAAGCCAAGGGAACAGAGCAGCATTTGAGAAGTTTACAACTGAGTGAAAATGAAGAGTCAGAAGTCAAGGCAGGGAGCTGCAGAGTAGGTCAAAATGTAAATTCCAACACAAATTTGGTCAGCATTTTTAAAGCCTGTTTATCTAAATACTGCTGAGATTTCAGAAGGGTGACAATAATTCTTCACACTGGGATTCCGTTTCCAGATCTGTCTTAACCCACCTCAGCAGGAGTGATTTCCCTCAGTCCCTGACAGCTGGCGCGTGAGCTGCTGGCTGGGAGCTCAGGCTCTGCTGCCCTTCCTCCCTCCGGTGCCAGGACGGCCTTTTCTCTCCCTGTGAGCAATCAGGCAACTGCCCTTTCATCTTGGCTGACTAATGTGTGGGCAGAGGAGGTGCACAAATCACCTCCTCGGACCCAGAGAGCACGAAGGGAGCTCTGGGCTTGCAGAGCATTTGTCCCCCCTGCGAATGGCTCAGACAGAACATGCAGCGCAGCCTCGCTGAGAACGAGTCACAACTTCTGCAACCACCTGAGGATGTTCAGGCAGAACACAGAGCGTGTAACCTGGGGCCAATTACAGCTGGGAATTCGGATTAAAAATAAAAGAGGAATGAGAACATTTGTCACAGAATACTCCCTCCTTCAAGGAGAGGGAAATTTTCTAACAGGGAATAAAAGCAGCATTTGTTTTTATTAGAAGTGCTTCTGTTTCACTAGCTTTTTCTGACCCTAGGAGTATTTCTCCCTCATGAGTTTGGTTTAGGGAAGCAACCTGTGAAACAATACAATGTCTATTCTTTCTCAGCCTGGGAAGAGGGAATGTTGTGCCTGTGAGAAGCTGCTTGCACCTTGCACTTTCGAACAAGTCAAAGAGCACTTGGATTGAGATTCTTTACAGTAGATACGTGTGGGACTGAGATCCTACTGCCAAACAGGGTCAGAACAAGGAAAAAATGACATATTTGTTGTCTGGAAGAAATGTTTGGGGAGTGTCCAAGCTGGGTGCTATAAGGGGATTGTCTGGAGTGAATTGTCAGTCAGTGACCCAGAGCTGAAACGTTCCTGTGCGGACACCAGGTCCGGGCAGTGCCTCGCTCCAAGCGTTCGCCTCGTTTTCCACAGACCTACTGAGGAAGGAAGGCGTGTTGCCCTGTAGGCAACAGAGTGACACAGCAAATCACCTGTTGGAAACTACCACCAGACTGGGTTTTGGGGGGTTGTTTGAGTTTTTTGTTTATTTGCTGCTGTTTTTTGTGAATGCCCATATCTGCATAGCTGATTTCAGAACGGGCACAGGACCATGAGTGAGCTCAGTACAGACAGAGCTGCCACCAAACCCTGGCAAGGGGCTGTTGCAGTCCCCCCAGGCTCTCTGCTGGAGAACAGCATCCCCTCTGCAGTTAATCACTCACGGAGTCCTTCTCCATGGCCAGACTCTCCGAGGGCTTTGGTTGGGCTCTGCTATGGTTACACATTTACCCAGTCTGTGCTCCCCAACTGCAGAATAATCAGCCACCAGTACAGCCTGTAAGTCCCAAAGTTCTCTCACTGATAATTTCGTCACTTCTTTATCACTGGCAGTGCTGTCAGTTTGGCAGCAGCTGGAGCAGTGGCATTCTGCTTACAGATTGTCACTCCAGTATTTTGTCTATATGCCCAATCCTACACAAGCAAGCCAAGGAATTCTGCTAACTCAGCTGCAGCCCTTGGGCTTTGCAAAGCTCTGTAAATACAAGATCCAGAGAAGAAATCCGAGAGCACGTTGTGGCAGGGAAAAGTATGTTTTAAATGCATATAGTGAGAATTACTTAAACAGTCCATCAATCAAGTGACAAACAAAAAGTAAGATCTTATTTATAACCCCTCTTTGCTTTGCGTATAGTAAAAGGTTAGTAGATGGCAGGAAATTAAAACCATATTTTATTTTTCCACCTGCTTCTCTCTCTCATACTGTGGCCAACGGTGTGTAGTGTTAGTACATTCCATAACAGACCCCAGGCAGCGTGGCAGCAAAAATGAAACATCATTATATTTTCTGGGAGCGACTGCAAAAGCTGATGGTAAGACTGGAGGCTCACTTCAGCTATAAGTTATTGCACACATTTTTCAGGCAGCTGATAACAGGGAAAATAACTATGCTGAAAAACAGATAAACACTTTGATTGAATTCAGGAACTGATTTCCAAGAGCAATGAGTCGAAGAATGACTTCTTATGGTTCTATTTTCTTTCTTCACTAAAGTGTTGAAATCAGTTATCTAAATCAAAGGCTATCTGGTGATTATTAGGCTGAAACCTTCAGCCTCTGCTAAACCAGTCCAATGTGTGTTTTTGTTACATTTTCTGTTACTTGAAAATAGAAATGGCACTGAAAACTCTGTAAAATAAAGGATCTGGAGCAGGACTGCATTTAATATGGTAACCACTGTTATTCCAGGTACAATAATCAAGTTGTTGTCAGCTCTGAAGGACAGGAATTCAAAGAAGCATTAAAGAGCACTTGGGATATCAAGGTTAGATGTCACCATTTAAGGAAAATGAGGTGGAGGGGTTGGCAAAGGACCTGAATATCATCATTAGAAGGAGAGAAATAGAAGAAAAGTGATGGAAGGGAACAAAGGATCTTCTAATCCATTCTCCTTTTCCAAGGCAGGAGCTGAGTCTTGAACTATTCCTGGTAGACTGAAGGGCAAAAATAGAAGTTGGGTAGCGTTAGAAAGAGTGTCTGCTGGAGAAGAGCATGTGTCTATAGTTTCCTCATTTATTTGAGGTTTATTTGAGGTCAGATGTACAAAACTTTGTGTAACTCTGCTGTACAACAGCAGGTGTAGCCTGTCCTCCTGCAGCATCTCTGCCTTTTTATGAGCAAATCTGGGAATTGCCCATTCACACAGGTGGTTAAACACACAGTCAGACTATTTGTTGTCTCGAAGGTGGGGTTCTGTTGGCAGCTCCAGATCTGAAAATGCTGTTACCAGTGAAATGGAAAAAAACCCCAACACACTAAAGCTGCATTAAGGGAACACTTTAATGAAACACAAATCACTTGCAGCTCCTGTTATCACAGGACAGTGGTGAGGACATTTACTTAGTAAGCTGTTCATTTCAGTGACTAAACCTTTGCTAAGGAGAGCAGTACGGACACATTTATATAGAATAAACACGTCTACCCCTGAAATACTAAAAATCTAGCTCATGTATAGGGATAAGCATATCAGCACTATTTACATGAGCAGCAGCTGGTGCTCAGTTCAACCTGTTCTTGGCTTATTGTATTTTCTGCTAAAGGAGCTACATTTGAATACTTTACTACAGTTTAATGAAAGTTCTGCCTTGTAGACCCTTCTCCTTCTGTTCTTGGATGCACCCACTAAAGAGTTTCCCCTCACCCATCCATAGTTTGCAAACACTGCTGTTTCTTCCAGCCTCGATTGCATGTGATCCCCATGGCAAATACAGTTGCCTAACAGAAAGAAATATTAGGAAAGCATTTAATGTATTGTTGCTTGTCCACTAATAGTAAATGCAACAGCTGGAAACAAAGAGGGGAACTGTCACCTGGAACAGCCGGTTCCAAGCACCCAGCATTTTGGGAGAGGGTCCAGTAACATGCATAGTGCAATCTGAAACAGTTCCCTGGGCAAGACTGGACCATGCTTTTGGAAAGGCAAATTTGAACCCTTTTTTTTGGATAGTAAGATAAATATTGCCCTTAGATCACACCTGTATTACACAATGAATCTGCTGCTCTTACAGTGATTTCCAGGTGGATGGATTCATACTGAGAGCTCCAAATTCAGATTTTAGGGTGGTCTTTGAGATTCTACAACTAATTAGTTTTCTGAAAAAGCTGAAAGCCCTTCTCTTGTGCATGTAGTGCAGACGGATGGCATAGGTCCCCTTCCAAGAATCTTAGCATGTGTGGACCTGAGAGTATGTCCTGCGAAGCAAAGCTCAGCCCTTTGGGTGTGGCTGTGGCAATGTCGGAGGAGAAGCCAGTGACAAGTGTCTTCAGTGACAGGGACTCACTGCAGCACTGGGGCACTGCAAACAACCCGGGCAAGCACAGCCCAGTGTGGGCTGGAGTGCACACAACCTCCCCAGACTGGGGGGCTCTGTAATAGAGGGAAATTTTAGATTTTTTCCAGGCAGACCCAAAATTTCTTGTGCCTCAGGTTTCCTTTGCCCAACACAAAATAATTGTGTTCTGGTTATTTGACAAGTCTCATGGATATGAATGTGAGAAGGGAAAGAGAAAAATGAGCTAATGGCACCAGATTTGCTAGGTTCCATGGATACAGGGTATTATTTAGTTATAGTAGCAGACTCCTTTAAAATTTCATACATTTGGTGAGAGAAACAACCCTTCTGTATGTGACTGGAAAAAAGATATAGGGTGTCACATTATCGTGGAGATTATGATTTGTCTAATTTTTATTTAGTCATCTAAAATTTACAGCCAGAGCCTGTAGAAGGAGCAGTATCTCCAGAGATAAAGCCATACCCAGGCCTGAAACATTGATCTTTGCAGGAGATTAATGCCATCCTGAACTCCCCCCATTGCAGAATGAGATTAATTGGATATTTGGCTTTTGAACAGACTTAAATTAAGTATTAGAAAATCAAGCCATAATACACATGCACATTTTTGCGTTGTAAATAATAAAATAGTTAGAGGAGAGGACCTAGAGGGAACCTGGAGATTCATTCAGAAACCGATGCTGCCAAAAAACCCCCAAAAACAAACAAACAACACTGAGGCTCCTTGGTGTAACTTAAACATCCTTTTTTTCCTACATAAATGAAGCCCTGCTAATTATCCAAACTACCTTTCCAGTGTCTGGTGCCATAGTTTTTTTCTGCAGTTTTTAGATCATTAATGTGCATTAACTCCTGAACTATTAGAGAGATTGTAAAAAAAAAAAAAAAATGAAAAAAAGAAAAATTACTTCTCTAAAAGGAAAAGAATGTTATGAAAACAAACTGTGGCTTTTTAGGACTTTTTGCAATTTCCTGAGGCTTTTTCTTGAACTGGGGAACATCAAGTCCTCACTCTCCAGCAGCTCGTGGGAACAGCAGACTGTGCACGAGAGCCTGGGCAGTGGGAGTCCATAGAGAGGCACAGACAGAGTCGTACAATTGCCTGGTTTCAAAATGTCTTTCGAAAGAGCTGCTGTCCCCAAAGCCCTGCCTGGATGGGAGGGAGGCACTGCCAGCCAGTGCTGACACGCAGGGATCTGAAATGCCACCAAGAAGTAGCAGTGGGAGTGTGCTGGGGGCTGCTCTGCTGCTGGCTGGGAAGGATGGCTTTCCTCTCCAAGGAGCAGGGTCTTCCTAACAGAAACAGGCATTCCTGAGAAATGAAATGAGGTGGTTTGCTTTTGGTATTTCCCGGTTCTCCTTCCCTGTCTCCTTTTCAGGCATCTTAGGGCTGAGCCATGAAAGTCAAGACCAGGACACAACAGTCATGGCGAGAGCCAGTTGTCAGCCAAACAGATGTTTTGGCTACCAAGCAGTGCCTGCCTTGTTTAGCAACAGCAGCACAACACTGGTGTGCATTGGGATCGTGATTTGCTTTATCCACATCCTCAAGTTACATTGCCTTTTGTTCCACAGTTTGGAATGGCATATTAGAGTTTTTCCTTGGACGGGTAAAACTCCACATTCGTATTTGCTGAACCTCGTGTTGATTCCAGACACTTATTCCAATATCTCGAGATCAGGTTCAATTAAAAACTTCTGCTCCAGAAAGCTTGAGTGTCTGTGATGTGATTTAGAAATTCTAGAGGCACTGTATATTTTGTTATCCTACTCATTAAGCAAATAGCACCCAGGAAATCCCCTGGGGATCCCAGCTGGTATGATTTCTCATTTGACAGCAAACTATTCAGAAATACTTTTTCATCCAATTTTGCACCTGTAAGAGTAACACCTTTCAATGCTTCTCTATCTGAATGTTACATTCAGCTGTGCAGTCATGTCACAGCATTTCCACTGCTTCCCTCAGATTCACAAGGTTGGTTATTCAGTCAAAGAAGGAAATTAAATCAATGTGGCATGATTTGACTCTTGACAAAAATACTTATGATGTTGCTATTGGCTAGACATTCTATGATGGATAATAAACAAATCAGTAACTAATTAGCTATTTAAAGCTAGATTAACCTGTAATACTCTTGGTCCTTTCTTTTTTCTATAAGAAGGAAAAAAAATAGAAGAAAGAAATCTGTCCTTCTTAAGTCCTTTGAGGCCTCACTCTTCCATGATCCATGAGTTCTTAAAGATAATCATTTAATGGTTCAGATTGCTTCAGCTATTTCCTTAAATACTCCAGGGTGAATTTCCTTGCAGCTTGCTCGTTTGAATGTCTCTAACCCAGCTGAACATGTTTAACCTATTCTTTTCCTACTCCATACTCCAGTTTGTTGTTAATTGTAATTATTCTAAGGACCTGCTGGGAATTAACCTTTTACTGTGAAGACTTAAGCAAAGAAGCTATTGAACAATTAATCTTTCTTCTTCTGTTATTTCCTCATCTTCCCTTGGTAGAACTGTGATTTCTATCTTTTTGTTTATTTTAATGTACAGAACGTTTTCTTATCTCCTGTAGTGCTTCTTTCAAACTGTAGTTTTCTACTTCAATATTATAACACCAATGGATGTTTCCCATCATGGGTGGCTTTAATAAGTCTGCACAAACAGAAGGGAAACACTTGATTTTAGAGTCAATATGTAGTAGGGAAAAAGTTGCCCTGTCCAAGTCAGCTCCAGTGATATGCCCTGGCTCAGGAACTGCATTACATTGATTAGAGAACATATCACTATATAGTTTCATTTTGGTTTATTATTTATTATCCAGGCACCCCTGCTCTTCTATGAGACATGAGAAAGGAGCTCACGAGCCAACCAGGAGGGGGGAAAAAGAAAAAAGAAAAGAAGGAAAGAGTTGTTCACCTACAACAATTACACAGCAGTGAAACCAAATGTTAAAGGAACAGTCCCAGGTTAGCTTTCTGGCTTGGGAATTAAAATATTTCTGGTGGTGTTTTAGAATGGATTTTCCCTTGGAAAAAGAAACATTTTCAGGAATATTGCAGCAAATGCTGTAAGAGGGGGACTAAGACTGAGAGTTAGTATGCAGCTGGCTTTGTGGGTGATCTGAGGGCAATCCCTTACCTGCAACCCCCTTGCTTCACCCTGCCCCATCAGTGACGTGAATCTGGCTGGTACTGACATAAAACTATTGGGGCAATTTGCTGGAAGACCCCTCCTGAAATTACCTTCTCCATTGGATTGGTCACGCACAGTTTGTAAACCCAGAGAGCTGAGAATGGTCTGAGCAGAGACACGTGTTTTCTTTGGTAAAGGTGCAATTTGGAGGCTGAGATTTTATCTTTGAAACCGCATTTGAAAGACATATTAAAACGCCCAGTAAAATATGTCGGATTCTTAATCCATTGAGCAATTACTCATTTCAAATTATAGCAGCAGCATTAAAACGCAGCTGGGGTAATTTCTAAGAAAATCAGCAGATATAATCATATGACAACATTCTTGTGCCCTGCAGTCTTAACATATGCAAAATGCCTCCTGAGCTCGAGGAGGTTCTCAGAGGAGGTGTAAGCACGGTGGGACAAGCTTTGTTTTGAACAAGAGGTTCTTTACCTTGCATCTATCAAAGGGAAAGTTTGTTCCTCTGGCTGTCAGGCAGAATGTACCCACTGTCTGTGATTTAAGACTCACCAGGCATGCCAAGAATATATTAGCTTACCCTTGGCAGTAGAAATTGTATTTGTGTAACAACAAGCTTTAAAACCCTCTTAAGAAACATTGTCTGATCTGTAGCATGGGACCCATTCGTTTTGTTGTTGTTGTCATTTTACTGAAAAGAAATAAAAATGTACAAGACATTTCTCCAGAAATATGTAGGGTACTTTGGAATGTCTTAAAAAAGCCCCAGCAAACAACAAACACCATGACAGATTGGGTAACTGCTCCATCTGCTCCTTGCTGAAGCCTTGCTTGTGATGTAAAGGAGAATGTTTGTTGTAAGTGTCTCCTGGACACGCTACTGTCCCTACACTGTCTCACAACGTGAATTGCACAAGAATTTCAAAACCAGTGCCTAACCTTAGGCTCTTAAGTCTATATTTAAGTATTTAGAATCCAGCTGCTTGTTGCTCAGCACTTCTGGATGCCAGACCTTGTATTCAATTGGCTAAATGCAGATCAGAGGAAGACCAGGGAAGGGACAAGGAGAGGCCAGTGACTTAAACCTGCAACGTGAGGACAAAGGTCTCAAGACCCTCCACTGCCCTCCAGCTGAGCACTGTCCATGTCTATTTATTTGTGCAAAGTAGAAGAGGTCCATCGCAAACAAAGAAAAAGGAAAACAATGTGCCTGCACTGGCTGATACCTGCTGGAGCTGAGGAAAACTGGATTCCAGCACTGCATCTCAAGAATAAGAGTCTTAACTGCATTTCACAAGGGCTTTTCTTGATTTTCTTGATTTGTTCTTGATGGGAGTTTTAAACCGTCTCATTTTGGTCCCAGTGCAGACTAGAGACTCATTTTGTGGATTGCCTTTGTATTTGCTTTTGCAGAGGTGCCCTCCTGTCTTCACACTCAGCGGGAAAACTCTAAATTCTCACTTAGTTTTCTCACAATCAGAGCTGTTGGAGAAGTTTGCTGCCCTATGGAATTGGCAAGATGCTCCTTCCCGAGATGCCTTAAGGTTGCCATTGACCCCAGGATAGCTGCAGAGGGCAGGGACAGCTGGGGCTGCACAGCTCCCATCCCCTGGCACAACGGTGTGGGGAAGGAAATGCTATTCTAGCTTGTATCCTCAGCCCCTTGGCTGCTCACCAAAGTATCATAACTCTGAGCAGGACAGGCACTCACATCCAGCAAGGGCACAGGCCGGATGCAGGGGACAGGAACTGGGGACAATGGGAACAATGTGGGGTGCAGCAGGAGCCACGAGCTGTCCCGTGGCAGCAGCTCCTTGTGCAGCGGCTCCTTCATGGAATGGTGTGAACTGGGCAAACCAGCCTCACTCTCTTGGACAACAGCATCTCTCCTCTCCCTCTTGTTTGAACAGTGCCCACAACTGAAGATTAACATTCCTGCAAGTGGAAGTTGGAGGATTCTTGCTGGTACAGAAAGACATTTCTCAGCCACTGAAAATCAGTCAGGCCTCAGGCAGGATGGGAGTGCTGGCAAGAAATACACTGTGCTCACTACTGAGCATGGCCTTGTGGCTTTTGGGTGAGTCCTAATGGCACTGGCAATCCATTTCCACTATTTTTAACACTGATTTATTCTTAAAAACATTTGGCATTTACTGTTCTTCAAGCAACCTTTCTGCATATTTGGGACGGGTATCTCCAGTGTTCCATTCAGGATGGAATCCTGCTCACTTTGGGTACTAACAGCACCCAGAGAGTACCCAAACTGCTCACTCTATCAGTGTGGTGGGAACACCACTTGTGAGCCGTGGGATTGTCTGCACTGGGCTGTGGTGCGGTGTTGCACATGACCCCAAAAAGCAGAATGAATATCAAAGAATGCTTCTGACAACTGGAGATTTGCTCTCCAAGTTGACTCTGTCCTGCTTGCACAGTTCCTACTTGTTTATACAGGACTGAAAGAGAGAGTGGTAATGGTCAAACTCATTTACATGCCATCTCTGGAGGCCAACTGTACAAGCAGAAGGTTCAAAGGCTGCTGACTTGAAATGTTGTCTGCCTGAGAGCAGCCAGAACCCAGACCATGAACACTTGAGTGGTGTCACTTACAATACAAATGTGGTTCTTCTCTAAACATGAACAGCTACTACATTCCAGGCTTGATCCCCCATTTGGACACCTTTCCTTGGATTCCGAAGGTTTTCAGTGAAACTCTGGGTTAATTGCATTCCAGGCTGGGTGTTAGTTACCATGTACAGCTTTATTGTGTACAAACCAAGAGTGGTGAAGAGCAAACAGGGATGAAAGATCACAGATAAACTTCATAAGTGGTGCTTTACAGCCCACTGTTTCCTCCCTCACAGTACGTCCCTGCCCATGGCAGGGCAGTTGGAACTAGATGTTCTTTAAGGTCTTTTCCAACCCAACCCATTCTGTGATTATATGTATATTAAGTTGTATAATTTCCAGTAATGACAATTTATTGTGGTACCACAAGGTAGAAATACACTGCACTTCTATTGTACCTGGCAGATAAGCAACTCACATTCTTCTACAAAGAGCAAATTAAAAGTTATGCCTTTGGGGAACCAAAAATAGCTTACATCAGAAAAATACCCTCTTTGTGAGTACAGATTTTTTATTGCTGGGTGCCAAAAGAACCCTCCTCAGAACTCAGACTATCCAAAAAACTCCTACATGCCACCTTTGCAACTCTGTCATGTTCGCAAAACCCATTTTTCAGTATGATTTCATCCACTGTGATTTCATTTTGATCTGATGCCAGTGCCTCTAAGGACATTATACCAGATTTGAATTAACCTTGCAAGCAGAGTCTGTACCTTTGCATTACAGTGGTGAAGGCAATGATCACTTCCTGAAGAGTTCTCCCAGAAATGAGGGTAGAGGACTGCCAGTGACTTAGTTTTCCATTATCTTCATACATTTGAATTTTTCTCAATAGCAGCTAAAACTAAAAACATACTGACTAATAATTTAATATGTTTTATTTTTAATAATTAGAGCAAACATGTTTCTGATAGTCACTTGCATTGTCTTTTTCCACTGAACTGCAGGTGAAGACTTAATAATGAGACTCAGGGAATTTTATTCCATAAATTGATCTTGCAAAGGCAAGCACCTCGGAAGTCCAATCTTCCCTGAATCTGGCTTTAATACCCTTGTTTACATTTCACTGTAAAAATGCATAGACTAAAAATACCAAATATTTGTACTCAAACTGTACACAGAGAGTCCAGGAGCAGAAGAACCTGCCTTACACTGTCTCTTGCCTGTTAGAGCACAGCTGTGACGTGTTTGCTTGCCCGGCAGACTAGAATGAATCACATTAATGCACATTAAAATGTGAAAACTTAAGGAAAAGATTTGTGGAAATGTTCAGCTAAACAGCTACTTGATCTTTTGATTATAGTTTGGTTAAGAGACATCAAGTGTAATACAATCTGGATTCCAACTCACTGCAACAAAACTATTCCTTGCACATAAGGGTGGATTATTGGATTGGGCACATCCTGATCCACTTCTGATTGCACGACTCGGATCATTCCTTTCAATTTATTCTGGTTTGAGGCTGAACTGTGAAAGAACTTCGTGAGATTCTGTAGTTTCTAAAAGGACCTCCCCATACAAAAGGGCCACAATTGGAATGTCAAATTTGAACAGCTTTGGATGTCCGTGTGTGTCTGCACAGATGTTTGGAGTTCTACTTGTGGATTAAGGCCCATGGTCTTGATTCTGTGCCATGTACAGAAAAAGAAGGAAACCCAGCAACCAAAATTGCAGAAGAACAGCTGATGTGGAGAGACTTCATTGAACAGTTCATGATACTCTCCTGTTATCAAATCCTATTTTTTGGTCTAGAACCCAAACCTTGCCCTTGCTACAGGAGCCACCTCCTTTGCTCTGCTGAGAATTTTCGTTTAGTGTAACAGGAAAAAGAGAGATCTGCCTTGCCAGCAAACAGATGTGCACCGAGAAGATTTTATGAACTGACCAATTGCAAAATCCCTCACTGCAATCCTTTAGAAATTCAGATGCCCTCTGTCCTTCCTCCCACCCCAGCCTAGTGGCCAAATATTACATACAAAATTATTACTGTAATGTTTTATAGTCACTGGGAAAAAAAATCCATTTGGTCTTACAGAATGATGTGAAATGAATCTCTGGCCTCAAAAAAGAAAAAAAAAATCTATTAAAAGTAGCTCTTTTTCCTCCCTCCTCCCTCTCCCAGGCCCCTTTTCTCCCCTCCCCCAACAATAAAGGATGTTTTGGAACAGCCTTTTCAGGAAACATTTCCACAGCAAAATGCAGCATCATTTATAATATTTAAAGCTACATTTTTGTTGAGATGGCTTGGCAGGCTTTGCTTGCAAATCTGGCAGGATATGGCCAGCTGAGAGTTCGCACTAACAAACTGAGGATATGCTGACACAACAGAATGCTTTAATCATCATTGCAGCAAGCAGGACAAGATCTTCTCCGGCACTGCCAGCTCTTCCCAGTGTGAGAACCAATGGTGCTGCGTATTCCTCCTTCCCTCCCCTGCCTCTGGAGAGTACAGTTTTCCCTTGCTGTCTCCACTGAACTAAAAAAGCCTCGTTGGGTAACAGCATATAATACAATGAGCAATGGATATTCCTCTTGGCCAATGCTGTTATGAAAGTGCTACCCATTTCCAACACAATAAGGAAGCTTAATAATTAAAAAGTAAGTCCTTAAACAATATGTGTCTCAATAGAAGGACTATTTTCACTTTCAGCTAAAGCTCTTACTTGGCTTTACCCTTTTCTAAAGCAGAGCTGAAAGTTACATTCAGTTAGCAAAATCCTAATTAGAAACTTGTCTCATTTGAGAGTTGGGAACTGATCTTAGCCATTTGCATAAATCTATTGAAGTAAATTAATTTCACATTTAAAAGAAGCCCCGAGGAAATTAACCCCCAAAATCTAAGAGTTACTGCCTTGAGTAATGCTTGCCCAGAGTAAGACTCGCCCACAGAATCTCCGCTACATGATCTGGCTCAGCCAGCCCAGGTTCTTGCAATACTTTAGCACAGGATTTGATACATCAAGCAATCAAGACCTGTGTCATGAAAGACACTGTGAGTTGGACTAACCATTCCTGTTTTGGGAGCACATCAAGGTACAGATACTGTTTCCTGGCCTTGTTATACTAAAACTTCTTGCAAACACAATGTCCATAAGGCATTTGGATGTTGCAAAGAATAAAGGTAAAAACCTGTAAGATCCTGTCTGGGAATCCTGAATAGGGCAGCCAAAAATTCACTTACTGCCTGGTCTTGGGGTGTAGGATCCTTGGAACAGTGCTGGTGTCTGTAAGGCCAAGTCCAGCAGGACCCTCTAATCTGGTTTAGGAACTTTATGTGCCTTGCAGACAAATAAGTAGGATCAGGATATGTTTCCAAGATGACACACTGTGCACGCTGGGAAGAAGGATTGATATCTTTGCAGAGCGTGCAGGTCTTACACAGAACAGAGCCTGGGATGCCATGAGCAGGGATACTCTGTGGAGTCCTTGGAGCTGAGAGGGTGTTTGCAGGGTCTGATGAATGAGCACGGTGAACCTGCACCACCTCCATACCCTGAGCTGCGGCTGCTCATATCCATCTCCAGCTCAGCACTGGGACTTAACGGAGATGTTATCTGACAGCTCAAATACGGGGAGAAATCCAGCTGAATTGATGTTCTTGAAAGCAGGGGTGTGGCAGAAGAGGACTGATGAGGGAGGGGACCAGAGGGCAATGCAGGTTGGCCAGAAGGAAAAATACTGATATCTAAACAGTCTTTTTGTACTGGGAAATGAGAGGTTTATGTTTTGAGGCAACTGTCATAATGTATGAGGAAAGGGCAATGAACAGCAGTTTTTAGTGTCTGGAGTTCTTCCACCCATAGATTAGTGGTAATGGTTTCTGGTTGGGAGCTGTGCTATAACTGAATGTTATGCATGTCCTTGCTCATGTGCACACACACATATAACACGATACTATATTGCATCTAGAGTTTTTGAATCATTTCCTTCTTTCTTTTGTTGTTGGGTCAGTCACTGACTCCTGATTCTTTTCTCACCAGTGAAGATGTGCTGCCTGGCCACTCTGATTTCACACCCATATCCTGCATATCAAAAGGAAAAATCGAAAATTCAGAAATTTTTCTTCCTACAGTCATTTTCAGGCCTAGGGAGTGTTGATGAGAGTGAAAGTATATTGCTTATATTTGCATATTGGACACATCCCTGTGCAGCTGATTTTTAACCACTGTACGCAGGGCAGTTGGAATGGGATTTATGATGAGGTACATCATTTTCTCCAATGCTTGGATGAAAACCGGAAGCATTTGACAAGTGTATGGGAGGCTTGGGTTTTTTAACCCTAATTTCTGTTTTCTTCCTTCTATTAATCTCTAGCTGCAGCTTGGTATAGCTTGTGTTTACAAAGTTGATGTTAGGTCCACTTAAGGGAGAGATATTTCCTCTCATTTAACAGGAAAGAAGTCCCATTAAAACACACTCAACTTCAAGAGAGAGCTTACAACTGCAGCTCAAATCTGAAATCCTGATCCCCCAGGGCCTGCCTAACTGTACCCCCAGTGACTGAAACCCAGAGTGCGTGCTGAAGTGAAGCAGGGCGGGGCAGGCCCGTGGCACCTCTGAGGTGTGTGACACAAGTCATGACAGCAGTCACCAGGAATTCCATTTCCTACGACTGCCAAGGGCTGTCTGTGCCAGGAGAGGTGATGCTGGGAAGACACAGCCCAAGCACATCTTTCCCACAGTTCCTTACCTGCATGGAAATCTGATGTGGTTAAAATGCTCTCAGCTCTCTCTGCTCTAACAATGGGGATGCTGGAAATGTTTTTGTCTCTAAATTTTCAGTCTAGGCTGCTCACAGCAAAATTTACCGTAGAACTGGTCACCAATGAACCTCATCTGAAGAAGGTAATTTCCCCTGTTTAATGGGGACTTCTGAGCTTCTACAAGAAATGTTTTGCTGACTGGTTGGTGCCTGTCATGATGAGGGAAATGGGCAGGGAGCTGCTGGATGTGTGCGGGAACACCAAATGACTTTCTCTGGACACGATTTACCTCCAACATTTCTCTACTGAAAAAGCAGATGAGTGTAAAGCACAAGACAGAGTAACAGCTCAGAAGCTCTAAAGCCAGTGGGAATGCTCCAGTATCCCACTCAGCACATCATCCCTGAAGATGTTATGATGTAGTGAACAGATGACTAAGGAACGACAGTGCAACACAAGCAAACTGAAGTTCTTCAAAGGCAGGCACGTACCAGCTGACTGCTTCTATTTTTGAGTTGTCAAACGTTTTTAGTAGCACTGAAGATCAAAACCCAAATTTATGGCAAAGCCTCTTCTAACCAAAACTCTAGAGAATGTTACAACCTACTTATGAAATCCCATCAGCAAGTTTTTGTTTTTAATAAATAAAGTCCCATAGAAACAGAAAGTATTTACAATTAGATCAAAATTCTGAATAGAATTCACAAGAGAAAATGCTATTTTTTGAGAAAATGTTTTCATATCCTCATAACAGTCATTTGTTCTAAATTAGTACATAGCAACTGTCCACTAAATGAACATTTTTCCCTTAAGACCTATTCTTGGAGAAAAGTATTTTAGGCGAAACTTGTTAACCATGATGTAACCATTCGGAATCAGAACATTTCAGTGATTAGTAATTCACATAAAAAATTAACACTTTCCATGACTTGAGGAAAACATGATGAATTACTATCAACATGTACCAGAAGACAGAATTTTGGGAGAGCAATGTATTTTATTAGAGCAGCTTATACAGTTGAAAGAAAAGTATAGGCTTTGGGGCATTCAGTCCCTTCATCCTCACAAAGGATAACACCTGTTCCAGCAAACCTATCTTCTCTTTCATCTCAGACTGTTGTGGCTATGATTGCACCACCAGTCTCCACATATAGGCTTTTGGACTGAATGGCTTAGACTCTGTCACTGCTAAACTGCCAGGTTCAGAAACACTGCCCCTTGCAATAGCTGAATGAAGCTCTTTGGGCTGATGTGCTTCTGGGTTACACGGCTTTGACTCCTGTAGCAAAGTGCTGACCTCAGTTTCAGTGTCAGAGCACCTCTTCCACTGTCCTTTTCAAACAATTCCTAATATTACTTATGTAAGACCATGCCCTTCCATTTCTACCGAAGCCAACGGGAAATGGGATTGTATGAGAAAGGCAGGCTCAGAGTAGTAGTCTTTGCTGTGTGTTACTATTACAGGAATTCAGGGTTGGAGCTGTGGTCCACCTCAGTGCCCGTTCCTCTGTGATACATCCTCCTACGGGAGGGGATGACCTCTGCGATTTGACAGAGGTTCTCCCACTAAATGAGAGATGGCAACTTTTCAAATGTCCAGTGGAAAATAACTTAAGAAGAGAGAGAATAATGTGTTTTGAATTGTAACAGCCACAAATTAGTGTGCATTGAATTCCTGTCAGGATCCTGTGCTCAGCTGGCACAACTTGCCTGTCTTGAGCTATGCAGAAAAGCTGCAATCCTGAGCATTAACTTGCAATACTCCGTTTGCTTCAGGGCAATCATTTCTGAGTTACTTGAGATGAGCTCATTGCAAACTCAGAGAGAACAAAGCTGTTCACTTTGGCCTCACAGTGACTTCATGCCAGTGCAATTTCACCTGTGGGCTTTAAAGCTTGAGGCTGAATGATCCAATTCCCCCAAACTCCTGGGGGGCATAACACTTACAACACAGGCCCAGAGGTTACCTGAAATAAAGAGTAGGAAACTTTTCCAGGTGTAGAAGGCATGAGCTGAAGGGTTTATTTTAATATTTATATCTCTCAGCTTCTTTATGGCATACTTTGCATTGACTTAGATTTTCAAGGTCTACATTGGGAGTAAAGCCAGTTTATACTCCCTGAAGATCCTACTCACACAGATCCCTACATTACATCTTTGTCCACTTACAGGTCGCATATAAGAAAACTCAGAATCTCAACAGCAGTGAACATCTCCCAGCATTCTTGTTGCCAGTGACAAACAATGATAGCTGAAGTCAAATTTATCTTGCAGGGTTTCTATTACAGCTGTATCTTCTCAAGAATTAATTCAAACCTTGCTTTTGTTCAGGAGTAATCACGTTATTCCAATTTTCTCTTATGTTTTTGATACATTGTTCAATGATAGTTCATCAAATAATTTGGGAAGGTCTCAGGCCAAGAGTTTCGTACCAACCTCTTCCAACTCAATAGTACGTTTTCCTTAATTAATTCTTGAAATGGTATCTAGCTTTTGGGTTTGCCCACAAATGATGGGGCAAAGTGAGTCTTACTTACACCAAGCCCTCTGTCAGCGTCAAATCATATTATGGAAGGCACAAACATTGTCAGACCTGACACTTCTAACTTCTGCCTTTTAAACTCTCACAGGAAGTTACACTAATCTGTGACTCAATTTTATTTTGCTGCTGCCTTGGGAGCACAAAATCAAATGTAACATTAAAATGTTTCCCTAGAAATGTTTGAGGAGAAAGACTTTTATTTAGTTGAAAATTTAACTGCATGCTTAACCAACTTGAGTGAAGCATCAATCATACTGGACAAGCAATTTTAAGAAATAAGATAGTTAAAAAATTATTTCTGAAAATACTGCCAACAATTTCATGATATAGATATTTTTAATATTAAAAGTAAATTGTAAATGTGTCTTTATAAACAATATGCATAAAATAGATCTACTATACTAAGCTCTCTCTTTTTAAATGCTGTTTCACAGTAATTTCTTAGGTATGCAAAGTTTTCCCTCAAAGAAATAGTGCAATCTGAAGAACATACATTATGTCAGCGGATTAGAACTACTCTGGTCATTAATACAAGTCTTTATAGATTTCCTGTAGGAGTGGATGAAGGCTCATGTCTGTCTCGGTTTTCTTTATGATTTGCAAGAGCTGCACGTGTTCTGTTACAATCTGTCTGAGGTCCGTCATTTTCTGGAGCAATTTTGCAAAGAGCTGTGATGATTCTGGGTGGTTCAGCTTCAGCTGGAGCTCCAAAGCTTGCAACAGGTTGTCTTGGATGTCTTCAATGGGCTTCACATTCAACAACCCTGGGCGATCTGGGAAAAAAATCAGGAGTTTTGAGTTTATGAAGAATATGGAACATCGACCTCATGTCTTCATTTCTTAAACATTTCTCAGTATATTAAGCCTTCGCATGTGGTACTTCCTGAGAACTGTTTGACAATCAATTAATGTGTTCATTCGTCAGGTTTTACTGGAATTTGCTCACAGAAGTTTTAGGACCAGTCTCAGAAACAGTTCAAGCGTTTGTGCAGTGCAGATACAGAGACAGGTTTAAACTCCACTGCAGTGCATTTTCCACAGTAAACTGGGAAAGGAAGAGTGGGAAGAGTGGGAAGGAAGAGTGGGAAGCTGTTGGGGACTAAGCAGTATCAGGATTCTGATACAGTGTATGTAATCAACATACTCTCTGATGGATTTGCGTGTAGTTGCTACTGTTAAAAATGTTTCCTGCTAAGGTGGATGTGAAGCCATCAACATTTACAAAGGGCATAAATTCCACTTCTGCAGTCATACAAACCTGGGACACTTCAACACCACAGGGTCAGTTCTCCACACCCCACTGCAGCTGCTAATTAGGAAGTTTGGCTTTTGCATCAGCTCCTCACTTAGGCACAGACGAATAGATGTGGCTTGTGCAGAAGATGCCTTTTCTGGGCTCATGCCAGCAGCCAGTTCTGCTCCAGATGGAGGAGCCTGGGGTGGATGTTTCCAGCCACAGTCAGTCACTTGCACTGCCACAGCTGCCAGAGTCCTGGAGCAGCCTTGGCACAGCTTCTTCTTCAGCAAGAAGCAAAGTCTTTCTTTTTTAACAGCTACTATCCTCATCATAATTAGCTGTTCTGTTATTTCTGTCTGTCCCCAAACACATTCTGAAGTGACTGCAATTATTGTTTAACGGAATTTGTAACATTTGTTTTCTAACTTGAGGTAATAAATTACTTGATTGTGTAGCAATGGAAGTTAACAAAATGGTCAATGCCTAAGCAATCAAAGTTGCTTTACATCGTTAAATCCTCACATATGACAATGACTTCCATGAATTTGTTACTGCTAAACTACTTTATACTGGTAACACATCTTGATTGCAAGAATACTCCATGGAAAAGGAGTCAATAATTTAAATAACATTTGCTGTGTATGAAACTAATTTGATAGGTTGATCAATAAAAAGCAGTGCCTATATCTTGCCTTAAATTACTAACCCAAGGCAATAATTTCTTTTCAGAAAGGACAAGAAGTTGATCTCTATTAAAAACTTTAAAAATAGGGAGTTATTTCCTGTGATTTAGTAACTCTTCTGTGCATACAGTTCTACTAACTCAGCTTGACTCGTGCCGTACACCAGGAAAACAGGCTAAGAGAAAACAAAGCTCTTTATAAATACATTGGGGTTTTACTTCACGGGAAAAAAACTGCAGTGTAAACTAAAAGGCAAAGTTGGCAGGAAAACAAATGAGTATACACAGTCATGAAAACGAAGGTCACTGATTAGGAAAGGATCCTCAGTTCTCAGAGAGGTGAGCTCTGGGGATAGCTTTTCATGAACAGCAGTGACTGTCATTTTGAATATGGACCTCAGTATTTGTTTGCTAATGTGCTTGTCTTGCAGACATCACTTATTTATCCCACTCAACTGTCAATGCCATAAAACATGGTCAGAAAGTCTTTGAGTAAACATCTGCAAGCAGAAAGTTGTCTCCAAACAAATGGTTCCTTTTTATTAATTTCCTTTGGCAATATTTGCCAGGAATTTTTTTTTTAGATCGAGATTTTTTGATCAATGTTAGATATTTATTTTTGATTACCTGAATGCACTGCATGTGCTGCAGAATTTAGTTGCCTTCTTTATATCTTTCCAAAACTCCCCAAATTTCAGAGCTTCAGAGCTGTTAATAATTTTGGGTTGCAATCTCTTTAAATTTGCCTTGTGTGTTGCAGCTGAACTCTGAACTAGCTGGGTCTGACTCCGTGTGCAAGGATATAAAAACCAAAAAGTGGCCTTGATTTCCTCTGGGATTATTCTCCATTTCCCCCCTGCTTCTTCGTTGGAATTTTTAGGGTGTGAGTTTTTCAGAAGTGAATCCCCATTCAAACACTTCTCCCCAATCAACTTTAGAGCCCAGGAGGCAACTCTGCTGAGTCTGGAACTTACCAGGAACCCCCAAATTTGGGTGCCCGAGGTCAACTGAAGTTCAGTGAGGCAGTACTGGCTAAAATCCTTAAACTCCCTTGGAAAACCCAGTCTGATGGTTTTATAATGCCCCAGTGGAACCAGAGTCAGAAAAGATGACTCTGACAAAAGCCTACAAGCTCATCAGATGTTATTTTTAAATAAGGCAATTCAAGAGGAAGGAAAATTCCCATTGAAGGAAAAGGGATTTTTCATGAATGAGAACTTCAGGATATGCACAGTATTTTTGGGGTGTTGACAGTTTGCAATACTTTCTCAGTAAAAATTTCTTGCAGAGGAAAATGCTGCTTCTGTTCCAAGAAACATCAGGAAAAAAGGAAATAAGAGGCAAAAGCTTTAACATCCAGCTATTATGGTATATTTCAAGCTGTTATGATGCATTTGGTTATGTACCAAAAGGTGTGTTTTGTGCAGTAAGGAGCTGCAGAAAGACGGGGCTTGTAGAAAAAAATACAAAGGAAATGATTAACAGTAAACCCTGGGAAACATTCAGACAGAGAATAGGAAAAAACAGAAATAGGAGTGTGAAATTAGATGTGCCACTGTGGTGGAGGCCTTTGAAGAGGCAGAACGGGACCAAAAAGGGCTGTTTGAAAGCTCACAAAGAAAACTGCAAAGGGAACTGACGAGGGAAGGGAAAGACAAAAACAAAAGTTGTAGCAGAGTTTTCTTACAATACAATGAAATTTGGTGACAGAGGCCCAAAGAGTTGACATGATTCAGGTGAAAGATAATGAAAAGTGATTTGACACCACTTTTAATCCTCTCTGATACACAAGATCATTGTTTGAAGTTTAGTGGTTTTCTATGAGCTATTTGTGACCTGTCTTCAAACCATGTGGACTGTGCCAGGAGAGTACCATGTTT
Organism: Oxyruncus cristatus; assembly: GCA_013399855.1. Classification (NCBI taxonomy): domain Eukaryota; kingdom Metazoa; phylum Chordata; class Aves; order Passeriformes; family Cotingidae; genus Oxyruncus; species Oxyruncus cristatus. The sequence goes on along the minus strand of VXAY01000264.1, from coordinate 312,196 downwards.
CCCTTTTTATTATTATGTTTCTCAATCCAGATTTTCTTTATGTTTTAATTCATTGTCACACAGCTGCTTCACTTGGTTTGAAAATTCTGCAGGACACTGTTCTAAGTAAGAAAGTGTTCACAGGGACTGGGAAAAGCTGCTTGCCCCAGAGTTCTGAGTGCCACCAGTACCAGTCTGTGTAAATGGATGTTCTGTTCTGTCTCAGGGGAAAATACTTTGTTTATTTACTTACAGATTTGGATGCTTCTTTCATGTTTCCTAATAAAAATTGCAACATTTTTTTCATGCTCCTGACATACAAAATTGCCATCTGCATGTCTTGACATTTTACTATCCTTGAACGAGTGCATTTTTCATTTAAATACACATTCTAAAATCTTAATATGGTAAAACAGGCGAAGATATGGCTGAGTGAACAACTGCGCTACTGCTTTTGCTGAGGCAGATATGAGTCAGCAGTTTGAGACAGATATGAGTCAGCAGTTTGAGGTTTTTCTTCTGAGACTGTCACACGTCTTGTAGTCACCAGGATTTGGGTTCAGTGCCTGCAGTGATTATCTGCAGTTCTTGGGCTGATTATGCAGCATTTCTTTGCTCTAACGAAGAGCAGGATTTGTGTAGCAGTCAAATATCAACTATTTCTTGCTATTATTCAGTGACAAAACCGCAGGTTTTGCTTATCTCAGAATGCAGCCAAATTCTGGAATACAGTGTTTGAACAAGCAGCAGGGATTTGAGGCTTAAAAGTTCCTGTAAAGAATACACTCAGAGAAGAGAAAAGTGAATGCAGCAGCATCTCTGAATTCACATGCCAGCTTTATTGTCTGTACAGGTATATCCTGCCACAAACACTGCTGCACCCAAACACTGCGGGATCCTGAACACTGCAGAAGATAATACACCAGAGTTCCTCCATGACATGGAAACATGCTACAACATTCCCTTTTGAGCTTTTTGTGTATTTGATAACAACCTGCTTGAGGGAATTTGCTCTGTTTATAAACCTGGATTATCCCAATGAGGTTTGGAGTATTTTATTTTCTGCCCAAACAAAGACATCCAACTTGTTCTCCTTAAACCTTCTTCTTATGATATTCTTATTATTTTGACTCAGAGATATATAACATTTTTTAAGATGCCTCAAGTTCTTTAACATGTACAGCACAGCACTCACTGAGGGTGTGTCTCAGGGCACAGAGGAATTCAGCATGGAGGAAGAATATCTCCTACAATGAAGCTTTCCAAATCTCATTTAACTGAAGTGTATTTGCAAAGTTACCACAACTAAAAGAATGTTGTAATTAGAGTTTGCCATTGCTATGAAAGGCAGAAAGCATTTCCGTTGGACAAACAAGGTGATATCCTACTGCTCACAGAGTCTCTCTGCCTCATCAGTATTAAATTCAGAATACAAGAACTTGTTTGCCATTTTTGTTGTTTTATAGCACCAACAGTAAGAACTCTTCAGCTTTGTAGTGATGAGTTCAGAGTCACACTTGGAGTCATTGAGACAGACTGATGCTGCACTGAGCAGCTCAGAGACAGTAAAATGAGCAACTGTGGAAGTCCTTTTATTCTGTTACTATTGCAGTTTATTTGTCAGCCTCCTGTTGTTGTTGTATGGGATTTTTGCCTTTTTATGTCACAGGCAAATATAGCTGTTTCGATATCAAAAGGCTGAACTGTTTTATAGGATTTGTGGCAAATTCCAAACACTTCACAATGAAAAGCTTTCTACTTGTAATGTTCCAGCTGGAGTTATCTTTCTCTTTCCCTTCTCTTCTTCTTTGTAGGGCTGCACAAGAGCCAGCAGCCCTGAGCCAGCAGCACCAACAGAATGTCACCAGGTAACGACACATTCACTTACAATTACAGCACCTGGCTGGATCTTTTTTGGTTTCACAAACTGTTTTTTTAATAAAGATATCTGTACACAGGATTTCTCAAAAGGACTTGGACACTGCAGTATTCCTGCAGCTAGTAAAGTCCTCAAGGTAATATGAACTGGCTTTGAAGTCCTGGTTTCAATGAAATCATGCTGCTTCTATACCCATACAGTTCTTACAAGAAATACGGCTTTGCAAGGACAGAGCTCTTACAGGAACACAACTATGCGAGACAGCTGAGAAACAGGACTTCAGTCCCATACCACATGAGATACTACAGTCCCACAGTTCAGATATACCTCATATCTGATTGTAAAATCCATGATAAAAGCCATTGTCTAATTGGCAACAAAGTTCAATTGTTTTCAAAATATAAGCTCAGTTTTTAGAAGTAACTGCCGTGGTTTTTTGGAAAAAACTCCCAGTTCTGAATAAAGATAGCGAGATCTTTGTTATATGCAGAAATTAGAGGATTAGAGGATTTTCCTAGAAAGGACTGATTTTATATATCTATACAGATTTGCTTCAGTGATTAAAAATCAGTAGTTCTTTACAGATCTCTGTTTACAAATGATTCTCAAAAAAAAAGGCTGGTTGATAAATCTGGTTCAACGCAGTCAGTTACTTTATGTGGATCGTTGACCTCCTGCATTCTAAATTGTAAGATTAGTCACATCGTAACTATTTCCTCTAACATAAACCAAACACTGCTGAAGACATAGCTTTGCAGATTGCATGTTCCATTTTTTCAATTAGGAGTGAATTTTGAGAGGCCTTTTTCTCATCTGTCAAATTTCAATATATTAAATAATGCAAATTATTGGCATGTTTTGTGTAGTGCCCTAATGTGTTTGTATATTTTCTCCTCCCCCATCAAAGCCAACCGAAAAATATACCAGCAATGTATTTTGCCTTCCTGAACTAATGCAGAGTCCTCAGGGATCATTGTGTTCAGAGGTTTGCACAAGGAAATGTCTTCTGGGAACTCTCCTTGTTTGAAGTGGAATTAGTCGAATAAACCATATTGTGATACCACATTTTTACTGAATGAAACACAATGCCAGGAGGAATTGTAGGTGATTTTAAATGAAGCTATACATAACAATGCACTCTCAGCAGCATGTTTGTTTTTAGAACAATAGCATGTGGTTGTGTTTGATTGCTTAAATGCAATTTAATAACAGAATCCTCTGCGTTGCTCTGCAGAGGAGCTGAATCCAGAACATTCAGCACATTCCTCCCATTGATTTCTGCAGTTCCATGTTAAGCCAAAATATACACTAATCAGTGGGGTAAAATTTTATTTGTGCAACATCACTAACTTGATGGCGTTGGCCAAAGTGAGAGAGTTTGAAATGTAGGTCTGATATCTCAGTTCCTCAGCAGAAAGGTGTCTAAGTGAACTAAAGTCCCAAACCAGAATAGTGACATCACCTCAGGAACAGAGAAAACACACTGCCTGGCTGCAAAAAGCTGAAAATTCAGTGGTATGTAAAGATAACACAAAAAGAGCAGCTGAGGAAACCTGAACAGAGCACATTAGGCAGACACACAATTCCTGTTTTCCTCAGGCATCAGGAGACCACCATTTTCCTGAGAAATGCATTTTTTTTCCTCCTCCCTTTTAAAGGAAATCATTATCTTGCATGAATGAAAAAAAAACAATAAAAAACACCATAACAATCCTGCAAGCCCAATACCACATATATTTTGAAATGGTTCTGGATTCAAAGCTATTTGTGTACAATTAGCAAGCCACACAATCTAATTGCAGGTTGAAAAAAAATCTCATGCAGAATTTTAGCTCTTGCCAATGAAATTCCACCCTTCCTGTTTTCCCGAAGACAGGCCTGATTTTATTTTCTACCTAAATGAACTGCTGACTCAGCAGGCACTTCCGGCTCCATCATTAATATCAGGTCATTTACATTTTCACTTTCTGTCTGAAACTGAAAAAATGGCAAACAACTTTCTTAAAGTTGAAAATTACTAAAAAAACTATGTGTAAATAAACTCACTCCCACCCTCTAGTGATGAGCACTTCCCTGTTTGGACAGGAATGAAAAGTGTCAATTATATCATACAAAATATCATATTAAATAAGAGAGCACTTACCTCCACTTAGGATAATGACAGCTATAAATATTGCCAGGTCGCTGTCATCTAATTCCAGTGCATTGAACTTCACAGCAAACTCAAACTTGGGCTCCATAAAGTCACAAAAAGGTTTTCTCAGGCTCTTCAGAAACTCCCGTGTCATGAATCCTTGTCCTTCAGATATAAGAACTCCATCTTTATTCATCAGAGAAGCCAGGAGAGTATATATGATCTCATGAACCCCATATTTCAGGAGAGTTACTTGATCATTCAGGTCGAGATTGACAAAGCCTGGAATGTTCTTGGCAAACTCCGTGATCTCCTGCACTGCCTCCACCGAGCGGAACTGGCACCGCTGGAAGATGCGGATGGCGACCTCCTTGTTCTCCTCCTGCAGTGGGGACACGTGCTTGCACTTGATCTGATCTTCTCCCATCATCAAAGAGTTCATGTCATAAATTACAAAGGGCTAAAGACAGAAGGAAAAGCCAATTTACTTCAAACATCCTTTCTAGGAACACTTGGCTCCCAAGAAACAGAAGTAGCAAACAGGGGTATAACTCATTGGCACCACTCAGGAATCTACAAGGGACCTGCCAAGGGAAGTTGACCCTAAATGGGGAAATTTTCTTATTACAGCACATTCCTCACAATATTAAAATGAAAGGCCTAATAGTTCTTAAGGATTTCTCACATGGTCTCTGAATCTATGTTAAAAAACCACTTTGGACTTTGGTTGATACTGTGAAAAATAATTGTAAAAATGTGGGGGAGGGGGTAGGGTAAGGAACACTATTTTAAAATATCCATGATTTTTAGCTTTTTCTATTTGCTTTTTGTTTTACAAAATAATTCCAGAATTTGAGGTTTGGAATGCTTAACAAACAAAACACTAAAATGATACTCCTTTTACCTGAATTATAATGGCTTCTATACAACAGCATTTGGTAAGTGCAGAGGGAGGGACCTATTTGCACTTCTGAGTATATAACTTCTTTTTTTGTAAAAGGACAGATTTTGGGTTCTTCCTTTTTTTTTGATTTTTTTTTTTAAAATTACATTTTGATTCCTTCATGTACTGGCATGTTCTTTTCAAGTTCTTCTAGGAAATACTACAAGTAATATCAACTTTCTGGTATTGATTATCTGATAAATGTAGCATTTTAGTTTTAATTCCTTTAAAAATAACCAAGTTAGGATATATTTAAACCCACACAACTTGTCTATGGGAAAGAAAACCCAAATAACATGGTACAAACTACAGCAGCACAAATCAGAACACAAGCAGCAGTTTGACTGTGAAATAAACTCAACTGGAATGAATCGATTTTGAAAGCAGATTAGAAAAAGTGGTGCCAAAATATGTTCATTAGGATCTGGGAACAACCTGTTTTGGAACATGCAAAAGAAGCTCCTTGTTTGAAAGAAGTGGTTAACTGAGGATTTCTCAAATTTAGTTAAAGAATCTTCTCTTTAGAGGATGAATTACTGACTAGTTCATCACTGCACTGAACAAATATCCACTGATATGAGTAGGTTTGGTAACCTACTTGATTAATTAATTAGAATACAAGGAATTAGACACCAACAATTGGACTAGAGAAACGCTTTTGTAAATTTATGATTATAGATTCTAATGCCTTATTCATACAGGTGGCTCATTCCCATGGTTTTATATTCACTACATATTGCAGAACAGATTAAAAAATAACCCAGCCCTTCCTATACAAAGTCAGTGGTCCTTTCCCACAGAATTAGGTTCTAGAAACTCCTAAAATTCTATTCCTTTTGGCCTAAAGCAGTTTTGAAGTGCAGTCAGTGCACAGGTCTGCCTGTGAGCTGAAATAACGGTATCCACACGGGAGAATTCCAGCCTCCCCAGCTGCCGGGGGACTCTGTCTCTGCTGCTCCAGGACATGGAAGTGGCGCTGCCCCGGCACAGGGCACTCCGAGCGCAGACAAGGGACTCGCTTCCCCCGATGCAGCTCTGACACTATTTTCCACTTGCACTAAGGATTGGAGTGTGAAACTGAAAAAATAAACACACCACACTGACAAAAGCCAGGAGGAGAAGGCGTTTTTCAAGATGTAATGACATTTTGGCAGCAGCAAAGTTTTACACATATACAAATATACATGTGTATATGCATGCATGTGTGACATAGTGGAACACCAAGAATGCAGAAGATGTTTTTAAAATGCATGTTTTGGTAAGAGTAGGTCATTTCTTTCTGTTCTTTCAAGGAGAGCACCAAGTAAAAGAAATCTAATCTGGCACACTTTAAAACCTTTTAATAAAAAAGGAGAATGTAATTGATGGCATATTTATATGTTTTGCACACGAATATATTTTCACATATATATAAACTCAAATATATATATAAAAATTCATATATATGCATAAAAACTCATATATAAAAATTCATAGAGATACATAAATTCACATATATATGTTTTCATATATATAAATGCATATATATAAAAATTCACATATATATATATATAAATTCACATACATATATAAAGTCACACACACACATATATATAAATTCACATATATATCAAAATTCTCTCTCACACACACAGATCTATCTATCTATGTATCCATCTATGTATCTATCTGTCTATGTATCTATCTATGTATCTATCTAATGTATCATCTACCTATCTATGTAATTCACAGGCACAGATGTTTGTTATGTAGCCAGCACAGCAGAGCAGCAAAACACACATTGATTGAGTTCTGTGACAACTTCACAGACCCTTACAGGATGGGATTTGTAGATGTGCTTGGGACCTCAGAAACAAACTTCTGGGAGCAGTCTGGAAAATGGAAGCTGAGAACACTGCAGGTGCCCTGCCCAAACTGCTGTCACCTTCCACAGTGGGCAGCTGCAGAAAAAAGGATCAGGCCTGGTGACATTTTTAGGATGAAGAGGAGGAAACAGGATATATCTTGACACACCTCACTTCTATTCCTTTCCCAATGCAGGTCCATAGTTATTAGAAATTAAGTTGCTGTACTAATTCTTTCCCAGTAACTATGTTTCTGATACAGAGAGGGAACTGCAGAAAGACATGGAAAAAGCAATGACCTTCAAGTGGGCTTAGCACAGCAGTTTCTGCAGAATAAATAAACCATGTCTTTCCAACTTCGTATATTCCATGCTGAAAGTTAGTCAAACTGTGTGTCTGCCATATCTAAAGTTTTTATGTGAGGGGTGCAACCAATTTAGAGACACCATTGAAATCAGTATTTTAACTGCTTTTAAAGAAAGGAAGAAAGTCTGAAATATCTCCAAATTCTTTCCTGTCTTTGAAATTGTTAAAGAAAATAAAATAGAGTCTCTGTTATAATCCTGACAATAAAATTTCTGACAATGATTCTAGAAAATATATCAAACTAAGAATTACAACGGAAAACTATTTTGCTCTTTTGGTATTAAAATAGTGACAAAATTTAATACCTACCAAAATTATCTGTTCTTATTTATGCTCCTTCTCACTGATACAGGAGATTTTTATGCATTGCCAGTGAAGTTTCCAAGGCAACCCACAAATACACGTCACTATTTCTTACTTTCCTAAGATTTTCTTGTACGTTCTCCTAAAATTCAAATTGCACCAACGCAGAACCACAATCTGACCTGAGATAACCCAGTTAAAAGCAGGAAGTCATCAGAGCATCATAAGAATGAGCATCATAGCTCAGGCTGGTGACGGTGTTGGTGCTGGGAATCATTTGACACTTAGGAAAAGGAATATTCCTTTGGGTACAGCTATTGCTGATAATACACTGTGATATGGATGTTTGAGTAAGACAGCAACCAATTCCTGAGGGCTCGATATCCACCTCAAACAGATAGTGTGGGAGATAACCTTTGGGGAAGGAGAAGGAAAACGGGAAGAGAGGATCAGAGAATACAAAAAGGTTAAGATGACCTTCAAATTCTTGTACTGGTTTCAAGTATTTTATTAGGTGAACTTGGAGTTTTTTCAAATAATGTTTACTTATTCTATCTAAAAACATTTCCTGTGCTTCAGACACAGCTTGAAATATGTAACTGCCAACAGCGAAGTTGTTTTTTTTTTAGAGATGTGTTGTCAGCATGGCAAATCATTTACTCCGAAGAAAGGAAGAAAAAAAAAGAGGGAACTAACTGATTTGTCTGTCGTCTTTCCTGTCAGGATCGCCCTTGCCTTGGCTTTGGTCAGGGGGAAGGACTTGATGTATGAGTCATACAAGTGCTTGGCCAGCGCTCGCAGATCGGCCGACTCAGGGTTTAACTGGTCGATGTCGCTGGAAATCTCTGCCAGGAGCTTCTCCTTCTCCGCCTGCGGCATCCGCCCAAACCTGATGGCTGAAGAACACGACAAGCAGTTACCAGGGCTGCGGCTGCACCTCAAAGAGCAGATCTGAAGAGCTCCTTCTGGCCCCTTTTGTTGTGGGCTCTCTAGGCTTGTACTAAAACAGCGGTAAGGCAAGTGAGAAAGGAGGATTTTCTCCAGTAAAGCAAACCAGCTGAAGAGCTTTAAAGAAATGCAGACAAACCTCTAAGAGGAATTAATCTATGTGCCCAAACCTTGCTTGGAAATGCAAATCTATTATCAGCTCACCCGACAGGGTTGGTGAAACCCCGTGATTCTACCTCCAATCTAAATAAAACGTAAAGAATATTGAAGATACTAAAATTCAGTTGACTTAGGGTAGGAACCACCTTTCAGCCTTTATTGTTTGGGGCAAATCACTCAGATTCTTCATTTTTTTAGAAACAAAGCCCTCACATGCCTTGCAGAAATAAATTCCTAAATAGTTCAGCAGAACTGCTATAAAATGTTACCATAAGAATTATGGAATGAGAAAGTAGGTTGTCCAGTGAATAAAAAAGCCAGAAAAGACTGAGTTCTTCATGGTACCTCTATGTACATGAAGTGTTCAAAGAACACAAAATGGTTCTACTTCATCATATTATCTCAAAATTGCTCAATACCAACCCAGGGTAGACTCTAAATCTCCTACTTTTACACCCACGTACTCACTGTCCAAGACACTATTTATTTATATGGGGACTGAACTGGGTTATATTTCCAATGAGCCATCAAGACCAAGACTGATGTATCACATAATAATTCCATAAACAGAATTGATATTATATTATGACAACTAAACAGAACGAAAGAGCATCAAAACAAACAAACAAACAAACAAACAAACAAACAAACCATGGAAAGAAGAAATAAAAAGTTTGCATTTTGGCCTTCGGGGGAAATAGAAACATTATGAATATTTTTTCAGTGATTAGTGTCTTCCTTGGGTAAAGCAAAAATGCTGTTAAGATCACACATATAGATGATTATATTAAGGGTGTTTATTTTGGAAAGGACCAACCACTTTTCTTTTATGAGTTTGCTTGCAGTGTGTTCATGGGCAAACCTTGATTATGAAAATTATAATGACACCCTTGTTCAAGAATAAATAATTATGCCAGAAAAAATACCCCCCTCTCCATTTTTCATACGTTATATTTATTGATCAGTTGTCTTATTTCAGGGCTGTAGAAACAAGGTTGTTTATTTTTGTAAGTGTACTACATTTCTCTTTCAGCAAACTCAGTCTCAGGATGGTACGTGCTGCATGTTTCAGACTTGCTTGGTTGTTCTTTATCATTAGGTAACTGAACACCAGTAGGAGACACGAGTCTGTTGTGGGCCTGGTCTGGAGAGCTGAGGTTTGCAGAAGCAAATTTATAATCCTAAATCTCACTGGCATAGGACTCCCTTTCAGCAAGGTTATCCCTACAAACAAGAGATAAACAAAGGGGACAGATATTGTTTTAATATTAACTTAGCTCCAAAATAGCTTGGACACTCCCCAAGGCATTAAAATCATTAGGAATTTATTTTCATCTTTCCACCTTTGTTTTTCTTCTCTGAACTCCCCTTTTTAGTCAGGTATCTCCTGGAACATTCTTAGTGATATGGCATAGTGTATATACCAGCTGTGCCCCGATTACTGACACGCAATTGTTCAATGTAGAGACTTAATTGAAAAGATCAGGGATTTTCAAAACAGAGATTGGTTTGTCATTAGGAATAAATAAGCTTTATAGTGGTATTCTTTTAAAGAACAGAGCCAGACTGGTAACAAGCACCTTGCTAGAAATTCATACATGCAACTAATGCCTGTTTCATCAAGTTTGCTGGAATTGAGCGGGATAGTTTCGTTTTTAAAACCTACAGAAGTTTTCCACATCCATGTATCGATGTACCCTTGCAAGGTACCACCATCAAACAGTCAGCTCAGAGTATAAAGTGACAGTATGCTATTCATGCCACGTTTTCTAAATATGCCCCTTATCCTATAGCTGGAACCCTGTGCAGTCTCTTGTCCCCTTGGAAATAATAAATAACAACTTACATTGAACCTATTTTTTAAAAGAAAAACAGGATTGACAGAGGGTGTTCCAGAATCCCATTTCTGGTATGCTTATCCCCAGAAAAGAGCATCAAATTACCTGTGCAAAGCAGGCAGGTGTTATAAGCCCCAGTGCTTCCAATATAAAATTATTTCTACTAATTTACAGATTGCATTGGAATTCATCATACTGCAAATATTTCATTTACTGTTAATAGTTTTAGAGTAGATACCTTCTTTCACTTGCCATTTATTTTTATTTTGTGATGGTGATACTTATTTTTCTGAAAAGTGCTTTGAGATATCTGCTTGAAAAATATTATAAAAGCTAAATATTATTCATTACTGTGTTATTTTTCAGTACTCTTCCTTGTTGGAATAATATCTCATTTTTTATTTCCACGTGTTTGAGACACTGTATAGTTTTTATATATAGTCAAAACCACATGAGAAATTAATGTTAAATCAGAGCATTGTTTTCACTGTGCTAAATTTTATGAAAGCAAACACTTTATACATAATGTACTAGGGATGTAAAGCCCAAAGGGGCAGAGAAACACTATTTCAAATGGCACATGATTAAAGCTGCATAGACATTTGGTATTTATTTCTAAGGAATACTTGGCATGGGGGCTCATGATGCAAATTTTTCTACAAAGATAATATCCCTGGTTTATTTTTGAAAAAATATTATTTTCAATTCCTTCTCTGTACATGGAAATGGAAAAAGTCCACTCCCAAACAGCAGAAGGAATAGGTCCCTCTCCCAAAGGGAGCACAGAAAGCTGTGTCAGATCAGCCCAAAGCCCTGGTGGTATCACAGGAGGCTGAGCAGCTGATCCAAGGGCTACCATGGGGTTACCTCTTACTTCCCCAAACTTGGGGTGAAGTCTTTATTTTTGTATAGATTTTATGTTTATTAGCAATCTGTCATTCCCACATGTGATTGTTTCTTTCTAAATGAGTGGTTTTAGGGCGGAATAATAGCAGTGGATCTTTCATGACCCACATTTAAACACTATCCCTATTTCATGACCATGGATGTTTGGAAGATTTCTGATCTAATTCATGAATGATGAGACTAAAGGTTCCTAAAGAAAAGGTGATCAGGACTCAAAAGTATATTTTAAATATAACAATTCTTGAACAACACAGAGCGTTGTAAATCAAGCACTCTGATCTTACAGTTTCATAAACACAGGATTTAATTTTTTTATGTTTAGAATATATTTTAAAATATTACAGTAGTTGCAGGAGATTGCGTTTGATGTTTTATAGCATTGTGGGCAAAATGTGGGACAGAATTCAGCTTTGTGAGACCAGCCTATCAGTTTCCTGCTGGAAAAATCATTGTCATTGTCATTTTCAAGGGACTGAGACAAAAGTCAGGCACCAGGAGGCTTAGGGAAGGAATTTGGAAAATGGGATTTTGGCTGAGAAGAGAAGAAGGAGGGACTGATGACAATGTTTACAAAGGTTAGGTTGGAAAAAGAGTTTAGAGGGTGGATAAGAACTCACAGCACTTCTGGTGGTTGAGGAGAATTTCAAGGATGGGTGACATCCTTTCCTGCTTTGCCCTCCCCCTCCCCCTGTGTCCCTGGCCTCATTTTCTACCCTGGACCACTGATCCTCCTTTCTATTCATCTTCTCCCTCCTCCATCTGCCCTCAGCCACTGCCTCCCAGGAGCTTGGGAAGGGGATCAATCCGAATCTGTAGGGATGGGAAGGGCAGGGACCAGCCCATGAGCTGCTGTCAGAGCTCTGGAATCATGGCTTGCTGCTCCTGCTGCGAGGGTGGAAGGGCTTCAGGTGGCAGTTTCTTTCCCAGCAATGCAAGATGCTGCAAGTTTGGGCATGTGCCTGCAGCTGGAACATGGGACCTCTCTCTTTCCTTGGGCACTTTTACTTCCATTTACAGTTCTCCAAATGTCAGTAACATAAAACCAGTATGGTAAGACACTATATGCTACTTTACATCCTCTGGCTTTCTGTGGAAAAACTAGAATATTTATCCTTAATTACAGATTTTACTGCCTGGAGAAGTCACTGTGATTGCTTATAGACTACTCTGTAGGACACTCTATTCTTCTGATTGTCTGGATTATTTTTGAGCATAAAGGAGTCCCCATAGAGATCATAAATACAGTTTCTTACATTAGAAAACACAAGATAAAGCCAAGGTGGATACCTGTCTGAGCTTACTGGAGGCATGTGCCCAGACTGAGTAATTCACTGCTCCCAGAATTGATGATAACGACATATTTCCATGTGTTCTTTTTTTTTCCATTACAGTACTTAGGTTTATAAAAGTAAAGTCTTGCAGTAGAAAAGAAAAAAAATGAATGACATTTCTAAGAGAGCCAAGCGTCTGCTTAGTGATACTTCAAAATACAATCTGAGCAACTCAGGGTTAAACACAGAGCAGCACTGTGGCTAGAGAAGGAAAGGAAAACAATATTCAAAGCATGAGAACACTACTGTCTTTTTTAACCTTTAGCCAAGTGGTATGTAACATTTATACGTGAAAAAAATGTGGCTGTAGCTGCTCAGTGTCTCCTGGCATTCCCCATTTTTGCAAGTGCCCTGATCATTTTGCAATAATATATCTATACAAAGACAGACGTAGATTGGAACCCTCAGGCATAAATAATCCACATTCTGATTCCAAGCCTCTACAATTTACATGTGATGTGAGGAACTTCAATCTGTAGGTATAACACTAAGAAGTGTCTCAGTGTCATCGACAACATCTAGTGTTGCATTTCTTTATGCTCCTTCATAAAGGCTTGTGTCTTCAGAGGTGAAATTCAGCTCTTTTTAATAAATTTGTATATAAATGATGAAGGAATGAAGGCATTTCATGCAATGTAACGTAACCAGAGTGGGCAAAACACCAAATCAAAGCAAATGTAGAAGCCAATACTGCAATAGAAACACCAATGCCCTGTTAGGTGAAGTAACAAAGCTGGAGCAAAGAAAAATGAACTAAGTTGGAGCAAAGAAAAATGTTCCTTTGAGCCCTGGGACAAGTGTCTTCGCCCTTTCCCAGTCCTCTCCATGGCTCCCTCCAACTCCTATAGCCATGGGTCCCTTTGGTGCCACAGGTTCTGCCTTGGCAGTGGTTGAACAGGCAAAAATGGCGGGTGAAATGTTAGTTTTAAACCCATTCTTTATGTTACTAAGCCAGAGAGAATGGTCTTGGCCTTCTCCTTCTTGATGGTACTGGACATGGTTCCCATTGACACAACTGGCAGCCGTGTTGCTGGGTTATGGGAGAATTTGGCATGCACCTCGAAAATAATAATAATAAAACCTCCTGAATTACTATAAAAATACCCACAGTAGCATTTCAAAATTAGATTTATTTTTAAGTGTTACTGTTGCATCCCAGGAATTTGAAAACCGTATTTTCTATTAGGAAAACATTTCCCATACCAATTTACATTCAGTGTGTGTATTAACTTTGCAAACCACAGTTAAACTTTCCTCTTGGGGACAGTACACTCATTTTTTATATTGAAAATAATGTAAGTTCTAAAAAAACCACAGAGAAATTATTTTCCCAGTCATGTTTGCAATTCTTTACCCTTAGAATTACATAAGTCTCTATGTTATGACAGTTAATTCCTGTTTTTACTCAGCTTTGCCAAAGAAAGGCAACAAAGAATCTTCTTTATATCTTTCTGTCCAAACATTCATAAGTATTTCCACTTGAATTGCTCTGTTAATTTTAAAGTTCAGAGGGACTTCTTACAAATTCTATGCAAGAGAGCAGTACCATGACATGGTTCATGTAATCTGCTTACCTATGGTAAAGAAGGCAACCACAGAATCAGAGACAACTGCAAACACCTTTCCTGTCTAAGACTACAAATTCTACTATCAAATTCAAGTTGCTATTATTTCCAAAGCTTCAGGACATCCTCTAGTCCATTTTTCATAATTAAGTTTTCACCTTACAGGAAAGGCACAGTGTCAGAAAATAAGGCAATGAACTGAAGAATAACAATTACACTAGAAATGTGACCAGGGAGAACTACCAACAGTGTAATGGAGAGTAAAACCTATCGATATGTTACATTATGTACTACATCAAGAAAGGCAAATCTCTGCCTCTCTGATTTTTATGTTGAAAGTAATCTGCAGTCACATACAGATTCCTAAACTCAGGGGCAATGTCTCTAACATATATTTCTGATCTGTCTGGTGTAAAGAAACAGAAGACTCCAGGTGTTAAAGCAGCACATTCAATAATCCTATTAATGTGTCATGTTATTTTTCAAATGAAACACTACTATTTTAAAATATGCTTTGTGCACTTACCATTATGTGACATTCCAACAGCAAGGCATTTCTGAAATCTGCAGTACTGACATTTATTTCTGCTTTTCTTATGGATACGGCAGTTAAGATCACATCTGTCATAAATTAACTTTAATCTGATTGTTCTTCGAAAAAATCCCTGCAGTAAACATAAAAACATGTAAAAGGATGCAAGGAACTGCCAGTGTCACCATCTCCCTTCTCTATACACACAGTGAACTGACCTTTGGGTCAGATGGATTTCCAAAGGAAACAAAGCTCCTGTGACCATCCTGTCTGCTCCTGTTCTGATCTCATCTGTCATTTTCAACTGATAGAGGGGCAAAATTCTCAGAAAGCTGGAGAAGTTTCTGGGAATCAATGGGGTTTAAAGGACACTAGGGATGTAAGTTGGGAGCTGAGCATGAAGAGCACGATGCCAAAGGAAGCAAAGCTCCATTTGTTCCACTGTTCGTGGGACAATTTACTATGAAATGAACACCACATTTTCAAAATTTAAAGTTCACTACCAATGTAGAAAATTTTCTATAAATCACAACAAAGCAAAAATTCTGCCAACAGCAGTTTGATCTCTAGCAAATAAAAAAGGTTGTAGGTTATTCCTCTTTTTACAGTCTAAAGATGCTTTCTCAGATCACTCATAATCAATTAATAAAGTTTATCCAAAGTTATCACCATTTTTACCTCACAGGGAATAATAAAAGCTTAATGCCATAAGCATAATTCACTGTAATTTAAGTAATCTACGTAATACGTCTTTGCTTTATGTATGTTCCAAATTCAGCGTTACAAATTTTATTTAAGCTCTGGATTGGGTGTTTCCTATTAGTTATTTTTCTCAAGATACTGAAAAAAGAGAACATGGGCATTTCACATTAACTCTAATGTTTTTCTTTGAACTTAATGAATTATCAATAATTTTTTTCCCTGACATTTCTTTTCTCATTCTTGAGGACTGCAATTTTTACACCATCCACTTCTCCCTTATGTGTTATAAACACTAAATATCATTGACATAAAAAAAAGTGGAGTTTTAAAGCAGAAAGCCACATTCTTTAATACCATTAGAATTCTCTAAATGCGTGAATTGCGTAAAGAAACTCTAATCAATCAGAAGAACAGAGCCTGAATTTTAAATTGCTCAGTGCTTTGGAGTTGGGCATAAGTTTGCTTTTCCTGCATTCTGTGAATTCAGATTCTGCATGTGACCTCCAAGACAGCGGGAATGAAACATAATTGCATAATACATAAAAGTAAAAGAAATGCACAAAAATGCACAAAAAATTGAACAGATAGTAACATAAACAAGAAAAAAGCAAGTTACATTTAAAACTGCTTATGAAGTCATAAAGGATATGCAGAACAATTTACTTAAAGACCTGAAACTTTGTTTTCTTAAAGGACAGATCTGTGATTTTAGTGAGTGATTATTCAGATGAAAACCAGCATCCAGTCTTCAGAAAAAGTGCATTTGTGACCCCTTACCTTACACCCCTCACAGGCATGAACACCGTAATGGAAGCCAGAGGCCTTGTCCCCACACACGCGGCACTCGATGGCCATGAGGGAGTTGGAAGACTCCTCGTGAGCTTTATTGTACAGCTGAACCTTTTCTGCGAAATACGGGGGGGAAGGAGGCTCCATTTTGATTGCACCTGTGGACAGAGAAGATTTAAATGATAAACTCTAAGTATAATAAAATATGTGGAAGAAGCAGCAAGGAACAATCACCAGCAATCACAGTAAACATATCCAGTTTCTCAGGCCTCTCCACACTAAAGGAGCAGCAGACAAAGGATGTCAAGGGATGGAAGCTGATATTTCACTGGCAGCACATGGGCGGAAGAAGCTGGAAGGGGCAGATTCTGACGTAGAAAGTGTATTCCAGATCCAGTTTTCAGCTCTGTAGTGTAGAATGATTTGAAGACAGGGATATTAAAAATTTATGTGTGGAGAATTCATACTTGAAAGGTTTTCCTCTTCTCAGTATCTAATCTGGTTGTATTCCTTTAAGGTGTTGAGAACTACTGCAGGGAGATGGGCTGGAGTGTCTAATCTAGACTAGAAAATATTTAAGTGCCTAATAGACCTATACATAATTGGATTATATATATATATATGATAATATAATATTGGATATTTAAAGAAATGTAGTTCTCTCCTGGGGAACACTGTTCAATTTCAGAGATACATTTTCTCTTCTGAAAGTTTCTAATTAAGAGAACAATTTATAATATTGAACAAACTAATAAAGTAACTATGATATCTTTAAATCAATCATTAGTGGTCACAGGAGAGAGCTGTGACATTTGACACTGGAACATTACGTCGGGTCTCATCCCAGGAGTGATGTAACAGACATAGTATTACAACAAGGTGAATATTTTTCTTTTTCCAGACTGGCTACACTACATAAACTAGAAAATTTTCTTTTATATATAACCTAGGAAGAAAAAGAAAAGTGGAAAATTATCTGTGTAAGGATCAGGGAGATTTATCCTACCTAAACTCTACTGCACTTTCTAGCTTTTTATTAAAGTATTATGAATATTTCTAACTAAATAAAAGGAATACAAATTATTAGCTGAAAAAATGTACTCACAGATACATAGCACCTGCTCTGCTGTGCAACCAAAATGAAATACAATTTTCCCAGCAAGAATTCCCTGAAAGAGTTCCTGTACAGATTACTGCAAACAAAATGATGCCACATCCAAGAAGGAGAAGTGGATCTTTAAAAAAGTTCCAGGCATAGCAACCTCACATTTCTACTTTGAGCAGGAATGCAGGAATGCAGTAACAACTTACTTTAGAAAGGTCCCTTCCTTTCTTCAAAGGAGAATTCAGTGTAGGTTTTTTACTTTAACTGGTGGAAGAGCAGCGTGTTTCCTAGTATGTTAATGATCCAGGGACACCGGTAAGAGCTATACCAATGTTGTGACCCAGATGTAGCCAACATTTCTACCCCATCAGTTTCTTAGGCCATTTGGAATTTAAAAGCTGCACACATTAATAATTAATATGCTGTGTATGCTGGGACATTTCTTAACAGCCAGAGATTTATTCTGCATCTTGTGCATAGAGCTCCAAAGTCCAGGTTACACACAAAAGACATGAAAAGGACAGTGGAGTTTTCAGAAACAAATGTAGGGGTTCATGTGTCTAATAAAATGCGTTTCATGTAATTTTAGATACTTCATGATACCTTGCCTAATCTCCAAGTGCTGCCCTGGAAGGGTGAAGGTCTGCCATAGGTATTCTCTCTTTTCTATCTGCCCTGCAAGGATAGCTTGTGGACATCTCTGCTGCCTTCCAGAGAATGAAGCAGACATGAACATGAAGAAAATATTTTACAAAATTAAAAGCTTACTTTGGCAATCCTGGAACTTGATATCATACTTATAATCAACGCTTGACTGCTCAGCTCTCGCCAGAGGAATATCTTCATAGTGTGGGGAAGAAATGCTTGAGAAGTCAACAGTGGTGAATGGCTTTATGTCAAAGGAATGGGTGTGATCATCCATTGCAGACAGATCCACAGGACTAATTCCAAAATTAATGGGCCAAAATGGCATTTCTGTGTCAACCATTGTAATCCCTGAAAACAAACAAACAAACAAACAAACAGACAAACAAACAAACACATTTTAAAACAAGTTCCTTATCTCTGTAATGCGTTCAGGCCCAACTGTCTCACGTTCAGATGGTTGAGGTGCAAACTCACAGTGTAGGTTTCAGGGGAATGTTCAGGCCCCATCTACTCTTTGGCTTGTCATCTATATAACACATTAGATGTATAATGACATTGCATGGCTGGCACTGGGCAGTTAATTCAGCTTTGAGGTTCTTAGGAAGGCTCTGACATCTCATGCCATAACAGCAAACGAGATAATTGGCATCCAGGGCTCAGCCTTAGAACAGAAAGGCTGCCTTTGGTATAAAGAAATTAAAGCAGTGTAAGTTGGAAAAGAATAACTTTTTTTTTTTTTTTTTAACAGACAGATAACACTGACTTTAACTGAGTCTCTCAATAGCATGCATATGAATAAAATTCCAAGGCTTTCAAAATCAGTTTTTCAGTTTTGCAAATTCTAAGCATCATTCTTCCCAAGTGCCTGAAAATCCTAAGGGTTTTTATATGAAATAAAAAAAAGTAGTTGGTATTAAATAGTGGTGTTTTCCTCTTAAGGTTTACTTGAAATCTTTGCTCATTCAACTTTGTCAAAGGTTTTATCCCAACCTTAAACCCAGGGCTCAAGGAAATTTAATTCATGACTTTTCAAATTCCATATGTATTTATACAAATCTTGAAAGTAGTAAACAAATAAAAAGCTTCAATCTGCAAAAATCTTCTGCAAATGGAGTGAACTTATATTGAGATATAAAATGTTTTTCCAAGGCCTCTCTTCTGACAGAAATCCTCAATTTAGACATATTTCAACCATGAAAAAGTCTGTAAGTTACAGCAAGTGCAAAAGACTATTTTATAACTCTGGTCTGTGTTTAATTTTCTATGATTTATAAAAAGAACATTCTAATCTAAAAATAGAATAGATGTTACAGAACTAAAATAGCTTGGTCACTTTGGCTGTTTAATTTGGACTTCAGACCCAATCAAGAAAGTAGCCTTTAACCTCCAGATAACAGAAACTTTGATTTGATCTGCTTTGAATCAAAGCTACTCTGTCCCACTGCCAAAACTGCTGTTGCAAAATGAATGCAATGGAACAGACCTGCTCCATAATTTGGAGCTTGTCCTTTGTTTTGACGGAGCTACCAGTGAGTAAAGGTGTGACTGTGCTCCCCCTCCGCTGTGCTGGAGTGCCAAGGGAGCAATGGCCACCAATGCCTACAGTTCTCTTAATCTTTCCTCAGGAAAGATTCCATCATTCTTCCACCTTTTGGGACTCCCAGCACAACCCTTTAATTCTTCTACCTTGCACATTGACAACAAAGGTTGCAAGGGATCTTTCTTATTCTTAAACTTCAGATGAGAAATTCTCACTGCAGTGGGAATGAAGGAGATGCTCCTGTATTCCCAGCCACTTCCCCTCCCAAAGGCTTCTGCACGGGATATTATCTCATGTTACCCGGCATGTTATCCTGTTCTGTATGTTATCATGTTATCATGGATGGGATATTATCTCATGTTATCCACCATGAAAGCAAGATCTGTCTCCAAGTACAGAACAGGATTTCTACCTACCACAAGTGACAATTATCTGGGGAAAGTACATGACAGGTTGTCAGAGTACCTTGGTGTTACATATTATCTTCCACGCGGTCAATTTTTCTGTGAGCATGAAGTGCAAGTCCCTGGCCATCAACTCTGGGAACTCTCTTCCTTAAACAGATTACCAAACAAAGCAACAAAATAGAATAGATTCCTTAAGAGCCCATTTTTGTAATTACCAGACAAATCCATAATAAATATAAAAAGAAATATATAATCTAGTATTTAAACGGCTTATATTCCTTTAAGCAAGTGACATCGAGAGTTATGTCCACTTCCTATCTGCTGCCTCAAGGGTGAAGAAGAAGGATGGCTCCAGGCACTCCCAGTTGCAGCCTCAGCGCTCTGTCTTTTCAAGTTAAAAGGCTCCAGTTTGCCAAGCACTGTGAGCTGAACAGCAAGTCAAGGCTGGGCTGCATTTCACCTCACACTCAGTGAATGACTGGGATGTTCTGGAGAAGGTGATGATGTACAATGTGATTAATTCCATGAAAGCCACCAATCATTATAACAGTGTGTGCAAGAAATTCGCTATGAGCAGACACACTACAGCTTAGAAAGGCTCAGCTAAGCGTTGAAGTCCAGAGGTGTGGCTTGCTGGGCACAGGCTCCAAAAGCTAAGAGGGCACAGTAATCCCTTAGCAGGAATCCTCTGGCTTCATAGTCAGCACAACTAAATTATTTCAGCAAAGACTACCAATAATACCAGAGTGGTTTCATGGTAAAAGTATTTCTAGCCTGGAATCTGTGATGGTTTAGATTTGTATGAAGTTTTAGAAGAAGCAAACTAAAAATAAAGAATTAAAAAGTAACCTGTCATTAACAATCCCTGAGTAGGAGGGTTTGTGTTTCAGGTACCCTGTTTTTTCCCTATTATTTTTCCTATATGTCTGTCCACATCAGACATGCATTGTACAAACTGAGAACAGATGAAACACAAATGCCGAGATTGCCCTGAAGAGAAACCCTGGCAACTGTGGTTGCACCTCTCAGCACCAGGTCACAAAGTAATTCTGCTTTATGCTCCTCCTACTTCTGCTCTAAGGTAATAAAATCTGGAGTCAACAGCCATTTCCAAGTCTTTAGCCAAAAGCCTATAAACTCCACCCCTTCCAGAGGTTAATATCCCATGATTGGGCATATCAGTTCTTCTGAGCTTCAGGCAACTGAAAAGGCTTTGCTAAATCGTTCCACTACAAAAAACACCTACTTTTAGTTTTTAAAAATCCTTATGTTGCCTATACTATAATTTCACCTGAGATGTCCACAAAGATACCTAGAGATGACACTAGATATACACCCAAAGTGTATCTGAAGTCTTCTGTTAAAGTAAAATCAAATAAAGCAAATTCTGTGCTTTTCCAGCTGTCAGGACTATATTTCTAGTACTTCCTATGATGTCTGTTCAAGGAGTGGGTAAAGGATTATCTTCTTACTATATTTCAGGACGACAAATGGACTAAATTTGACTTTCTCATCATGCACATATTTGCTTGGATAAAAATACAAAAAAGAAATAAAACAGCAGTGTGACCTGCTGTACCAATTAATAGCAATCTTTTAAAGGTGCCAATAAATTCAAGGTTGCTAAAGGCATTTGAAGATGTCAGTGCAGTTGTTTCTGTACTGTAAGAATATAAAAGTACAAACTAATCACAAGAGAGATGTTTGGTGCTTCTTTCTCTATTTCTGGATAACAAGTTGCACATTATAGCATTCCTTTAAACAACAAAACAGCTAGGCATCAATAATCCCTAATTAATATTGTTCATAAACATTTCTGAATTATGAGAATTTTCAGGTTTGCTCAGGTTTTGGGTACAAACCACCAATCATTTCATTACAGTTTTTAAGTTCAAATGTTCACCTATGACTTAATCAAATTACTGATATCTTGCTCAGTTTAATAAAATTTGCTATTACAGTAGAAACAATGAATTTCACTTTCCAGATGGATTTATATTAGCAATACTAGAATAAAGAAAACATTTTGTGTGCTATTCTTTCATTATTGAAAACCAGAAAGTGAAAAGTGTTCCTACGTTTAATAGTTAGCTACAAATATTCCTATTCTGCATATAGCTTTACTTGATTTTTGCTGTGTATTTTGTCTTTCCATCCAGCTCCCCCCCTGCCAAAATGCCAACATTTCCCTCTCAAGAAAAAACAACAACCAGTTGTCTCCTCATTGCTTTAAAAAAATCCCCAAACCAACATCAAAAAACACAGTAAGTTCGATCAACAGATTACAGAACTCTTTCAAAAAACTCGCATGTGCTCCTGTGACATCCAGGTAATAGATAAATAAGTTTCTATCTGGTTTAAAAGATTTTCATGTGCAAAAATCGTTCTCAGCCAGCCAAGGGCTGCGCAGAATAGCAGAAGAGACGTTACTCTCAGAAAGTCAGATGGAGAAGCTTTAACATTGAATCCTCAAAAAAGACCAGAAGCGAAGGAGGTAATGCTGTTGAGATAACACTTAACACTGAGATATGACCCGGTTGTGAGAACTCCCTTTACTTGCATGGAAACTCCTGTAGCCACTGCTGAGTACTATGTGCAAGGAAGGAGAAGGAGGCACATGGACTCCTGTGATGCACCTCTGTTCTGACTGTGACCCGCAGTGACAGCTCACAGTTGATTATTCTGGTGCTGATTAGAGAAATATCATATCTTTAAGTCACTTCATTCCTCAGCAATCTGAACTTGAATTGCTTTCCAGCTCCTAAGACAGTTATTCACTGCGTTTTTCATATTAGGAAAACATAAAATATAACATAAGAGATTACCATGGCATGAAAAACATCTTGGATCACGAGCTCCTCTTTACCATAAACACTACCTGTGCTCAGTTAACCTGAAAGGCCTGTTATACTACATTCTAGACACGCTCTTTCCAGACAAAACTCCCAAAATATGACCCTAGAGGTATTTAATGAAGCAATCAGAACACCCTAACCTCATAGGAGTTACAGAAAATCGGAAGAAAAAATTGAATAGATAAAGCCTCTCAGTTGGAAACATTATTAAATTCAAGGCAATGATATAATTATATGATATGGACAGGCATAAATATGGACAAATATATATATGATGTAAATACCGACTTTTTTTCTCTAACTAAAACATATTTAATGAAATTGTTTGTGTTTCCTCTCATGTATAAATGTGTCAGTTTGTAAGTAAACTCAAGCAAGTACTTTTGCTGGTTAATTAAGGCCAGCTCAGATCTCTCCGGAATGACGCCCTACAAAAGTTGGTTAAGATCACACAGTCGTTCCTGGCTTTTAATAAAAATTTAGAGATGGTGAAGGAGCAGCTTGATATCCCTGTATATTGAAATTATTTATCTATTAGGAGGAGCAATAAAATGCTTTCTGTGTGCCTTGCAAAAACACATCTACCCTAAATGATGGCACCACCCCTCCTGAATCCAAGACCTCCATTGATACTCCCGACGAGAACTCTGCAGAAGGACTGTAAGAAGAGAATGGATAGTCTCGTGACAACACAATTGCATTCCCCTTCCAACAACTCCATTCTTTCCTTGTCTCTGACACAGACATTTTGTGTGGCAGTGGTCAAGTAGCTCAAGCCAACATTTTTATCACTGCAGTTTTCAGGTCCTAAATGTGAGGTAGAGGGTCTGGTGATCCACCGCATTCACAAAGTGATTCCCTGGTGTCTCTGGGAGGTGGAGCTGGTAAGCAATTCCAGTAACACTTGGGAAAATGGTATCAATTGGTCCTATTCATTGAACTCGGGGCTATTTAGAGAAAATTGCACCATCTTACTACATTTACTTCTTCCTGGTGGAAATTAAAAGGGAACTATTTAGACTTTTCTCTCAGTTCTCTACTTGTCCAAAGAAATAATAAAATCTTCCCCCCCATCCCTTCCCATTCTCTGTGTTATCATTAAGGCATCACTATTCAGCAGGGGTCATATTACTCTAAAAATTTTTAATATTCCTGATTATTCCCAAGTACAAGGAACCTTTCAGCCTTTAGGAGATACTTTCTTCAATAACGAAATGTATCTTTTTCATTCACAGCATCTGCCATTATAATGGACTTTATCTAATAGATAACATTTGCATGAAATAAAGGTAATCCTGTTTTGGATAAATCAAAGTGTGTGAATCTTTTTCGTATTTCAAACAATAACTCAAAGTTCTTGCCCACGGTCGTTTCATACATTCCGGGCCTGCAGGTTCCTAAATATTCCCCCACTCCCCGTGGCAGGACCCGCACCTCTCTGTGTCCTGTTGCTGCAGAGTCAGCAGAGGGAGCACAGCATAACTAAAAAAAACCCTCTTTCCAAGAACTCCACTGACACAATCAGTGATGCTCCTAAACAAACAAACAAGCACAAAAAGCTGGCTGATACCCCCAATTCTGCATTTGACAAAATCAGAATGCTTCCAACTGCAGCAGCAAAAACAAAGTAACAGCAAAAGATCTATAAACACTGGCTCCAAAAATCCATTACAGAATTTTTATTGTTATAGAGGAAGCAGAGATATAAAGATTTTTTTTTCTTTTTATCCATGCATATATTTAAAACATTGTTACAATTCAGGGCAGAAATTGTTTCAATTATGTGATGATGAACAAACACACTGAACAGCAATATATTTGTAGGACTTAAAACAGTTATGCAAATCAATCATTTCCCAGGAAAATTACACATTAAAAATCACTATGAATGTGGGAAAAGGGCCCAGGATCACTCAGGCAACTGATAGAGTAAGTATTGACAGTTGTTTGTATTGTAAATTCAAATGGGTTTTAAAACCTCGGAGTTGCCTTTCAGCACTCCCAGCCCAGGATTGTGTGTTGTGGCAGGAACAAGAGCACTTTTGCTGTGGGTACTCTCCTATAGGTACCACGGTCTCACTAGAACTTCTGCTTTGCTTTTCAAGCATGAATTTATCAAAAATATATACAGGAACTAAGGCTGAGCTCACCATAGAACAAAAGAACCAAACTTCTATGGATTTGTTTCCATCAGAGAACTCTAAACTAAAGCTCTCTGCCCATAATTTACCTGTAAAAACAAAGAAAATATTCAGTGTGTTGAGCGTCAAAATCAGCTCCATAAGTGACTTAGTGAAGAATTAAGTTCAGACTGATAACGTCACCTTTTAGCAGAGATGGTGTGAAAAGCACTGCTTACTCCAAGCACATCAAGATAATAGATGACATTTTCTTCTCTGTTCCTCAGGTCCAACCCTCAAGCCATCTAAAAACGGTCCAAAAATCAACATTTCTGCTAGGAAAGACACCTGAAAATACCAAGAAGATGCCACATAGAGAATATACTTTGGACAGAATGGGAATAAACATTCCATATAAAACAAGCTCAGTGGTTCTAGCCCAGGACAGTTTGTCAGCTCTGTAAGCAGAGGAGGAGCAGGGCTGTTCCAGGGTGCAGCCAAGGGCACACCTCAAGGGTTAATCACTGAGTAGGAGGGGGACGAGCTTAAGAAAGGCTCCTTTGCCATCCACTGTACCAACCTGCAGAACCAGCACAGGGACAAAATTCTGCGAGCAGAAAGAGAAGCAGCAAGTGCAATGTTCAAGGGGTCACAACAAAGCAGGTACTCCCAGAAACAGCTTGTAACATCACCACCAGACGCCCATTTCTGTTCATCTCCACAGACACGGAGGAGTGTTGAAGGCTGGATGGCTGAGAATCCAGGCAGTGCCCTGTGCAAGGGCTGCAGAGACCAGTGACACCCGCAGCCTTCAAGAAGCCAAATAAAAAGTAAGGGAGGACTCAATCCATTCATCCTGTCAGCAAGGCTGCACAGTAAAACATCAGGAGAAACTATAAATCCAAACCCTTGAAAAGGCCAAAAAACCCCAACTCATAAATCAGTAGGAAAGGTATTTTATCCCTATAACTGAATTATAACTACAGGCTGTGTTCATTAAAAACACAGTCCATAAAATTTACTACAATGTTTAAGAGGTAGCTGTTAATAGAAACAGGGGAAAAAAAATCCATTCAGGGAATAATAGAGCTATTTAATTTTAAATGTATTTTCTATATTATGCCTATGTAAGTCACACAAAATGGTAAGTGGCCCGGGTTCTTATTTGAAATGGCAGCATTTTATACGCTTATAGCAACATAAACCATTGCAAATATAAATGCAAATGAGAGACAAGCTCAAAAATGCCACAGGCTACTCAAATATGCTACAGATTCTACCATCCTATTTCAAGCAGTTAATGTAGGGTTTGTTGCATTCTGATACTGGATAGATATCAATGAAACTTTAAGTTATTTTAGGATATAAAAGAACTAATTGCAAGGCTGTGCTCAGATAGCTTAAACAGGAATTTAGAATATTGGATAATGGAAAATTTCTGTGTAAGAAACACTTACTTATATAACTGGAAAGCTCATAGAAAGATGGCTGAGATTTAAGAGGAACAGCACTTCAAAATCATGGAAAGCATAACTACAAAATCCTGGAACTGACACTGTGCTGGGCTTCCAGTGGTAAAAGTCTGACTACTATGGAATGAAAAGTGTTCTACTACTGGCACAGGACTGGCAGCACATGGAGCTGAGGAGATCATTTCTGCTCTGTTAAGTCAGATTCAAAGTTTGTGGGAAAGGATCCTCAAATTGTTCTTAGAAGTACTTGAGTAGAAAAGCTGCACTTTCCTAGTTACAGACAGCTGCAATCAGGCTTTGTGAGGCACCGTGTACTAAAACTGAAATTAGTCCTGATGAAAGACCTTTCAATGCTTTTTGCTCAAAAATGTCTTAAAAACACCTCCCACTCTTTAAAATAGAAATCCTTGTTATTTCACTTCTTTGAACAACAACAAAAAAAAATCCCCTCAAGAAGCATAAACATCTGAAAAATAAGGTATCATCTGACTGGTAACTTAAAATCAGAATAAACCTCTCCAGAGTTCTAGTGGGCAAAGGCCACATATCGGCATTTACAGTATGTCTTCTTGCCTTAGTGGAACTTAAACCTGGCTCCTGTTGGGCTTGAGGGATTTGAGGAAGGCAGAACCAAAGAGCACATCTCCAACTCACTCTGGCAGTATTGTAAAACAAGCCCATTATATAAAATGTAGGCGTTGCTCTCTATGATTCATTGTGATTTAAAATAGGATCCTGATAGATAGGCAATGAATCATGGGGCATTTTGTAATCAGCAGAAGCTGGGTTCTTGGGAGAGCCCTTTGCCCCCTTTGGCAGAGCAGGACAGCTGAGGGAAAGGCTGTTCTTGGCGTGGAGGTGCCTCTGAACATTGAAGTAATTGATTTTAAGATATATCAAAAATGCTGTGTGGGACACAAGATAGCAAAGCTTTATCAACTACAACAACACAACACAATTCAATTGACAAGAGTGCTACCATTGTCAGGACTGTGCTTGGCCCTAAGGCTCAACACACCTTTAATAACTGGCATTTATTACAGTGGGCAGACTTAGTATTGCTGGGGTCCAGCAAAAGTTGAACCAAGTACAGGAAATTCATATAATTCAAAAATGTCCTATTTGCCATTAAGTATTGTAAGAGCAAATTACCTATTCAGAAGTTTCATATGCAGACCTATGCATAGCTTGTGACTGCTTTCAGAGGTCAAACTCACGCTGAAGTCAATAGTAAGTTTTACAGCTTCAATAGAAATTCAGTGGTTAGGCCACAGTTAAGAGAAACACTCATTTATATACTTTATTTTGAATAGTGCATTAGTGCTAATGGGATTTAAGCACTTGCTTGAAGTGAAGCATTTTTAAAAACTCAGTTCCTGGCTAAGGAAGATACATAAGTATTATTAAATTACATATCGTACACATGTACACACACAAATCAATCAATGTATGTTGCAATAGAGATCCATAAGAAATTAGGTTCTCATAAAATGCCATCTGCCCTGTGTAAAATCACTGTTTCTCACTAACCGCTGTGCCCAGAGGTAACCCAATAAAGCCCCAGCTGCCACGGAGCACCAGTGGCACCGTTCAGCCAGGCCCTGCTGTGTGTTCCACCAGGGAATGGCACTGTCTGAAGCTCTTCAGGATTCAGGGACAGGAGAAAAGCTATTTAATAAGTTTATGCTGTGCTCACACATGATGCATTATATGAACATTTGCCAGTTGTTCTGTGGCTTCAGAAGCCCTTGTGAGATTATCAAAATTTCAGCAGTAACGTGGCAAAACACACACAAGAGATGTGTAAGCACTGCAACTGTTTACCAGACAATCTTATACTCCACTGCTTATCTAATTTCATTAGGTCATTACCACCATGTCTCTTAAAGTATTTTAATATACTAATAATAGACTCCATTCTTGAAAATGATGCTTAGCCAATAACTATCAACTAAGGTGCCAATTTAACAAGAAACTTTAGAACAGTTGTAATCCATGAAATTCAGATCTGAAGACCAAGTTTGTAATTCTTTTTGAAATGTTAATAACTTTAATAGCAAATGTATGTTATGTGCACAATATCCAGTTAGTATTTTTCTTCTAAAACATTGTAGGTGCAATAAATTTTATGCTAACACTGAAGAATTTTTATAACATTAATACTTAAATAGCCACATTAAGCTTTCTCAACCTACTTTGCAGTAGTAGAGAATTTACGGATGCAGAAAACTCATGGCAAAAGGCCTGGAATTTTTTCCTTTCCTCAGACTTTGTCATGTCAGTGCTTTTTAATGTTCACAAGACAGTAAACTTGAGCATTGTTTCCAAGAGATGAGCTAATAAGGCACACAACTGTAATAGGGTAAAATAGACTCGTTAATATCCTAAAGGCAGTTCCCTGCCATGGCAGAATACTGAATACTCCCACAGGAAGAGGAGGAGGAGGAAAAAATGCCACATGAGTTTAAACTCATTCCTTGAATTAAATCCCACTTTTAAAGTTTTTCCTGGCAGTCAAACAGATTGAAAAAAATTATCCATAAAAATGCTTCTCTCATATCAGGATGAGTCGTTTTCAATCCCAAAGCTGTCATCTTCAAAATACTAAAAATGTAAAGTGTGTTTGTTGGATGTGGTAAGACTATATGCAGGGCCCACATGATTTGATTGAGTGCTTTTTTTTTTTTTTCAAAATATTTTAATCTCTTGGACAATCACCAAGTTGTAAAAGTTAAAAAGCACTATGTTGCAAAACTCATTCATTAACATAAATATGCTTAGCACAATTTCTGTGTTAAATACAGAGAGTATCTCCATATAACAATAAATACACTTCCCTATATAGAACTAGATAGCATTTCTGATACATGTCAAGTATAAGATAATACTCTATGTGTGTGTACAGTCACTAAACTCTGTGATGTCAAGACAATTCAGACACATCAGAGCTTGAGAAAGCAGATAAATAGCACCAAAGAGGGTTTAACATTGAGCATTTTTCTCTTTCATATGCCCCCTAAATGAATCAGAACAAAAATAAGTTTAAATTTTGTGGGGGATGCAGGTTTTTTTTTAAATTAAATTTTATTAAATTATTTGAATTTTTATCTATTGAAGGGTATTTTCATTAGCTGCTAAAATTCTACTACCAGACCATTCTCAGCTCAGAGGGTACTCTGGTGCTGCCCAATGCAGAGCTGATGGAAACTACTCTTTACTCCATTGCAATTGTTGCCATTGCTCTGGCAACATGAACACCAGGCAAGAGAAAAAAGAGTATCCCAATTTGGTTCTATGTAACAGCAGCTTTTTGCCAGCCTACAGTAAGAGTACTCAGCTAAATCATTTAATAATATAGACACATGAACTTTTGTACACCTCTCATCTGTTGCACAAATGTATCTCTTTCATCTTTTAAATGAGCAAAAAAAAAAATAACCTTCTCAACTGTATGAACTGCAAAGCACACAACCTGCTCAGCCACTTTGCAGTACCAGAGCAATCTCTTGTCATCTGACTGCTGTACTTTTGACCCTCCAAAAAATTCCCAGCTGAACCATGTTGACATGTTTTCACATGTGATTCCATAATTATTGTTCTCAATAGTGTTGCATACTTATCACATGTTTAGATCAGTGTTCTTTGCATCTCATGTACTCCATCTCTTGAAATATTAATTTTTCCACATAGCTTTAAACCCCTCCCGTGAAGGTGACTTCAGGCTGCCTACACAGGGAGTGTGGATTCAGGGCACAAGCAGAGTGAGCTTGCTCTTGTAACTGCAATTGCAACACTGTGAGAAGTATTTAATGAACACCAGCAAATTAATGTTGAATTGTGCTCTAAATTTAAGTTACCTTGAACAGTTTCCCTTCTGAATCTTCTACTGGGCTACAAGCATCAAGAGAATCTTCCCCGTTCTTGTTTTTTCGGGGTCAGTATAAAATACAACACAACATTGTGCTCAGTGTTTCATTCCAGAAGGAAAATGAGAGGAAACTTTCTGATGAAAATCTCTGAACGAGTTAGTTATAAGGTATTAATTTTAAAGCCCGTGTATAATAACAATAATAATAATAATAATAATAGCAACCTGAGAAAAAGAATACTAAAACATCAACTATAAAAACTCAGCTTCAAGTCAGTACCAACACACCTTCTTTCATGTTATTGTATTTCTTACTTTCAAAAGAAAATACAGGAATTTCATTGGGATTTTTCTGGTTCACATACTTCAGAAAAACTTCTTGCAGGCTGGTGCTTAAACCTATAGGAAGTACTGAACAAAGGGAAAAAAAAAAAACGAAACAGCCTCAGATGCAGCACTCAGGAACTGAGTTACTGTGCAATAAATGATACCAGACAGCCCTAGAACAGAACTGTATTATCTTGAGTTCTAAACTAAATGAGTTAAAATTGGAAGTTTAGGGGCTAACAGCTTCCCTAACCAACTCCAAGTAGTCCTGGATGTCAGTTTCTACATCAGACAAATCAAACCATTTTCAATTATGTCATTCCTTCCATCTCCTACTAGTAAGTAAAACTCCCTCTACCACTGGGAAAGAAAATACCCCAAAACATGGATCCCAATAAAGGATTATCAGCACAACATTATCTGATAGATAAAAAGGGCACATGATCAGCTGTTACACAAGGTTATTGAACTCATCCCTCACAGTTTTCTGAGAAAAGCCCCCTCTATATTTTACTGAGAATCTGACACAAGTCTTTGGGAGCAGCACAGACTTTGATGGAGATAGTTAATACTTTTCCAAATGTAATTTTCAAGGGAAAGAAACCCCAAACACAAGATGCCATTCTTTTAAAAACACAGGAGTAACTTACTAAAAACACAATGGGAAAGTGCTGTCTGAACCTGAGTGAAAAGATGAATATACTCCCTACAGCCCCTTTATTGGAAAAAATATGTAAAATATTTGTGGGGAAAACCCCCACGATTTCATCTTCTATTTAATTTCCAAATCATTAATGCTTTTCAAAAAGAACTTAAATATAACCTGCATAATGATACATCAATGTAAAATTCTCCAAAGTCCTGACCTTGTTACTGGTACACAAACCTACCGTATTTTCTAATAAGTAATCTGGTAAGGTTTGGATTTTACGATGCGCCTGAAAACTGAAAGGTAGAAATTTCTTTGACCTTACTTCCTGATGGGTTAGTCTTCCTCCATGTTATTAATATCCTGAGAATATGTCTGCTATGACTTGGCCCTACTTTTGCCAACCTTTCCATTTTGAAGTACAAGTTTTTCCAATTCATCAATTGAGATTGCCTTGCTTTCCCCATGAAGAAATAAACATTTGGACCTGCCAAGGTGTGGAAAATTATTTCCCACAGGTCCTTGTTCCTGTACAGCAGTCCTGTAAATGTCATTCATCCAAAAAGCAGGGTATTTTGTATTTAAGCAAAGTTACGTGTCTGGCAATACATGTAAGCACCCTTTTAGCATCCCATGGCTTTTGCTACTGTTCTTTGCCTCTGCAATAAACTAAACATTTAGAAGCTGTGTTTGATGTTATTCTTCAGTCTGTAGTGTTGGTGACCTTTGGTCCAGAGTGCCCGCGTACAGAATGTCTCACCCTTGTCACACACTTGGACACCTCGAGTCAGCAGAGGTTTGATCTCCCAGTGACTGTATAACTATACAGATCATTCTGTTAAAGGAAGATGGAAACTGGTGTTGCTATTTTGGACAAGAAATGTTTGAGAATTAAAATGACATCATTTTAGGACACAAACAGAAAGTAGAGCATCCACAGCTAAGAACAATTTACCACTAGGAGAAAGTTATTTATGTATAATTTCATAACTCTGCTATTTTTAACAGCTAATCCTGAACAGCCATTTTTGTAAATGTGTTTCCAGCTGTAAAGACTCTACCAATGCTTGACTAAATTAGTAAAGACTCTGATTGCACTTTCTATTTTGCAGACAAGTACTGTAGAGAGTATGAAGTGTCTATCAGCTCTAAGCTAGAAAATCTCGGTGTGCCCCAGTCACCCCTGCTCCACTGGATTTGGGATTTGAGATCCCAGTTCATGTAAACCTGCCTGCTTTCTTTAAAAATCCAAACTGCCATTCCATTTCTGGCTTCGACAGCATTTTCAGCTTTCAATTGAGGAGAAAAGTGTATAATCAAGTTCTAACACTGTTTCAGTAAGATTAATAATTATAGGGTTCTGCAACATTAACAATAGTGGGATAA
This sequence comes from Oxyruncus cristatus, assembly GCA_013399855.1. NCBI lineage: Eukaryota > Metazoa > Chordata > Aves > Passeriformes > Cotingidae > Oxyruncus > Oxyruncus cristatus. The sequence continues at coordinate 279,601 of VXAY01000264.1, read as the reverse complement.
GCAAAGTAGCTATGTTAAATTTTAACAGCCTTAAAAAGAAGGGAAGAAAGAGATTGAGAAAATTTCAGTTCCCTTCTCTATCACGTGTTCTTGTCATTATCTTGGTTTTTTCTATATTTAAAATACTGTAAGAATTTCTTCTGCAAGTAGTCTAAGAGGACAGCTAACAGCAAATCTTTCAGTTTCATGTGGTAATAAATTGAGGAATACGCCACCATTCAATACAAAAATGTACAGTTAAATAGTTATATTTATAATACATTATTTATAATATATACTATTATGTATCTTCTTGTATTTTTTCTAGAACATTCATGGAATAAGATATTATACTGAAAACCATGTTAATTAATGTTCTGAAAAGTGTTATTTTGAATAATTATGTGTAAGTATGTTTCTTTAACCTAAATACATGTGTAATCTTCATACAAACCACAAATCATACGCTGCAATACTCTGGGATACCTGGTAACTTGATTGGTTTCTTTTTAAATCAGCTATTTATCTTCCATTGGACCAGAATACCAACAGTTAACCTTGCAATAAATTCTTATTGTCATACCCATTGTTCTTTTAAGGAGATTCCTTTTCTAGGCAAGCAAGTTTAGTGTGAGGAACTAAAAGTCATTGCTGTGACTTTTTGTAACCCCTCAAGCAGGCGTGTGAACAACCGAACATGTCGCTCTGGTATGTACTGAGGACAAGCTACTGGGACTTTTTACCGTTCTAATTTTTTTTAAATTTCTAAGTAAGTATCAACAGTTGCAAATTTCTATATGCTGATTTTGAAGCAAGATCACCAGATGGTCAATCTCTTCAAAGATTCAGTTGTATTTAAAAAGAACCATATAAAAATACTATTGAAATTATAATAAAAAAAAAATCTAAAGGGACATCTGGATTACATCCAGTGTAAGGTAGTGCTGAATATCAGGTTAAGACGCTTATTATGCAAAACTCCCACTGAAATATTTTGAATCACCTCTAATCCAAAAGATCAGGAAGGGTCTTCAGCAGCCAACCACTTCCCACAGCCTGTAGTTCCTGTGCTTTGCGGGACAAAGGGGTGAACATCTGTTTTAAACCTTATCACTACACTCTGGACAAACTAAGAAAGAAGTCTGCAGCAGCTAAGGTGATCCATCACCACCAGTGATACACTTGGTGTAGACGGATATGACAAGGTTGGAAATAAGCACAACTCTAATCTAATTCCATTTCACCCATCTAAACCAGCAGAGATTGCGGAGGTAGAGCCTGCTTTGCATCTCTCACCGTCACTTTCTGCTATCAACAGAGCTTCACAAAACAGGTTAAACACCAAACTTCGCAGAAGCAGAATCTGGTGTTCATTGGGCTCCAAGAAGACAGTGTTCAGATCAGGCCACACCTTCCCAATGCTGTGTAAAACTAATACAAATAAACAGTAGTCTAACTCTAATTCCTAAACTGTTTCAGATGTAAACTGGTACTGGACTTAGTTTATTTTGGAATACGGAATATTTTTTCCAGCTCTACATGTATATGGTCACTGAGTCAGACAAGATAATTTGGAGACAAGGACTGTCTCCTTTGAAACTGACTGTAAAATTTCCATCAGTTTATTTAATTTACCTTTTGCAGGACAACAATGGCAGCGTGTGTTCTGAACAGGAATGCTGGACCTTGGTCAATACGAACATAACAAACTCAAAATGACGACAAGACAAACATACAGACCACACTAAGTAGGCACGTTCTGAGGAAATCACTGCTCTATAATCCTAGGTTAGGGAAAAAGTACAAACTATTGATACTGAGATCACAGTAATACATCAACTGAGCAAGAAATAGCTTCCTCCCAAGATTTCCATCTCAATGAAAGTAGAAGAAGTTGCCAATTGCATGATGTTTGTCAGATGCAAAGCCTGTGGATTATCAATGGGTGCTGTGAATCACAGTGCTCAACTGTCTTGGATCTTGCCAGTTGTATCTTTCTTTTGCTATTTTACCCCGCATGTTAAAATCACTATTGTAAGCAGTTCAAAAATACATGGTTGGAAAATTGTTAATGCCCTAGTCATAGAATGTCATTTTGAAGGTCCCTGGGAATTTAGATTTGCACGGCTTATTAGGATATGACCTTTCCCTTGATTTTTTATTTTAAGATCAAGTTAAGATGAAATTTCCCCAGTGGGAGTTGCTGTGTTTCCTTCACAGATAAGGAAAAGAGAAATTGCAACTCTGTATAGAGACAACTTTCATACATTTCTACAGTACGGACAACTTTGTGGTCTTGACAGACATCCAAGGCATTCCTAGAGGTTGAGAGGAAAGGCACGTGGTATGTTAACGAAAAAAAACCCAGGAACATAACCAAGGTATTTCCCTGAATCTTTCACCTTTTCTTTTTTCAACATCATCTGAGAGTCAGCTTTGGGGAATTTTAAGGTCTGTGGACTCCCTGCATTCAGAGCATCAGGGTAGCACTGGCTGTGAGACAAGGGTTTCTTTCTGGAACAGAGTCCTATTCCTTTGAGAGAGCAATTACTACCTCTGCAGCACTCCTTTTCTGCTTCACAACACACACCTGTCTCTCTTTTCTGCTTCACAACACACACGTGTCTCTCTAATTCACACACGTCTGCATTTCCATGCTTGTTATATTAGTGTCATTTTTCCTGGGATCTCACGAAGTTGATTTAAAAGCAGGAAGTTGAAAAATCAGTTCTCAAAATTTTCCTATGTGGCAGGTATTGGAAATGGCTAACAAGGATAATATTTCAGGTTCCTTGGTGGGCAGTGACAGAGGCTCCTCCTGAGGCTGATTCAGAGCAGCTAAAGAAGCCTCTTTCTCCAAACTATTCTCTATCTTTGTGATATAGGGTGATTACCAACTACCAATTACAGTGTTTAAATACTTCTGTATAGTAAACACTTCTAATAGTTTAAGACAGGGATATTCCAACAGTTCTTAGTCTTTATGACTAAGTCTATGTCACTGAAGCCCACAAAGATAATTAGTTAAATAAGTAGAAGTTGAATGATGTTGCTTGCATTTCAAAATATTCAAATGGTCAAGATGGTAAAAACTAACAGCTGTTAATAAGTTTCTATTTGGGAGAGTATAATTTTCTCACTAAAAGTAAAATCAGTAGGTCAATAAAGAGATCACCAAAAGGTGATTTTGGATATTTAGCATAAAATTCTTACTCATTAAGCCTTTGCAATGACATTTCTGCTCAACCACAGATACCAAAAGAAGAAAAGGAACCGATGATGAAATAAAACTAATTACTTTTTGTTAAACTTTTCATATAAGTTGCCTGCTGACTTGGTAATTTGGGTAGGCATCGTGCATATAACGTCCGTACAAAGGTACCACATGATAATATGAAGCGTACAGTTATTGTAATTCACCGTGATCATATTTGAAGGTCACAGCAATGACACGTCCAATAAACTCTACAAAGATTCAAAGGGCTCTTAAATCAGCTCCCACCCCTTTCACGAGTTCTGTGGCTCTGCAGTTCCTGGGAGTGATGCCCATTGTCTGCTGTAACCGAGCCATGCAAACAAAAGGTAGTCCTTTCAATTTTCCTGCCGCAGCTGTTAACAGGGGGATCTCCCCGTTACTATTCTATCTCACATTTGCATTTCCAGAAGCCCTTCCTCTTTCAGTGGCTGACAAGAGATATGGGTTTACCACTACAGCAAGTAGCAGACAGTCTCCAAGGCAGACTGGAGGAGTTAATTTGGAATTGATCCGAGGCTAATCTGTCTCTCTTGGGTAAGTACAAAGTCATTATCTACATCACCGATCCAAGACCTCTATGACACTTATGTATCTAACACAGGAGTAAACAAATCCAAGCTGATAGGATTTACTGCCTATCGCTGCAGAGCACACTGATGTCATATACACTGAACCTTCCTGCGAACAAATCTACCACGATTCTAGAAGAATCTTAATAATACAGAAGGGGAAAAATTACAAGCTGAAACAACCTGCAAACGTATGGGAGCACTACAAACTTATGGGAGGAAATCTCTGGGTTGCCATAATTTCTAATAAACGTGTATCAGCAGGCGTGTTTGACAACTGATTCAACAGAAATTGTGTATCTTTTGCTCCATGTGACACAGACTCTGCAGATGCAGAGTGTGGGCACTAAAAGTTTATTTACAGAGGGCAGGACTGAACATTTCATGTGAACACATTCAGACCATGATAAAGAGCTTTGTCTCCCATTAGTAATTTAAAGAATTGTGATTTGGTACTCCCAACACACCTATAATTGAATTCCTCAGTCATAAAATCACTGGTGCCAAACAAGTTCTGATATCTTTTATCAAGCCTCTTTTTTCTTGTCATTTGTTAACATATTTCTTATGGAGCTTTTCTTCTTTTTATAGATACATTTGCTTTAGTTATAAATTAACCCTGGAATTTACTCTCCCAGAGGCCACAAACTGCTTTTTTATTTTCTTGGAAAAGTTTCAGGCTATATGAATTTATGATTTGAAACAATTTCGAATATCAGTTCGTGGTTCAGATACAGAGGAAGGAAATTCAAAGGATTGAAAAAGTAGTTAAGACTAAACTGGAAATGTTTAGATGCTTTTCTAGGCCTTCTGGTCTGGAAGCCATGATTAATTTACCTAAAGGGAACATATTTCCCTGTGGGCTTTCTCGTGCTTCTGGTTCCCTGTAGTAAAATACTAAGATACAGTCTCATCCTGAAAGGTCTTTCTAAGAAGTTCTATATTTCAGTGGCTCCTAAATTTGGCCAGCACATCCCAAAGGTATGTGGAATTCTTCAAATTCATAAAGATATTATAAAATATCAATATTTATTTAACATAGGTTCAAATAATGCCCTTTAAAAAACTAATTTTTCAGTGGATAATGTAATTCTAAAGAAACAAGGCTTATAATATTCACTGTTACCTCTTGTGTCTTTGTTGGTCTCTCTTCATCCGAAGAGCTTTGGGAAACATTGGCTTTTTCCAGCCAGAACTGACCACAGTGTAGAGGAGTTTTATCACAATGTGCCAAAATTGTGGCACCACTGAGAGAGTTTGACCTGACCTCGTAAAACACGCCAGAAAATCCAAATGAAAAATTCCAAAAATCCAAAAGGACATATTGATAGACAACTAAGTTAATTGGATCTACTATTCAAGGAACTGTTTGTATAAGGACAGAACAAGATTTTTAACAGGCAGGATTATCCTACTTCCTTTATTTGTCCTTCTGTGTCACTCTTACTTGGTTACAAACCATTTAAGGTTGTTAAAAAATTGGATTTGATATTAACACACCGCATATCCATTTGTTAGGGTTTAATCCCCATTTTAGCTAAGATTTTCCAAGGTGGAGCAATGTTGAAAAATATGCCTTCAAGATTCAGAAGACAGGAAAAGCTCCAACAGAACTTTGCATTTCTGAATTACTCTTCAGTTTGGCCTGGCTGTGTCGTATGCTGCCTACAGCACATGGAACAACGTGCTGCCTCCACAGCGTCATGGAATAGTTTGGGTTGGAAGGCACCTCAAAGATTGTCTTCTTCCACCCCCTGCCACGGGCAGGGACACCTTCCACCAGCCCAGGCTGCTCCAAGCCCCGTCCAACCTGGCCTTGGACACTTCCAGGGATGGGGCAGCCACAGCTTCTCTGGGCAACCTGTGCCAGGGCCTCAACACCATCACAGCCAAGAATTTCTCCCTAATATCTAATCTAAACCTGTCCACTTTTAGTTAAGCCAGTGTGAGGTAGGTTAAAAATGACACTGTTTTCTAAAAAATTCCTTTAAAAATTACTCTTTAATTAAGAATAACAAGAGGGATTGAGGAGCCCTGAGGTATTTTTCCTATAGAAATAAACACCATGTAGTGCTTTCCCCCATCTCCAGTTTCCCGTATTCAAGACAACGTCCTTCTTCGAAAGGTAAACATAGCTTCCTTCTCTCCATATTATTTCTGAGGTTACCTGTCAGTTATTTGAAATTAAAATATTAGAATTTTCATCTTCAATGGTGCTTTGAGTCTCTGAATTGTCATGCTTTTATTAGCAAGTCTGTGTCTCATTCTCTTGAAAAATGCTATAACTTATTTTACATTTCTTCCTGAGTGCTTCACCTGTTTAAATACCTATAAAGGTTCTTAATGTATCTTTTTTAAGTCTCAAAAAACATGGCATTTTCTGCTCCTTTAATTGAATCAGTGATCACACAGCTGAAACTATCAAAATATTTATCAGCTTTTACAACAGAAATGAAGTTTAAAATAGTGGCTACACTGTCAAATATTTTAGCTCTCAAATCTTCAAGTCTTAAAATCAGACTCACAGAATATTCTGTTTTGGAAGAGACCCGCAAGGATCATCAAGTTCATCTTTTGGGCTTTCTATTTAATTAAAACAAAAATTAAAAATCTATGATTTATTTGTTGACACTATTTGGTTCAAATCAGTCGATCTGACTTGGCCCTGATATTCATTTGTAATCCCTCTCAAATCAGTGAGATGGTGAGCACAGGTCAGACAGCACTGACGACCCTGAAGGCTCAGGACCATAAATTACACCCAAGTGTAACCATCTCCTCTCACACCTTGTGTACACATTTCATAACTTTGTTTGCCCTGTGCGCTTTCACTTGAGCCAAAAGGAATTTTCAGAGCAAACAAGTTGTAATGTATACTTTACAGGTGAGTTACAATGTTAGTTGTCTAAAGTTCTTGGAATGGACAGCAGGACAGTAAAAATTTCAAAGTATTTTTCAGAGCAATGGCTTTATCATATACACGTATTTTACTAATAGAAAAAGAATTTTTCTACCACACTAACAACTTCTTCCTTCAGCAGTGGTTAGAAAAGAAATTAGGAGTATTTTAAAAGATTTTGGGCTTTTTGTTATTTGTCCTTTGATTTATTACATGACAACCAAATGACCAGAGAACATAGACTAAAATGACTTACAGAGATTTTCGGTTCCATAAAATTCCAACCTCTGTTTTGCCAAATATACAACTGCTACTTCTTTCTTGTATGCCAGAAGTTTTCAACCTTAAAAAGATCTCCACATTATACATCATTAATCTTTTAGAGCTAAAAATTTATGAATGGAACATGAAGCACAGATCATCTTGCTCTGTAGGCAGGAAGAAACTTAAAAGAAAACTAATTATAATAAATCTGAGAGGCATTTAAGCTGATTCCGTTTCAGTTATACCAATGAACTGAGAAGCAGCTGGACTCTCACTCTGGCCATACTTGTTTCACTCATGATCAGACTCTCCCAGTTGTCAAAACCGGGTGGCAACACGTAAATGGCCTGTTGCAAATGGTCCATGGCCCATGTTGACCCCCAAAGTATTTCTGGGAAGTTATTGAATGGCTCTTAATTGGATGAGCTAAAACTGGACCAGAGACAATTCTAAGAACTTAACAATTTCCCTATCCACTTCCTGTGCCCAAGTTACAGCACTTCTTGATTTACTGGTATGGTTCCAGCCTTTGCGTTCAATTAGGCTTCTCTGAGACCAGGGAATATAATTGCTCAGGGGTTTGTTTTGTTTTTCCTCGAATTCATGCAGTTGTTTAATTGTGAATAACCTTTCCTTCCTAAATGTGGCCCCAGTTTCTGCCTGCAAGCTGGCAATACCTGTACTGGGTACTCAGCTTTTAGGAAGGGGAAGCATGGAGCTCTGACAGTGTTCAGCACCAGTGTGCAAAAAACCCTGCAGAGATGGAAAACTCTAAGATACAAGTTCCATTCTTGACACTCAGTCAGACAAAGCAAGTAAAATAATCAAATTCCTATAACTGATATCTAACAGGGGCATTTACCCATCTATCTTTGCATCTGAAAACAGAAGAAATATTTTGCTGTTTCAAGACTCCACAATGTAAAGATGTCAATACTACAGCAAGCTGGACACTGCTTAATATTTCCCTCATCTTCTGCTCTGAGAAAAATTAACAAGAGACTGGATACAATAAGTACCTTGAAATCACCCCTGGCCTCCAGAGTTAAAATAATCCATAGGCCGTACGGATGTGGAGGAAAACTCACTGTTCAACAGATGGACTGCACAGCACCAAAGGGCATATGGGAACCTGTTCTGAGTAGTGGCTCATGGAAGATGAAGGGAGGGAAATGTCCCATGTGGTCTGTCTGTAACTCCTTCCAATGTAACACTCATCTCTGCAGTAGATTTTCCAATATTTTTTCTCTGATTTAATTTCAGAAATTCTTATTTAGAAGGTGTTTTCTTTGAGGAGCTATACAACAGTTTATATAACCCTGGAATCAGAAAACAGTGCCATTTAGTACTTAGCCTACCCTGTCTTTATTTAATTTCCATATTCATAGCTGAATGAGTGCTCTATAACTCCTACAGGTTTGAACTCCAGAGAATTCCTTTCTTCCACAGAGAGAGTGTCAGGTATAATTACTACATTAATTAGCCCTTCCTGGAGTAATTGTCAGCAAAGTAGCAACCATACCTGCATTGATTTCTTCTTCCTTCGTGCTTTTTTTTCTGCTTTCCTTCAGGACAATTAGAGTTTCTGTCTACTTTCTCCCTCCTCTTACACTGTCTCTCTCACCTTATTCACCTCAAACCTTCTCCTCCCTTTATTCTTCCCTTGAAAATGCAAATTTGGGGAGGAAAGGAGGAGATGGTCTTACTGTCTCACTGTTTTAATGTCTACTAATTTGTTGTGGTTGTGTGTTTTTAATGTAAATGCATTCATTCTGACACTCTATGGAGATTCACAGAATTTCATCAGTGACAACAAAAGAGTCACCCTCCTGTCTAAGGGTCAAGCTTCATCAGAAATTGAAAATTGCCACACGCTGTATAACATTGTGCTGTGCCTTCCTGTTGGTGGCTGGGGGAGGAGACAGGAATCTGCTGCCCAACCTGCGTCAGAGAACATGGTCACACTGCAGTTTATCAAATTTAGGGTATGCACAAGTTATTGTTATTCTAAACTTACCTCAGCTTCAGCAATATTCACTGCCTGTTCTCCTGTCCTCAGTGACAGGAAAGCTGTCACTTGTTGTTAGCATATCAGACAGTTCCTGTTCTCAAAGGAGTAATAAATAAGGCTAGATTTAAAAAACAGAGCAAACTTGGGCAGAAAAAGAACAATGAGTAGGAATGCCAAAATACAGTGAAAGACCACGTTATGGCATTGTCAGCATATCTTAAACCAAGAAAAGCTGAAAATCTCGTAAGAGACCAGAGAGAAGAATTCAAAATCAAGAAGGTTCCAACGGTAAACTTTAAACTTTGAAAAAGAAATGCAAACAGTTGTATTTTTAAAAGAATTTTCCTGGGTTTTAAGACTTTCTTTGGCAAACATAAAAAGGGCTAAATTAATAAAGAGAAACAACAGTCACAGCCAATCTTCCCATTGCCTTCTTTTGAAATTTCCTTTAATTAATTAATTAAATTAATTCATTTCCTTTCCTGATAGTCACTCTGGACAGCTTTTCCCCTTTTTCCCAAACCACTTCTCTGCTGAGCCTCCAAAGTCGACCTTAGATCCCTGCCTTAATCCACCACTGCAATTAATCTAATCACACTGCACACCAGTAGTCTCTATTAAGATTAAAGATAATCTCACTATTTCACAAGATTAAAAAGCCAGAGCCAATCTTAACATTGCACATTACTCCACCTATTCTGCATAAATTTTGGTTTATTTATATTTTCATTTGTAAAGAAGCAGAACACTGTTGATAATACCGTGATCTTTGAAAAACAGAATCAATAAAATCTACGGAAAGCAGTTTTCTGGGGTTTTGTTTGATCTCTCACCTACTCAGAATTGGCACCCTGATGACCCAGAAGAAGAATGGAAAGGCACATGACTTCCACATCCTCAGTATTACATCACAAAGGATGAAACAGCATATTATGTCCAGCTCAGAGCTGCTGTACTGTTTGCAACTCTTTCCTTGCATAAAAATGCCCTTCTTAACAAAACTGTGACTCATTAGAAATTTGACAGATACGATCCCCCAGTGAACAGCACAATGAAAACAGTGATAGACACAGACTCATTTCATAAGGAGATCTGTTCCTGTGAACTCTGGCATGAGCATTTGAAGGGGTTTGTTATGTAAATTAAAACATGAAGGTATGTTTGTGGGAAAATATATCTTTAATATTGTATTTTTGGATCAAGATTTAAAATTTTCAAGAAGACATGTCTACGAGAAAATATCTTTGTTGTAGGAAAAATGGGTTCTAGATACAGATGGGTTTTCCAGTACTTCAAGCACTGTCAAGAATTCCTGCCTACGCCAACTGTGCTGTAATAAGTATTTCTTAATAAATCAGTAATCCTGATCTAAGAAAATAATTCCTCAAATGTCATTACCTGTGTCAGAATGTAACTTGCATAACCTGATGTTTTATCCTATCTAACCTGGGTAAAACCTAAGCCAGTGCAACGATTCCAAGTGTATATTTTATACAAGGGACTGGATTACTGTAAAACACCCGAACCTAAACAAGATCTTGTGAACATAATAAATATCCGCCGCGCCCAGTTTAATCGGTAAAGTGTCCAGGCTGATCACATGAGGCAGGCCCAGAGAACAAGGCTTTGGGCAGTGCCCAAAGGAAACTGTGTAAGGAACCCTCTTGGGTCTCCTATTCATGTGCCCTAATGTTCTTCTCTGCATCACAAAAACAATTAACCCGTTCAGGACAACTGGGATCTCACAGCACAGCAAACACTCCAAGGGGCTTGCAAAACACACCAGAGATCCATCGGCAAGGTAATCGTAGAGAGCAATGTGGAATTTGCTTCCAATAGCATTTCTTACATGCAAACATCTAAAAAAATTAAAAAAAAAGAAAAAGAAAAAGAAAAAGGCAAGATAGGAACTAATTGAGCTTCCAGAGGATTTTTGGAAATTATTTTGTATTGTCTTAATAATGAAAAATACACTCAAGCCACTGTTAAAAACCTGAACCTTTCCAAGTAATTCTGGAATATTTGCTTTTTTCCTATTTTAAATTCAAGACGTGTCATAATAAACTTTTATAATACTGATTTTGAAACTTATTCTGTAGTTAATTATAACAACTCAGATGAGATCTTTACTAAATACTCGACTCCAGGCCAATTTAGCAACTCTGGCAATAGCCTTAGTGTAAATGTATAAAAAAAAAACATGCAGGAAAATAAACCTTAATGGTGCTTATTTCATTCAGAAAACTGCTTTAACGTGAAACCCTTTTGTTCTAAATAAAGCTCAACGTTTCATCTTGTTTATCATCTCAAGCCATCTTCAGCAACAGCTGGAAATTCTGAAAGTGAAAGCATGTTTGCAGAATTTTTGTTTCCATGCTCCTTAATGATGTTCTAAGCAAAACTCAAAAAGTCTATACCTTTATATGGGTATCTTGCAATATGGACTCATTCGTCAAACTCAATTTATGTAGACTATTACTATGGGATATTTAAAAGAAATAAAACGCCAGCCTGCTTTTCTTAATATTTTTAATAATTTTAAAACTCAGATACATTAGCATGCCTTGATGTACAAATAAGGCATCTCAGATATGCAGTTTAAGTGCAAATGATGGCATCTGGGAGTGACAATAGGGAAGAAATCCAGTAAAATCCAGTAAACTCCTGAGAGAACTTTAGGACTCAATGAAGTAAATCCATCCACTATCATGGTTAACTTTGGCAGGACCAGAGGAACGGCTGCATCATTAGGTCAGTGCAGGGACCTTGTTTTAGACATGCTACAAGCTAGAAAGCAAGGGGATAATATATATTTTCCTAACCCTGAAGGGAATGAGACCCTCAGAATGAGACCCTCAGCCAGTGGTCTCTTCAAAATTTCTCATGATTCCATTAAATATGGTCCTGAATAAGGTTAGAGAATGCAGATAAACTCTGTGTAAACAAAACAACTTTTTGCCCTCATGTACTTATCTACATGCTTAAGTACAGATTTCTCTGGGTGTGACTGAAAGTAAAATTTAGGTTCCTTTTTTTTTTTTTTTACATTCATAGGTAGGATTAAAAATCAATTTAGCAAAATACCACATAATAACATGCTTCTATTAAGCTTAAAAACTGAAATTCAGCATAAAATATTGTAGCTGAAATACCACTGTAGGGAACAGTAACTCCAAGGAAAACATATTTAACATGAAAGGATAAAGCCTCAGTTTTATTTATTTTATTTGCTGTAGACATAAAAATAGTACCTAAACCTATTATGAGGAAATATGTACATTATGAAAGGCAGTAAATAGAAGTGGCTGCATTTTTCCACAAGCCCCCATATTAGATAGCACCACAAAGCACCAGGTTTAGGTAGTAAAACCTGTTTTTCTGACCACCCCTACTAGAAGATCTTGGTGTGAGTGTTAAAACCTGTAATTAACATTTTTCTTTTCATAGTTCCTTTTTTTTTGGTGTAACAAAGTGACTCTTTTGGTAGCCTGACATACCTCTCAAGCCACCATAACTGAGTACTTACTTCAAAGCAATATTAAAATAATCCCCTAGCACAGACAGTGCAAATCTACATCAGTCTATTTGTACATAGGTAGCAACCTAAGTTCAAAGCCTCTCAAACTTCAGAATTGCTGCTTCACAGCCACAAATAGTTACAGCAGTTACACAACATCTTTGTTCAATAAATCTAAACAAACACACAAGTACTATGGACTTATAATGCAATATTATAACATAAAATTCCACTTTATGCAATGCAGTGTAATCACATAATGTGTAAAAAGTTAAAGACAAGATCATAATTCTGGGCAGGACTAGTTTGTGCAAATATAAAATCCTCTGAAAAGAAAGGCTTTAATCAGTGGAAAAACACAGGATACAATAAGAAAACCTCCATTGCTCTATCTTATCCTATATGAATAGTCCACAACAACTAAAAGTGTTTGGATGACATATTTAGAATTTTATACATACATATAGGTAAGTTAGAGGGATCGTAGCTGGAGGTCTATAAAAAAGTACAGGATTTGGACAAAAGGGAATCTAAAATGTGCCACAATCAGATTTGTGATAAAGAGGAAAGACAGGAGTCCCCACAGAGCTCAAGAAATTCCAACACCCCGGAAGCAGCACAAAGTACACTTCTTTCCTCCTGCAACAGCTGCTGTAAGACCAAAACTAAAACTTGTGCCTAATTTGAAGGTCTGGAATAAACTAATACCAACTTCAGTGTCCGCATCAAATTGTTAGTATTTCATTTAAAGAAATTGATCACATAAACTCCAGTACTCCAGATAAAGATACTCCTCCTGTTACACTGGCATTTCTTGCAGAATTTAAAGAAAAATATGTATGACTTTTGGTATAATATATATTCATGGTTATCTAATTTCAGGCCTTCAGTCTCACTGAGCAAACAGCAATTCCTTTAGAGTCAGACCCTGTATTTTCAGCATACTAAACACACACATGGGTAGTAATTCAGTGGTAATTGTGTGGAAGCAAACAGTGTCTCGGACAAAATTTCTATCACTGAACATAGATTGCAAACCTGACCCTACTGAAACAGCAGATCCACCGCTGACCTCACAGAAGATGGAATTTTTTTTTCTAGACTCTGTGCACCTTCCAAGAAACCAACATTTCTTTAATAGTGTGGAGTGTTCTGTATATTTTTCTATTGGGATATTACCCAATATTTTTTATACTGCGTTATCAGAAGTTATATAGGGCCTTTCAGTCTTACTGAGGTAAGTAGGACGCCTTTCTACAACAGGGTTAATGCCTTCCCTGCACACACACACATCCCCTACAAGTATGTACGTAACCACCCACATATGTTCACCTCGGCACCCATGGAGCCCACTTGTGCCTGAACATACATCGACAAAGCTACGTAAGCTTTGTGTTTTTTAAATTGCTAATTATCAACCAGCAGAGTAGACTTTGGGATTCATAGACTTGAATTCCTAGACTTTGTCCTGAAAGTGCAGACTGCATGGCATGGAGGCGATCTGCTTAGTCATGGGGAAAGGGGGTGGCTTATGCAAGTCATCAAAGCATCACCTGCTAGTCCATTCCAGAAATGCACGGCCCTGCTCCTGAGATAGTGCCTTATCTTCCCCTTTCCAAATAGGATATTTTCTCTATTTACAGTGAAAGCCAGTGAAACTGCTAAGTAAGAACAGCTGTATTTAGAGAATAGGGCACTGCTTAGAAGTTGAGGAGTTTTTTGCTGTAAATGTGGGGATTTATTACACATATACATAACTTAATTCTCATAATCTTGTAAGAATCATTTACTGTTGTAAGCATAAACCACTGGAATTTTAAATTTAATTATTTGCATCCATTGCGCTCCTATATTGTGTCTCCATTGTAAATGTGTAACTATTTGCATTCTCATGTCATAGATCATATAGTATTAAGGATAAGGGCAATTATTACATTTGAATGAGTAACAAGATGGCCCCAATCTTGACTAGGCTGCTGGGTACTACTGCAACACAGGTAATTAAAAATATCTATATAGTTCATGTATCATGAATTTTAATTGGAGAATGATGTCATTGTTTAGTTCAGTTCTATAGAGTGGTTTATGAGAGGGCAAACAGGCCAATAATATAATGGAAGGTGTGGGTGGAGTGGGAGAAAAATGTGAACCTCATCAAATTGACTTAAGTTCTGCAAAAGTTTTCAGATATAAAGACTGAAAACTAGACCTTGCTTTTTTTCCCCCTCATGCTAAATTTAAAGAACAAGAGCCTACAATAGATTTAGTTGTACTTTTGCCTTGTGAGAAGAGCTGACAACTTTGAAGTGACAGGCAGAAGAGAATTCCTCGTTGCAGTGGAAGACCTGATGCTGAAGTAGAAACTCAGCCTTTCCTAGGGTTGCCACATGTATTTTCTCCTTCATATCTCCTTATACCTTCAAGATGTGGAGTATCGCAAGCCCCACTCCGCACAGATTCTGGTACTGGGGTGACAATTTGCTCATCACCAGCCTTTTCTACAGTGACACTGGTACCTGAAAGCAGGTACAACTGAGAAAAGACAGACTACTCTACATTTAAAAAAAAGCGCAACTGAAAAAAAAGAACTCAGACTCTCCTTTATATAAAATAAAAAGGGGACGGGGGAACAGACAAAAGAAACGTAAAAGCTTTACCATTTAATGTAGGAATCAATTTACATTTCATATTCCTGAGAATCAAAGTATCTGAAGACAAATCCTATGGCTCTTTTTTCATTTTATGAAATTTTTCATTCTGCCTTGGAAAAATCTCCATAGGGAAAAAGATGGGGGCAAGGAGGAGATTTTTTTCCCAAGTACTCAGTAACAGTTAAATTAAATCCTTAAGAACAGACCTCTTAATGGGAAACTCCAACTTCTGTTTGTGGCATGGAGGTGTAGGACTTGAGTACAACGGTGTTCTCTTGCTTTGGACTAGTTCTTTTTCTTTTGTTAGTTCACAAAAAGTTATCTGATACACAAAGAACATTTGGCATAAAGTACCTGAAAAATAGATCCCTGCTGTTAAAACTATCCATCATTATGGAAATGATTGGAACAATTAGAACTCACCATCTAATATCCTACATTTGATAAGCCTATCAGTGATAAAAAAAATAAACTAGTAGCAATAACTAATGGAAAGTACTGTATCCATGACTTCAAAAGAACCTAGCATGGAGAATGCATAATTGTATTGTAATTTCACTTGAGGAACTGCACTGGAAACTGTTTTACTGCATGACTTTGGCAGATATGGGAATAATACTTGTGACAAAAGATTGTAAAAGAAACACAGATTCTGAATATCAAATACAGGCAACTAGAGATCCACAATTAGGCAACAAAAATTCCTAGTAAACATATTCAGCTCCATTCTGAACAGATTATATGTAAAAAAAAGGGCCTCAGAAATCAAGGTGAAACAACTAAGTACGCTTTTCATTGTCTAGTCCGGCTTTGTACAAGATAGTTTTTATTCCACTTTTAAACTGTCCCTCGTTTTTACAATACATCTTTTCTCAAAATTCATTAGCCATTGCTGTAAGTAGAAAATTATACTGACAGTAATTGAAGCTGTGCCTAAATTTATTTTATGGACTTAGAAAGAGACTTACGGTTATTAAAAGAAGCTCACAAAAGAGTCAGATTTAGAAGCAGTGTTGATAGTGGGTGTTTTTAGTACCATAAGGTAGGTTGAAAGGCATAGTTTCAGTATTCTTCAATTAAATTAAAATATTTTACCACCTTCTTTTGGTAAAAATTTTCTGAGAATTCATTTTATGAAATATAAATGAGGAAAACAAGAATGATTTATATATTCTATATTGTAATGGAAGTTTCATGGAATGCTGATGTTTAATACATTGCATTATCCAAGGAATTTGACACTGAAGCATTTCTAAGAAACACAAACTATCTTAATGCTGATTACAAGTGTACAATCTCTGAACCACTACCAGTTAGTGGGGTAAAAACTGATGTCTAGGAACATCAAAATTCAAAACTTGCCGGTCTAAAATACCATTAAATTATATTTCTGATTGGTTATCAAAGTTCATGCCAACTATTTTTTCAACTCTCTCTCCCCCTGACAAGTCCATGCTTATATTGTGCCACGTCTTAACGCACTGCTAACAGCAATTTCTTACAATCTCATAATTAAATCTCTAAGCAATTTCTGCAGCAATTTTTTTGGTGACAGCCAAAGAGAATAATGATGTCAAACACATGACTTCATGCAACAAATTCTGATATTAATGAGAACACAACATTTGCAACTTCTTTCCGAAGCAGAGTGCTGAGTATCATATGTCATAGTCACTTGGTGTGCACTGAGAATTTTTAGTTGACTAGTAACAACTCATAGTAATCTTTTGAAAGGTAAATTACTTATTAAATTACGGACTAATTGGTACCAGAAAAAGAAAATTTTAATAGACATTTTTAAATGGAATCATGTGCCACATCAAAAGCTCATTCAGAGATGGGGCAGTGAGTCACAAATACAAGGCTAACTCAAAATCCTAGTTATTTCCAGAAGAGTTATAGTTGATCCATCTGATTTAAAGGAACTTAGACTCCACAGTACATGAAGAAATTGATAATTTCCCGAGTTTTTAGTCAGAATAAATACCAGCCTTACATCACTAATATTAATAAATGCATCCCTGTTAAGTCAGCATTGTATTGTCGTGTGTACACAGTGCCCCAAAGTTACAACACCACAGGAACTTGCACTCTCTAGCTGCAGAATACCCTGGAGAGAAATGGCACCAGGAAGATTACAAAACACTCCTGCGAACCTGAGGCATGCCATCAAGACACAATATATTTCAACATAGCATCTTAGTTGTTGCAGGCTCAGAAAGGCTGCCCGACTTTCTGCGATTGAGAAATTTTTAAAAAAATAAATAATTAAAAGGCTGTTCATTCATTAAGAGCAGGAGCCAGGTGAGGCCAGCACTGCCCTGTGGGTGCCTGTCCCTGAGGCGGGGACGTCCCGCGGGCTGCCCCGTGCAGCGGATCCGCATCACCCTCCCCCTCCCCGGGGGAATCCCCCCCGCAGCCCCGGAGCATCCTCCCCGGGAGGCACCGCGGCCGGATCCCCGGAGCGCCCGCGCCGGTCCCGGTACAGCACCATGGACACAGCGCCCACGCTCCCCGCGGGCGGGAGGCTCCGGCAGAGGCACCTGGAGGCGGCCGGGGGTGCTCCGGGCCCCGCATACCGCTCCCCTCCCGCACGGCCCCGCGGGCTCCGCAGCCGCCCCGCCGGTC
>VXAY01000264.1:244774-261627 GCA_013399855.1 Oxyruncus cristatus | reverse complement strand
CCCCGCAGCCCGCACTGACCTGGCGCTGTCAAGTCTCAGCGGGAGAAACTGTTCTCTTCTAGTGGGATAAACTCCCCGGCTCGGCCCGTCCTCCCGGACAGGGACCGCCTCCCCGGCCGGCACCGCCTCCCGCCGGCCCGCGGCGGGCGCTGGGGGGAGCCGAGTGGGCTGAGGGGTCGAGGGGGCGGCGGGCTGAGGGCACGGACCGGGGGACGGGGAGACGGAAACGGGGGCGGCCGCGGGGCAGCGCGGCCACAGGGACGGGGACAAGTGGGACAGCGGGTCCATGAGGAGAAGAACGAGGAGGAGGAGGAGGCGCCGCCGCTCCTTCCTCTCCCCTTCAGACCGTCCCTCCAGCCCAGCCGGTTCCCTCCGGGTCCGCGCCCGCCGAGCGGAATCACCCGTCTGTACCTGAGGGCAGAGCGCGGGCCCCGGAGTGGCTCTGGAATTTGATCTCTGCTCCCTGTAATCTCCCGTAACTGAAAATTCAGTTTTTCCGCCTGCTGACTGCTTTCTCTTTTGCCTTCCCATTCTCCAGCCTCTTCTCTGCGCTGTGTAGTTGGCTTGGTCACCTCACGTAAGGTTGTGTCCTGCTGTGACAGGAGTAAAGGCTTTTCTGAAAAGGTTTTTAGCAGTAACAGAGGTAAATCAAATTCTTCTTTTCCCCTCTTTTTTTTTTAAAAAAAAAAAAAAAAGCTAGAGATTATCTCTCCCCCCTCTTCCCCTCCCAGGAATGCAGAGACAAGCGGTACAGGCTGTGTTCGGTACCTCTCCAGAGGCAGCAAGTCCCAACAAGCATGTCACCTCCTCTATCTCACCCTCCGATTCTTTTAAAAAGAAGTTAGATGAGGAAGAAAAAAAGGCATAAGATCAACAGGTTTTAGAGAGTCATCCTATAACTCAAGGTGCCCCAGGATACAACAGTTTATCTTTAAAACCTCTTGATCCCTTGGACATCACTGGAAGATTGAAGGATCCTAAATTTGCCTCATTATGGTTCTTAGTCATCAAGCATTTTGAAAGAGAGCCTGCATTTGCTTTATTATTTGTATACTGAAGGCAATTTATAGATTACAGTTGAACACGTCAAAATACCTGGACTACCTACAGATACTAACTTTGCCTACAGCCTTTTGTTTATGAGAACAACCTTTCTGTCTGTAGAGGCTTGAAGCCTTGTGTTAATTTTTGAGAATTATCTGTCTATTTGTATAGGCTTGAGGTGTTACCTCTGCCTTGACAGATCAAGGAATTTTTTTCAATTCATGCTTTTCCCCCCATCTGAATTTTTAGCCCTAGAAATGTGGAAATATATTTTTGTAAGTGGTTATTTTTTGTTTGTTTGGGGTTTTTTTTTAATTATTATTTTTATTTTAACATACTGCAGTAATATCTATTCCAGTAATACCCTCATGCAGAATTAGAAGCTAGGTAGTGAAAACAAGTAAAACAAAACCTCAGAATTAGCTCAAAATGTCATGGATGAACAAACAGGCAAATGTGGGTAAAACGATCTGAACATTAACAGAGGTTTTAAATACGTAAATTATTAATATTTCTAACCACATTACAGCAAAATCTGTAAAGTTTCAATAGGAAGTTAAAAGGAGAAGGATCTTAGCTGGGCACTTCACAGAGTTCTGATTTACTCTGGTGAGAACACAATAATACTGTTCTCTGTGTGAACTGCTGGAGAATGTACCAATTGAGTTTAAGTGTCTGGATAATAGAGGATCCCTCCCAAAACTCAAGGTTTTAACATGCAAATTTTTTAAAACTCCATGCAACTGGAACCATTCCAAAAATTGTCAGGTATTGATGAACATCCGACTGTGACTATGCACTCAGGCTTTGAGTCGAGACTTTTAATTAGTGTAGAAGTGAAGCAGAAATACAAAGTTTTGATTTTAATTAAATTGCACGGATGAGACAGCCATGTCTAACTCAGTCCAGGGAAATCAGCCAAACACAGCTTTCAGGGAAGTATTACGAATACCGTATCATTTTAGTTCTGTTCTTAGCATTATATGCTTCTTAGCAAGTCCATCCTTTGAACAGAACTCATAAAATATAGAGCAGAAACAGTAATGTTGACTTACATACAAAATTACTTACATTTTGTAAATATGCATTTTAACAGAGAGACACAGGAAAGGAAAAAAGTTACTTAGTCTGATTTCCTGCTTAACGTAGATTTTTAGGTAGGATTTGGTATCTCATTAAATGTTTCCTTTAGACAGACAGCTAATCTTATTTTGAAGAAGCACGAGATGAAGAACCTGTACATTTTCTTTGGTAGTTAAAAGTATGCCTTATTTATAATTTGAATTGATTTGTTTTTCCTTAATAAAGGGCGGGCTTTTTCCGCACATGGAACACCGAAAGCCGATAATTTCTGTATTTGTATAGAAATAAAATAGGCTACAAATAAATTATCTATTCTATAATTAATTTTAGTGTCTTTATGCTGTAATGAAATGGTCATAATAAAGAAATTATAAGTTTATCATAAGCTTTTGTTTGCAGTATTTGACTGCACAGTTCTTGATGTTTTGGACTTTCTCCCTGACTTCTCTGAGTTCCTAAGTTTGGCTGGGACCTCTAAGTGTCATGAAAGAAGTATGAAATGTCAGGCTCAGGCCCTCCTGAACCATGGGCAATTCTTCCCAAAGTTCAAAGAGAAGCAGAAAAGAGCCTCTCAGCATCAGTTCCAGTTTTAAAATTAGATCATAATTTGTCTTCACAGAAGATCAGTTATACTTTGTTTTTCTTATTGGATATAAAAGCATTAGTTAGTTCTTTTCATGTGAAAGAATTGTATTTTATATTAATTTTAATAATTAAGTTTTTAATGGTAAGTCTCTTTGAAGCATTTATTGAGAAAAAATATTATTTCTGCATACACTTATTACTGACTGACTGTACATTAATAATTTCATTTATTCAGAAAATCTGAAGCAGATTAAATTGAATCATATGGCAAAAATAGGGTCACTGCAATGAGAAAGAGTGGAATCTTGTGGAATCTCAAGATGGATAAAGGTATTAGTAATGACCAAATAACCTCTCTTAAACAGTTTTATTCTCTTTCCCATCTTAATGAATGAATTTCTGTGCAATGGTTTCTAAGGAATGCCAGGCAGGGGTTTATGGTTAGAACAATGAATATATCAGAGACTCTCTGTGATGCTGTGATTTTTATGATTGGCTTGAAAAGGGTAGAAATATTATAGTGATATAGAGGTGAAAGATTTATACTTCTTCCCCTCTCTGCAAATGTACAAGTTCCAACTTTTACTTACTTTTGGTGTTTCCACTGTGTCTGTGCTTTCAGGCTCTAGGTGCATTACCCGAGTTTAAAATCACAAACCACGCAGTGCGTCCCGTCCCAGAATTTTAGATAGAAGGAAAAAGTAGCCAAACTTTTATCATCTAGAGGACAATCTCATACACTAACAGAGTGACCATAAATCTGCCAGTCAGAAGAACAAGTTCTGATTGTATAAATTGCATTGGTTTAAAGTAATGGAGTTTAGGAAAGCTAAAAAACTGTTGTATTGCTGCCTTTTCTAAACTTACCCTGTATACTTTCTCTTTTGTAATGTAATATTTTAATTCACGTATCTGGTGTTCTTTTATTGATAAAAAGCATATCTTATTTGTCTTAGCATATCTTACTCTGTCTTTTTGGCAGTTTTTGGTCTGGGAAGGCGTGTTTTTAAAAAGTAAGTCATAATATTACGCCACACTCCTATCTATCTTCAGCTTTCACATTCTGTATGTAACACACTTCTACTTGAAGGAAATCAGAAGTTTCAACTTCTATGAGTAGCATTTTCTGCAGATCTGTGGCAAAACCTATACAATAAACTGCATTTCTTTAAATGATGGTAGAGGACTGTCCCTTGGTATGATTCCAAGCTGTTTGGAGATCTCACTCCGGTATTTTACACTGCATTTCACACGCTGTGCCTCGGATCCAGCAGCAGAGAGAGGACAAGGCATAATACAGATTTTTCATAGATAACTGTAGAGCGGGTCAAAACAAGAACCCGTTACAAATGAGCCTCCTTTGCCTGAACTTTGAGGCTTAGATAAAAAGAGAACAAAATCCAAATCATGCCTGTTTTAAATTCAGTAAAGCCAAGATCACACCAGGCTGCCTACCTCTAATTATAATGTTTTTTTCATGATCCTTATTCTCTCCCCAACTCTTGACTTTTCTGATTTCATCCTCTCTTGAAGAGAATAACTTCCTCTCTAGGATTGTCTGGTTCTTCTCTAATTGCATATTATATTCATGTTCTAGTCCTATTCTGATCAAATGGGCACAAATTGCATATCACACACAGTAGGCAAAATAATATATAGGAATAAAGAGCTCAGGCATATACTGCTATCTGTCAGATTTGTTAATCCATCAGAAATTTATTTTGAAAGGAATCCTTTAAAGAAACTTAAAGTTTTAGGTCATTTTGAGTCTCATTTAAAAACAGTTTATCCTAATTTCTTGGGAGATTGAGTTAGAACAAATTTATGAATGTAACTTGCTCAACCTCAGAAATTCAGATTTCTACAATTACACATGCTTAGACATCTGAAATTAGTAGCTGATGCAACCAAGACTCGGAGTTGTGCTAATCTAAGATGGGAAGGAGGTGGCTGGTCTTGTGGTTAAAGCATGGGACTGACTGCTGAGAGGTCTTGCTTCTATTCCTGGTTGTGTCACTGGCTTCCTGTGGGTCACTAAGTCACTTAGCTCTGTCTAGTTTTACTCATATAAAAACCAGGAATAATACTTACATTGCTGTGAGACGTAATACTTACATTACACCGTGAGACTGAAGTCATCAGTGTCTATACAATTATTTTTTGCTCATAAAAGGATTTAGTGTAAAATTGTATCAGCAGATAACAACCTATATTCCTAATTTATTTCCTTTCATGTAATTTGCTGATTTTCTCACACAGGAATTCACCAATTTCAGTAAAGATTAAAAACTCAGAAGTGCAAATTTTAACTTCCAGAGTCTAGAGAACTTTGCTTCCAGGTTCTAATTAAACATATGTTCATGAAGAGAATTGAGTTTTTTTTGTAAGAGTGTGAGAAAGGTAGTTTCGTGCTATTTACTCCCTCATAATTGTTAAAAAATAAATAATACCCCCTCTCCCATTGTTTCTTTTGGAGGGCTGTGTGAACATCTCTTGGTACTTCCATTTCCTATAACCTTTGTCCCACTTTATAGTTTTTATACATTGTTGTGATGGAATCAATTTGAATGACTATTTTTAAAATCCCTGTTTTTTACATATTTTACCCGAATCTCCAGGGTGCTCAGATAGATGTAGGAAGTACTGCTGGTCCATTAAAGGGTGATTCTGTAGAAAAACAGTTTATACTGCAGCTACTACATCCCAGCAACTCCTGGTATACTCCTTGCGTTAAGGGGTAGTTCTCAGGATTTCTGTCACAGTGGCATGAATCTCATGGTCATGGTAACAGAACTTTTATTTCTATTGCAGAGAGGTTTTAAATCAATGTACCTCTTTCAAATGCCTGGCAAATTAGGTCTATATTACAGCTTATATTTATACTCACACACACATTTTAAATATTTTATAATTCTTTAGGACTGATACAGATAGTAAAGACTGAGAGAGAGAGTTAGATGACATTCAGACTGTCCTGTGGATTTAACTATAATGGCTTAAATACTTTCATTAGTCTTTAGAACAAATGGGTTGAATGTCTTTCTATGGTAATAAGACCAAAAACTGAAAAAGCAGTTCTTTGATTGTCTTTGTAATTAACATATATTAATTATAAAGCTAACTATTCTAAAACCATGTCATTTTAGTAATATTTGTCTCGAAAGAACCACCAGGAGTGGCATAACAATGAAGTGGGAGCATCCTTTTCTTACATCTCACAAGTTGTATTGCAGAGGCTTCTTTTTCCATGGGTGTTGTGACCCCTGAGGTGGGTCCAACCAAATACACACCAAACTCAGCCTTCTAACTTTCACACAGGCAGTGCTGTGAGACTCCAGACAGCAGCACAGTGAATAAGTACATCAATATTTGTACTTTTAGGGCATGATATTTTCCAGTGCTGCTTTGTAAATGTACACAGATGCTAAACTCAGATGAGAGTTTCTACTGCGTAAGCAATACCTGCTTACACTGTGATTAAATCTTCATCATAAAGATGTGCTGCCAACATGCAGGGAATTTTGCTGGGCAGAGAAGCAGTAACTTTAATCCTTACTGATCCTTGGATTTTGTTTTGCAGAAGTACAAGAAAGTAAAATATGCCAGGCAATGCAGCTTGAAATAGCTCTTATTTTTAAGTCATCACATTTCATTCATGCAAATAGTTCCATTGCTTTGTCTGCTGCTCTTCTGAACTGACTCTTGTTAGTCTTTCAAATAAATCATTATTTTCATTTAAGACCTTAAGACCCTTAAAAAATGAAGTTAATAACTGGTTGTTAGTCTGTGCTAACCATTAAAGGATGCCAGGTAACTTTAGCAGTGAATCAGGGGCTATTTTGGGAGAAAAATATTACAATAATTTGCAGGAAATAACCTTTTTGTTCCAAAACAGCTGTCATTGAACACTATTATATCTACAACAATTAAAATTATCTTTGGTAACTTTTAGTATTTGGCACTGCTCCATTATTGTTCAGTTAAATATTTTTCAAGTATGTTAGGACTTCTGCCCACTGTGTGCTTGAAACCTTTCATTATCAATAGAGAAGCTCTCGGTTTTGTCACATTGGAGTCTCTCAGGGCAGGACATGTGATATCTTCTGCCAAGGTGCTT
The DNA here is from genome assembly GCA_013399855.1 of Oxyruncus cristatus. Taxonomy (NCBI): domain Eukaryota; kingdom Metazoa; phylum Chordata; class Aves; order Passeriformes; family Cotingidae; genus Oxyruncus; species Oxyruncus cristatus. Next base: position 254,798 of record VXAY01000264.1, on the reverse strand, counting down.
TGCCATTCTATAGAACGGCAACAGGACTTCTCCTGAACACTGACGGCTCAGCATTGGCAGGATAAAATTTACCTTCTCGTACAAAGAGTTGAATGCCAGAAAAAAAAAAAATCTACTAGTTAACATATAAAGTGAATTAGGAAATGTGCAAACATCCTGGTGAATTTAAATAGCTGGTTGGATCAGAAATGGAGGAAAAATAACACTGGGTCAGGAAAAAAACACAAGGCAGCCAGAAATCTTGTATTTCTAATGAGGTTATAAATACTCACTGCTAAAAAATTCATTGTTACAAAATGTAATTGACTAAAAAAAGGCAGGTTGGGGGGCGTTTAGTTGATGGCTGTAATATGCTTGAAATACTAATTAAAAATATTTCCACATTGCTGAGGCTTTTTAATTCCTCAGATTGGAACCAGGTGATATGCAACTAACATTTTTGTGTTTTTCAGAATGAAATCTTTATTATTTATATTGTAATAGCACTTGTGATTCCTGTCTATGGGTTCGAGTCCTCAGCATTAGCAGAGCAGAACTGAAAGAGCTCTTCAGAGATTCTATTTTACATATGCTGCTTACGGTAATGTTTTATTAATAGGATATTTGCATACAAAGGAATGTTTACTTGTGTTTCCATCAGTGTAGGTTAACACTGAAGCACCTTCAATGTGACTTGTATCAGATGCCATCAAACTCATTTTTCTAGATAAGATTTTACTCTGTGAACTTCATTATTAGGATTTTCTTACCCTCTGTATTGTTGTGGTAGCAAAATAATGCAATCTTGGGAATATACAGAAGACATTGTGTTGATTTCTGGTATTCGAGTTTTATATATAGTCATAAATAATAAAATATAGCAGTTTAGTACACTGTGGGCTAAACCTGGCAACCCACTGCTACTTTTATCTGAAAATTTTTGAGAGTTGGGCCTGATCACTCCTTCATGTGTTTGTTGGTCTCTGTGGGCCTTTCATTGTTCTGTGTACAGTTCTTTGGTCCAGCAGTTGAACCTGAAGCCAAAGCTGTTGAACCGAAGTATAAAAATTAGGGGTAGAATGGTAGAACAGAAAATGTGATTAAATTGTGAAATTATAATTGAAATTTGTATTTCATTTATTCCTGCTCAAATAGGCATTGTTACAAAGTATCCACATATAAAAACCTCTTTGTGTTGAGTGTGACCCTGATTTTTTTTGCTCTAAAAATAGGAATTATAGGTAATTCAACTTATATTATACATCACTGAAAATCTAGATTTTTTAAAAGGATAATGTACAGATAAAACAGTGTATCAGAAAGTAGGATTTTCTTATCATAGTCCCTCTCCTTAGAGCGTAACAGTTCAATCTAGGTCACAACTGAAGTCACTTTTTTGGTAGCAGCTGGTTTTCCATAATTTGTTTTTTTGCAATAATAATTTACACCTCTTCAAATGAGCACAGAGTGAGCAAAACATTACTTTAAATGTGAGTGAAAAAATTTTGCAGCTACTTCTTCGAGGTAGATCACAAAAGTTTCAACTCACCAGGGGTAGCTCTGCTGCTTTCACTCCTAGAAATAGATGGAGTATTGCTGAGGGAAGAGGGAAGTTGCAACATAGAAGATTTTGGGGAAAAATGGTTTGTTTATAGACTGTGACTTGGTAAGCTCTGTTCTTCAAGGACATTTTTTCAGGCAGGATAGAACAACAAATCTAAGTCACAGTGGGGTATAATGGAGTGAAAGCATAACAACAAATGCCCAAAACGTTTGAAGCAAAGTTTTCACATTTACCATTCCATACTGTAATGCAGAGGAGGAGTTTTCATTGTGATTGGGAGAAATAAAAGACAGCAAAATCACTTTTGTCTCTACATATATGTCCAGAAGATTAATAAAAATTGGAAAAAATATTACTGGTTTTAGGAATTTAGCCTATTCCTTGGAATAAAGTTACTAAACCTGCTAATCTTAGCTCAGATCAAGGAAAAGACTCAGGGTAACTACTCTCACATATAGCACCACACTCCTCCCATTTTATATTTTCTGGTTCCAGTGTCCTGTTTACTCATTTAGTCTGCAGTTCTTTATTCATGAGTGTACCTTTTTTAATTTATTTGATTTTGATTTTTTTTGTTGGAAACCTCAGCTCCATTGATACAGGTTTTTGCCTCAGCTTTTTTTGTCGCATAAAGTTCCCATTTTTTAAATTGTATGATGTGATCTTGCATAGTCTGCTCTATTTACCAGCTCAGGTTTTAAATGCTCTCAAACATTTCTTTAAATTAATGTTTATATTTTTGAGAAACAGTTCTGGTAAAAATATGTGTATTTTTACTACTGGCATTTTATTTAAACAGACAGCAGTATATCTTATTTCCCAGAGACATTAATTTCATTCTCTAACTCTCTGAAACCACTTAAATTGGGAAAACAAATAATGATTTCTAGTGGACAGGTGAAACTAGAAATGTGGAACAGAAAATTAGACAACCTGCTCTGAGATCTGGGGGTACGACAGCAAAGCCAAATGCTAAATTCACATCTTTTCAGAATGATTACCTAAATGATTTATATTCATGTTTCTTGAAGATCTGGTAAGGTTATTTATAAGAGCATATTTGAGCATTCCTTCGCATGTCTAAAAGCCATTTATAGGTATTTCTTCCTCTTGAGTATTGTTGACTTCCAGCTACACTTCCATTTTACACTTTTACACTGCTTTTGCGCTGCTTTTCTATATGCCAATTATTTATTATCCTTAAACTTCAATAATAACCATTGAGTTGATGCTGAAGTTCTTCTGAATGATCATTTAAATAAATTACAATACTTCCCCATAACTAATTTCAAATTAAAATATGACTCAATCCATATTAAATGTAGAGAGTTGCCCTGGACATTAGCCAGTCTTCTAAAATCCCTTTTAAGTGAGAAAGGACTAAAATGGTTTTAGTATCTTTGACTTGCTTAACCATCTTCTTTTAACTGTTGGGCTTCAATTGGAGGAACATTATCAGTCTGCCTATGCCCCCAAGCCTTGAAAACCCATTCCTGTACACTTCTGATTCCATTAGAAAGGCAACCCCTCCTCTCCTGCGGATGCCTTGACAGAGCACGAGGGGGCCTGTCCTGCTGCCAGAACTGTGCCCACATGTGACTCCCACAGGAATTGTGGGGGTGTCTGAGGCCAGAGCTTGGGCCAATGCATGCTCAGCCTGAGTTAGCATCTTCTTTGCTGTGCCATGAAAAAGAGCTTCACCCAACGTCCAAAAAAAGGCACGAGTGCCTCGGGATCCGTGAGGGCACAGCGGGGATCCCAGGGGTCCGGCTGAGCCCTCGGCCAGTTGGCTTCCTGGTGGGAGAGTGGGACAGGGGAAGGAGGGGAGCTTTCCAGTGGAGTTGATAAATTGTGTGCATGTAGGGGTGGGGTCACACACGAAAGGAAAAGAAGCCTTTCTGAGGTTTCTTATAATGAAGAGCAGATTTTTTTGTGTTCTTCTGACCTCGTTATTGCATTAACTGAAACCCTGTCTTGGTTTTGTCTTTGTGCTTGAGAAAGCAAGGATCTAGGAGAGCTTTTTGATTTCTCCTGGGTACTTTGCAGCAAGGATTCCAGGTGTACACCTCAAAACACATCTTTTAGAGAAAAGGGCATTAATAAGAACCATTTGTCTCTTTCCCCTGCTGGTTCTCTCTCTGCTGTTTCGATTAGACACCTTTTCTGTTCTAAACATTGTGAAATGCTGCTAAAAGGGATTACAGACTAACACAAATCAGTTAAAAGAAATATTTTCTTAATCTAGAGGCTTATGCTTATTATGTAGGTCACAACAATAACAAGAACAAAAATCCCAAACATTAAACCAAAAGTAAAGTAACTGTCAGAATAATGGTCAAAAAGGCTTTCCAGAGTCTTTAGATTGATTGACAGAGTAAAAACATTAAGCAAAGTCAAAATTAAATTTAAGAAGGGCTTAATTTAAACTTTCTAGGTCTCTATTCTACTTGTATTTAAACAGAGATCTCTTAAGTTTCAAACTACCCTTAGTAAAGCCTGAACTTTGAGTCCTAAAGACATCTATGTGCATGCTGCAGGTTTGTTTGAGCTGAGGGAAATGAATCTTCTTGAGTTCTGGACCTTTATTCCCTGCCTGAAGGGTGTATCCTGTGAACATCCCATTTCTCCTAGTAAGCAACTGGCCAATCTAACAGTGTAAAATGAAATTCAGAGGAATAATTCCCCTAAAAAATGAGGAGAACGGTTGGTTGAAGGATGGTTACACTGGCCAGCATTGTTTCATAAAAGCCAGACTGAAGATGGGGAGAGGACCTCGCCAAGACATGTGTGTTTCTAGGTTTATTTCCCAATAAAACAAGTGTATCTCAGACCACTCATATCAGACTTTTTGGAGAATAGTTTTTTCAGCTGTAGAATGTCTAGTTTCTTTTTTAGTGTTTGTTTGTTTGTTTGATTGATTGATTTTTTTTGTTATTGTTTTCTTTTTCGGTATGATTTTTTTTTAAGTCTGCTTTGAGGTTTCTAAAAAAAACTTAGTTTCTTTCACATTTGATGTTGTGTAACCTGTCATTGGAAAAACTGGCATTAGTGAGACAGGTTGAAGAGAAACATAGAGCTGAATTACCTACTACATGTTCCCTTAGGTGAACGACTTTCACTGGTAGTTTACAGGCAGAAATGTTAAACATTAAAAATCTGCTCAATTGTGTACAAGATTCTTGGAGTAGATAAATGACCCTGTAACAACTTGAACTCCTAAAGCAGAAGTTAATTAGGCTGTGGGTAATTTTTAAAGCATTGCCATAGTGATAGTTTCCAGAATGTTCTCTGCTCAGAGCAGAGCAGAGTTTGGGAAATTCCTTTTACAAAGGAATTGTAACTTATGCCTGGAACATAAGTTAACAAAGACATTTCCATAAATTATTACTTTTTAGTGTTATTTTAGCTCTTTAAATGAGTGAGTTGATTTGACCTGTTTATGGACTTCCTTAAAGGATAGAGGTGAAGAATAGAGCTGCAATTTCATGCGATACAAAAGGTGAAGATGTTTTCTGTGTCACCAAAGGTCAATTTTAAAAGCAGCGCTGTAGTACTAGCGCATGATCCCACACGTGCTAACACATGTCCACTGCCACTACCATGGCATAACTTTCATGGAGTTATTTGTGCGTGTCAGTGACTACAGGAATCACAACTTCAACTTATGTCTGACAGTAAGATGGGCAGAATTCAGTCTCTTGCTCCTTTTCTTATAATTTTGGGTATGCTCTGAGAGGGTGCTTTGCCCCAGCTCTTTGTTTTTGGTTGGTGGTCCGCAGTCCATTATGGAAAACAGCCATTCATGGACTGAACAACAACAAGAAGGTTGTCTGCAGCTTTGCTTCCCAACTCAGAAAAGCTGTTTAAGACTCCTGTGCAACTAGAGTTGTCCGGATGAAAGCCAGTAAGGAGACAGAAATATCCATTCCTACTAAAACTCAAACCATGCTTCCTGAACAGAAGAAAAGGGCCTTCCAAACAGACACTGTGAGTGACAGCTTTTCCTTGGACTTCCGAGCACATGGTTCCCAACCTATGAGAGAGAAGAAGGTGTTAGAAACTGGCAAACCCATGAGGTGAGAGAAGCAGCTTCTATAAAGATATTCAGTTCTAAAAGATGTTCTTGGTGTTAATTTGTGCCTGAAAATGACCCTCAACTTTTCCTCCTTATGGGCATCTTTTCCCTGACCCTTCTCCCTTTTTGTGGACACTGAGATGCTCTTTCATCTTTTCTCCCTGGATAACTGTGCACCAAGGATTTCTTTGCTGGTGGCTCATGATGAAGTGTTAAGACTGAAAAAAGGTCCTGACATCTTTCTGCACAGAAATTTCGCATTATCAGAAAGGTTTTGATGGATGTAGGAATTTATTTTGGCTGTATGTGCCAGAATGGTTTTACAGACATGGAAAGCAGCATCTTTATGTTTTGTTTCAACACCACCAAAGAATCCAATTAACAGTGATACAAGAAGTGATGAGATATTAGTAAAAACAGGTAATGTTTTCCGAATTATTTAGCAATTTAAATGGCTTTCTACATTGCAAGGGCCACTGGAGGACTATGGATACAACTTAAGTGTGTGGGAAGCTGCACTGGAAGAAAGCAAGGGCAATTTACAGCTTTGTAATCACCTGAAGACATCAGGAACTTGTACTGACCCATGGAAGGTAAAGGGTGAAGGTCAATCGATTGAGATTAAAACAGACAATAGCCTTTTCTGTCTTTAACATCCAAAATACCTTTCTTTATGTGCCTGAATGTTGAAGACTGGTAGCATCAAGCAATAATTTTCCTTCATCTGGAGTTGCTTGGATGCATTCTTTCTACTTTGCTAAATAATTAATAAAATTCTTGTAATCTTTCTCTTTTTCACCTGGTTTATCATCTGATGTTTCTTCCCCTGCACATTTCCTTTATTCCGACCGTAATCTAGAAGAAAGAACATCACTATCTCCATAGCTGTTCACAGTATTTTATTCCCTATGCAACACTACTTCTGCATTGTAGTTTATTTTTGAGAAATTCCATATTTAATCTCTGCTTCCTAAATGTTTAGATTTACCACTTTCTGGTTCTTATCTAGTTTTATATAAATATGAACCATTTGGCGTGTCTGACATGACATATTCTGCCAAACAGCAGAGAAACTAATTGAAATACTCTGAGTATTTCAATTTCAATCCGTGGGCCAAATTCTCAGTTGTCATCAGCTCCGTTGTCGTAATCACGGAGCTCCACAACAGTATGTGGAAATATGCTGACACAAATTGAGGCTGTAGCCCACTATCTGTAATTGTTGTTTAGTTGCCTGATGGAAAGGAAATTTTTTGTACATCCTGACGCTGTTTTCTCCAGCAACATGGTTTCTCAGTAATTGCCACCTTTGTCCTCCTCATTACAGAATGTGCTATATCGAGCAGCTGAGATGAACTGTTGTACCATCCAGGATTGAATGGGGCAGCGGTCACATCCACTCTTGGCAAATAGTTTCAGCCTTGGATCCTGTTTCTTGTATCCTGATGCTGAAAGTTCTGTTTACTACAGTTTTCACAATAGCCTTTGAGAACGAGGACTCTGAGAACACAATAGTGCACCTCCAAGGGAGTTGCCAAAAGGGAAAAAAATTAGATTTCCTTCTTTGGCAGTGGTAGAATATAGGTAAGGCTGCACAGCATTCCTTGCCAGCAAGGGGGGCATAACAACACTTTTTGACTCTGAGCACTCAAATGAGGCTTCATTTGAGAAAACGCATTTTTCTTGGACAGGGGGAGCCTAGACTGACTTTTGTTGTTAAAGAAGACTGTATAGAGAAAGAAGGATAGCATTCAAACATGTAAGGAGAAAGGAAACTATGGACATCTCAATTATCAGCCTGCCATAGACCATAGGTAGCAAGAAATGCCATTTAAAATTGAGGGTGCCACGAGCGCCTTATGAAAAATACGAGGACATCTCGTTCATAGGCAATGTATCACACTGCTTATTTACCAGCAGTAAGAGAAATTCTAGTATGAGAAATAGGCTGTGAGACCGTAAATACCCATGAGACGTTTCTGGAAATGTAGAAACAGCCAGAGAATGAACCAGAATTTACAGGACTACTTCTCCTCAGAGGAGCCACTTGATCTGGTTCCCAAGAATTCTTTTCTTGTATGGGAAAAGGATATAGGGATTGAGGTAAGAAGTAAGGAGGATATCCATGCTACTTTTTTCTCATTTTCCCTGGAAAGTGGAGAAAGAATGGCATGCCTGCCACAGAGCTTGAGCCTGGAGACCGCCCGTAACTCCTTTTAGAAGGAACAGGACAGACATAAAGGTCTGGGAATGCTCTTTGATTTATACTGTAAGGGAGAGTGAATCAGGAGAGGCCTGGAAGGATAAAATCTAAATGAGGACACTTTATTGAGAAAGGCAAATAGAAGAGCCAAGCATATAACAAAGAAAGAAAGAGGAAGAGAAAACAGATGAGTAGAGAATCTTCAGCTTCTGGATTCCTAGTCATTAAGATTTTGCTGTATCTGGTACAGATTTTAGCAGTATGGGTGTTGATTTTGAACCAGTTAACAAAACAAGAACTGTGCTCTTATAACTCAGGCAGTAGCCTGAGTGTGACTGTTGTGCATGTATGAGACCTTTTTCATTTTTTTGTCAATTATAGTGTTAGTTTTGTTCATCTTCAGCAGCATTTACAACAGAATTAGTCAGACTTGCACTCAGCTCAAAAGACATGTTTTTTAAATTAAGCTGCAAAGAACAAATGGATTTAAATAACAGGGAAAAGCGTTTCATAAAACTTTGAAAAGTTCAGTAAAGCCCCAAACTTATAAATCCTAGGGGTCCAATGAAACCCCCTGTACTCTTTTTTTCCTCATCTCAGCTACCCTCCAAGGGACTGCAATGCCACTGCTTTAATTCCCAGTGCCTTTGGAATAGGACAGGGCTTGTGCCTCAGATCTTTCCATAATCTCACCTTCTTTATTCAGAACTTCTAATGTCTGTAACCACACCGAGGGTGCTGGGAATGGTGACAACACGAGGAGAGCATAGGTGAGGCACACAAGGGTCACCCCTGGGGCAGGTGTGCCCTGCTGAGGCTCGGGGGAAACTTTTGCACATTCTCCTGGCCAGATGCAGGGATTGCTCTGGGGAAGGGGAGGATGAGAGAACGAGCGTGGGCGGAACACGGGAATTCACTCTGGTTGGCTGAGGGCTCTGCTCGAAGGAGAAATATGCTGACTTTTGTATGTATGTGATAAATGTGTTTTAAGAATAGCAGTGATTTCTTAATCCAGTTTTGCAAGTACAAACAATTACAATGCCTTGTAAAACAGTTGCTTAGATTCCATAGTCCCAATGTAGCAAAGATCAAACTGCTTTTCAGCCCATGATGATCACTTTTACTCCGGTGTGAAGGAGGAGGGGAAGGAATATCAGAGTTTGAAATCAAATATTTTTATCTTAATTACCTTATATGAACTTTTGGGAAAAAAATATTAGAGTTGCATCTTATTATTTTATTCTTTTAAGCACTGGTGGCTTTAAACACTTTCTGTTTTGTTCTACAAATTCCAGATGAGCTTTCTGATGCCCAGTGTATATTGAAATAGATATGAGCATTTTAGCTCTTCCAGACAGAGCAAACCAGTTTCTTCTTAACACTTTCTACTCCACTTTCTGGGATTTACTGGATTATGCTGGTCTTTTTAAGATATGTGGGAAATCAAAATATTTTATTGCTATATGTGTGCAGCTAGAGTTGGTTTTAAAAAGGATTGGAAAACATACAATGACATTCAAGCTCTATATGCCCAAAAGAACCCAAATCTGGATCTTCAGTTAGAATACTAAGCGTGCATTACTGAGGTACTCTCTGTTTAAGCCCAGTCCCTACTGAGCAGTGCTGCAGTGGCATCTGAAAACACACAGAAAATAAATCAGCCCAGTGTGTTGCTGTTGGCAGGAGTATTTTAGTGTGTTTATAAGATAATCCCAGGACTGTTCTAGCATATGTAGTCTGAATTGTCTTGCATCCCAAGGGTGAGTTATTCCCCTAACAAGGCTCAGTGCTGAAGGTGTATATCGTTTTAAAGCAGGGATTATAGAATCTACGTAGAAAACTACAGGTTAAAAGTTTACAAAAATGTGGTTTGTTTCTTTTAGCTGGGATGCTCTAATGGGATCAGTTGAACTGCAATTGTAACTTTCCTATAGGTAGCACAGCCAAGATCTGTTTCAGAGCCCATGGATGGAAATAACCCAAACCCAGTTTCTCTTTTTCTGTTCCCTTGTTTCCCTCCCATCTCCCTGTTGTCAACTGGGGGAATTGGCACTGGGGTTGTGTGTGTGTGCGCTTGGGATGGGGCCGGAGGAGCAACCCCAAAAGCCTCCTTCCTGCAGCTGCAATAAAAAAGAAAGCGTACTCAGCCAAAGAACTTCACGTGACATTTTTAATTGTAGGGGTACTTTTTTTTATTATTATT
>VXAY01000264.1:200045-243972 GCA_013399855.1 Oxyruncus cristatus | reverse complement strand
GTGGGATGCAGGTGTCGGGGCCCGGCGGGACGCGGGGACGGAGCCGGGATGGCGCCACCGCCCCCTGCTGGGCACCGCGGGAACGCTGGGAATGCCGGCCCTTCCCGGCCATTCCCGGCAAAACGCCGCGGGATGGTCCTTCCTCCGCACTAATCCAGGGACTAATTCATGGCACACCAGCTCCTCCTTCCAAACTGATGAACGGCTTCGGTTTGCAGTGTGAAAACTGAACTAACTAAATAAATTTAACAGCCGTGGCTTTGTGGTATTCACAGGAAACTGTATTTTAAAACTGAGAGAGAACTGAAAGCTGCCTCATCGAGATTTGTCCCGTGTATCCACAGTGCTGCTCCTCTAAAAAGCATCTATATGGTCTTTTCTTTAATATTTTACATTTTGCCATGATAACAAGCAGTTACTTTAACAGACAACGTAAGTTCAAATTCAAAACATAGGTGTAATGGTGTAAAAGGTTTACAAAAAGTTACAAATGAATTGTCTGCTTCACAAAATCAGTAAGATTGATCTCAGTGTTTGCACCACTTGTAGAAGTTGTAATGGATGTTTGCTGACGTTGGTGGAGCTGGGTGTGGTAGCAGTTGTTGAACTGGTGGAATGCCCCAGAGTTTGATGATTAATATAAAGGCAAGGAGCTTTTACCACGTGAACGATGGATTAACAGCGGCTCAGCCAACGGTGTCGTGACTGAAACAGTCACTGAGTGACAAATCAGCAAGTCAGCACAGAAGCAGTGCTACTTTCAGGATCTCCGGGCATTGAAGAAGGGATAAGATAGTAGATGTTAATTAATGGGTCTTACTAATCCTCTTTTTGCTTTTGTTTTGGATAATATTGTGATTCAGTATTTTTACAGAAATTTTCACAGTGAGTTTTCCTTTCCAATTATGTGGTAATTACATTAATATCAGGAAGCCTACAGCCAAAGGACAGCTACAGAGTATCTCCAGTGAGAAGATGGCAATAAACTTGGAAAATCCATTCTAAGCAAGTCTGCTGCAGAGAAGAGAGAGGGTGGGCCTTTTATGCTGAAGTGAGTTTTTTGGCATATGTTTGCTGTACACTGTTACAAAAGCTGATGTGCTCAGAGTAAGAAATAGCACAGGTCACTGAGTGCAATCACATATGAGTTACATACATTGTGTGCATTGGGAGGCAAAAGGCTGATGTGAACTGGCTTTTCCCTCGGTAATTGAAAAGCAAGTCTTTGGAGTAAGATGCACAGAACTAGTAAATGTACATACATAAGGCTGGAAAATGTTTCTTTGCTCAGAGAGGATACTGAATTTTCATTTTAAAAATTTATTATTGTATATAAAAACGATCAAATATAGAAATATTAAATATATTAATATTAAATACAATATATAACAATGACATTAATAATGGAATATTATATAGTGAATATTCTATAGTAATACATATATTAAATTATATGAAATATTAAACATATAAGGGATATTTTATTTATTTACTCTTGGGAAAATCCTCTTCCTCCCCTGGAAGCCTTGCTAACACTTGGGGCCCACATGCTGTTCTCTAGATGGAAGATGCCACACAGGGACCTGGTGCAAGTACAATCCCATGGGCTCTGTCAGGGAACCGCTCACTTCCTGCACTCCAAAGTTCTCCTTGGAGAGGTCCTATAGCCTCTCGCTCGCTGCTGACCAACGTTTGGTCCCTGAGGTTTCTGTCTTTCACAACAAAACAAGAACATCAGTGTTCTGGAATGCTGCTCATCTCAGTGCCACTTTTCCTGTAAGGCAGCATAACTGCTCAGAGCTGGCACTTCCCTGCTCTGCAGGACTGTTTGGTGAAACAACTCTTCTGAGAAGATAGCTGATGTTTTGGACAGAAAGGGGGCTTCTGGGTTTCTTTAAGTAGTGTGTTTCAACACCTCTTTAGTCCCAAAATTTTCACTGGCATCTTGGAAACTATGGAACACAGTTTTTGCACTAGGGAAAGGTATTTCCTCCATTAGGTATATACTGATACACAGAGTAACCCATCCTTCCATTTGTTTAAAATGTGAGTGATCCTTGTGCTGGGTAGCAATGAGTTTTGCAACTTTATGGCCTTTTCTGGCTTGGATCCTCCTTATATTACACACATGATTTTTGCCTTCATTGATACTAAAGTGTAATTGGCTTGTAAATGCATTGGACTCCTTTTGCTGTGGGTTTCATGAACAGAAAATGCTTACCTTCACAGCAGATTGGGTGCCAATATTTCTGGGAGAAAACAGTCTCCTTAAAGCCCACTCTGTTCCAAAAAAGTGACCGACTCCTACAAAAATGACAAATGAATTACATTATTGTAAAATAACTTTCAACGCTGGTGCAGAAAGATCAGCTAAATAAGCAGAAAACCACTTGGTCTTTTGTGTGTGTGTCAGAAGCTCAGTGACTGGGGGGTTTGATCAGTTGTGCTGTTAAATCACTTTGGCTGCTGATTCAAAAGGGCATGTTGCTGAAAACCACAGCTGGCATTAGGATACTTTTCTAGATTAGATGATGGATTGTATTTTAGAAGTGTATTTTGCAAACTGGGCATGAAAGTTACTCTTGACTTCATCATTATTTCATCGCCTTTTTCAGATTCACTGAACTCTATGCAAAGGCAACGGCAGACTTCAAAAATTGTTTTAAAGTTCCTTCTAAACTTCATGAATATGACCTAGAATATGCAAGTTCTTATTTCAGGAGAATGAACAGACTTTCTGGAACACAGTACAACATGTGACAATGATTGATTGGTTTAAATAAATGCTTTATTCTTGTCTGCGTCAATTTTATTCCCATATGTTTGTAATTGTTAAGGATTTTTCAGAGTCCTTTTCTAAGAACGAGGCTAACTGGAAATATAACTTTTAGATTTTTTCAGTTCTTGAAGACCACTGTTTAAACATTGCATAGCCCAAAGGAAATGTCTGGTCTGTCGCTGTCTGATGATGAAATTTAGTTAAGGTCTGATGATACATTGTTGAAGGATGCACAGACTGTTATTGCTTCCTGCCACTGGTCAAGGAAGTGATATAAATATTAGAAAGCAGGGACAGAATGGAAAGTAAGGTGTGATGGGCTCAGTTTTAGTCAGAGGGGGCGGCAGTTCTGAGAGCGGAGCTGCCAAGCTGAGCTGATGCTGAGTGGTGAGACGGAAACACAGATAAAGGCCCAGCAGGGGTATAAATTGGATGTTGACTCTGGTACTCGATGTCAGACCAAACAGCAGCAGTCTCCAGAAACAAGTACAAATGTTCCTGAATCTACTATTTCTGATACAAACTGGCTGATTCTGTGGAGACTTAATACAAATATCCAGGTAGATTCACTGAGTTTTCACAAGTCTTTCTAGTGAGGACAGAAACAGAAACATTTGTCTTCCACAAGTAACTGGCACAGCTACAATCCTCTTTCAGAAGAAATTCTGGCAACCCTGCCACAGTAACTTTAACTTGGGCTGGCTTAAAGTAACAGGTGCAAACTCCTTGCTTAGGGGGAAGAGAAAGACCCCGAGAACTGTCCAGCTGGGTCCGCCCAATGGTCAGTATAATTCAGTAATCTCTGACTAATGGCAATATGAGAGCATGCCAAGAAAAATACATTTTATGTAGTTAATTTTGATAACCATGGTACTTTGGTGTAGTACCCAAAATAGAGAGTCCTGATTAATAAAAAGTTCTGCTTTTCTCTTTGGACTTCTACAGAATGGAGAAAATTCCACTTTGGAAGGCAAAAATAATAATAATAAAAAAAATTACTAATTAATCATCAGAATTGCAAGGAATATTTGCTCTCACAATTAAATTTTAGTTCCAAATTAGAATTTCCTGTGCTGTGTGTTGTACTAACTTGCAGCAATGAGCTGGTAAGTTAGAGGGGAACAGCTGCTGAGCCCTAGAAACAAATTTCTTGGTGCTGCTGCAGAGAAAGCACAGGAATTGTAATGGCATCACTGGGGTCGTGGGGCTCAACACTGGCAGCCAGTTTCTGAGAAGTGAAACATGCCCATTTTACCCGTTTCATGGCTTTTTAAGAGAAAGTTTTAGTGAAGGTTTCCCATCTTCCAACCGGAAAGCAAATGGAAACACATTCCTCTGGATTGCTGAGTCATCCTGACACCCCAGCCAAAAGCTGATGCAATTCTCCTTTTATCACCGGAAGATCTCTCGGTAATCACAGACACACCTCTTATTTCAATAGCTTTGCTGAAGGACTCTTGATTCCTCAGACCTAACCCAGCGTGTACAAACCACATTCTGGTTTTCTAATCCCAATCTCTAAGAATGAAGGTTTAAAATTTGAAAGACAGATATCTAAGGAAATTAAATTTCAGTCTTTTGCCATGGAACTTTAAGGTGGCTTATGCACAGAAATTCAGGGCAAAAGCTCTTCTAAGAACGGAAAACTATTCTTTTTATGTACATGTAATTCTTAACACTAGTTAAAAGTCTTAATTGTGGCAAACAGCAAAAAAATTGTCTATTTTTAATTGTAGCAGAAAATATTTAAACTTTAACTGAGTGTAAAACAACAAATCCTCCATTTTCAGACGCTTTTCTGATTTTGTACATAATATCAGATTGTATCATTTTAATTAAGTAATTTCTGTATGTGACTAAGTTAATAATGTTTTGTTACCAACAGAATGAGGACCAGCAGTGCTGTTTCGTTTACTTTGTGATCAGCTGGATTCAGGAGAGACAAAACTGCCCAAAGAATGTTAAGCTTAACCTGGTAATAACTGTGATAAAAATTGTACTGACTTCCGCATCAAAAGAATAAGCTCCATGTTAGGAAAATAAATAAGTGGCATTTTAGTTGGCTAATGTAAATGAAAAGCTACAGGTATTTTCAAGAGAGTTCAGAGAAATGGGAGATCAGTGTGTTGCTTGTTTTACTGTTAGAAGCTCTCCAGTTTAAAAAAAAATTGATTCTCCTTCTTCCACACCCGTCTGCCATAATAATGTAAAGAATCTGGATTATGCTTCCGACTCGATTTAACTGTTTTATAATAAGTCACAAGCATACCTTGCCTACTTGATGATATTCCTTTAAGGCTGTGCCAGTCTTTCCATTATTAAATCATGTTTAGTGTTATGTACTGGTTGCTTAAAAAAAAAGTTCATTTCAAGCTTGAACTTGCTACACATTCTCAGTTAGCCATATGTGTGAGGGAGCACAAAACCCATCACTACTCTTCAGCAACTTAACACACTATTTTCCAGTTTAATGTAAATTTTGGCTTTGTAAAAATGTTTATCTCAATGAGGTCTTTAGTGTGTTACTGGGGAGAAAAGCACGAAAATAATGAAGAGCTGTATTTTGTAACTATCTGTATTTGGTGACTATGATCTCTGTGTTGCCCCTACCCCCCCATCATAAATCTGACCATTCATAGAAAATCTGAGTTTTGGTTTTATCAGGAAGCAAGCAACAAATCAGGAGAATTGTGTGTAGGGAGCAGGAAGGAGTGTAAATCTTAAACACAGCACTTCAGAGACACACATAGGAACAGGAGTCCAAGTTGTCCCCTCTGCTATTGACTTGTTGGTTTATCTGAATTTCAGAATTAGATGGAAACTGAAAACATGTGGACCTTTTTCTAACCTTTTTAGGTACAGATTTTCTATACATATCACCCGTGTCTCACTCCACACTCCAGAGGAACACGAGGACTTTGCAGCTCAGTATGACTGACTAGTCCTCAGAAATTTTTAGTATGGAATGCTCTGTGTTTTGTTGACCAGGGGAGAAAGTTTTAATAGTGGAATTAATGTTTCTGGAGTGTTCAAAACACCAAGTCCATTATGGGTCACTACCTAGAGTTCATAACTGGTCAGTGCACTTGCTCTCTTTCTTCTCAGTTCTTTGCATGACATACTGAAGGTCAGAAAATGTTGATTTGGAATATCTACACCTCAAAGAGATGGACCAAAATACCTCTGAGAAGAGTTACTGCAGGGATAGCAACATTCCTCTTCCTGGCTTTGTCCCAAAAAACAAGTGTCCAAGTAACTTCATCCAGCAGCTGTATTTCCCACTGTGCTTCTGCTGACTCCAGTAACACCCATTTTTATGTCTTCAGTCTGAAAACTGACTTGCTCTGTGGTCATTCTTGGACATAATTATACTTTAATTCCCATTTTTCAGAATGGAATTCAGATTGAATTCAGTCTTTTCATTCAGCCAGTTTTTATTATCTGCTATTGATAAAGAGAACTCAGGCCAGTTAAGCCTCCAGTTTAGTTGCTTGGTTTGGGTTTTTGTTTTGTTTTTTTGTTTGGTTGGTTTGTTGATTTTTGTTTGTTTTTTCTTTTTGCTTTTTTGTTTGGTTGTTTGTTTTGCTTTTGTTCGTTTGCTTTTGGTTTTTTTGCTTGTTTGTCTGGTTTGGTTGGGGTTTTTTTGGAGGGTGGGGGTGGGGACAGCTTTTGTTGGGTTTTTTTGTTTGGGTTTGGGGGGGGTTAACCAATTTTAGGCTTTTGCTATAGTCAGAGAGGTAGGCTAATGAACTCATCCTTGAACCTCTTGGGTAGGTTTATTTACTGTATCTGTGAGTCTGATGTTGTGAACACCCCTCACATCCAAACTCTCAGCTAACTGCTAATGCCTAATGTTGTGTGCAATTGCCAAGTGGTCTCTTATCCAAATACTTCCTAGGCCGGGGACTGCTAATCTCTGAGATCAGGGAGACGTATTCTGATGTGGCTGGAGACTCTAGACAGTTAAATTCACAGAAATCCACTGAAGGCAGTTTGCTTTTCAGAAGTTGCTGAGGGCAAAATTTGGCTTTTTGCAGTTTGAGGGTGGGCTGTTTAACCTAACAAGTTTCAGCTTGTTCAATTATAATTTAACAATATATTTTCCCCATACTTGCTGTGTTCCTCCCAAGAGATGCTTGCATCTCCTTGCTGCATGAAAGGATGCCTGTATTTAACGTACATATTAAATAAGTCTGTAAATTCTCACATAGTTTTACATTTAAAAGTATTATTTGAGGCGTGTGTGTATATATAATTTTGTTAGATGCATATATAGAAATAAAACAGTCTTTGCTCTTCCCTTTTGTACCTCCTCAAGACATGTAATCTACAAAGCAGGAGAATTGCATGATAAAATGTGCCAGAGTGGAATGCATAATTATTCCAGAGGAGGGTAAGTCAGTTCAGAACTTGTACTAACATTCTTGAGGGCAGCAGGAGTCTTCTTGCCATGAAATTACATCAGCTCTGTATGGCCCAGAGTCAATGCACATGCCTTCCCTTTCTAGTAAAAAAAAGGTGTGAAAAATGCTAATGTCTTCAAAAATGTACCCTAGAACAAAGCTGAGTAAAGGAATATATATTATAGAGTGGTGTTAAATTGAAGTTCACTTCCAGGTGAAGGGGAGAAGAAATTGAGACATACTTTTAAAACAACCATTTTGCTTTTTCAATAGATTAAGTCATGACTTGCAAACAGACAAAAACCATCTAAATAAGAATAAGAATGCTTCCTTGATCCTAGTTCAGAGACATTCCCATAACAGGTGGGGCAGAGGCCTTTCAATTACAGGTCTCCTCCATATACCCAAATTTGTTACAATTCCACCAAGCAATGAGAAAAGACCTTTTCACAGTGAATTGCAGTGGGTGCAACACCATTTTTGAGAGTGTTCAAAGATGAATGCTTGGTTTGGATTGTGTAGTAAGAATATGAGAAGTAGAATCATTCTATATGGAAACTACCCAGTTCTATAGGAGCTTTAAGGTGAAGCATCCAGCACTCACTGCTAAGATACCGAAATTGTCCCCAAGACAAACAGTTCTCTGCAGCCCAGCACAGCTGGGATTTACCATCATCTCTAGGCAGCAATTAGTCCTGGTTCAGTAAATGGATTGGGAGTGACTAATTTCCATTTCCCCACAAGGAGAGGGGAGGAAAGGAACATTTCCTTTTTCTTAAGCTGGAGTACCTGGCATTGAGAACTGTTTGCTGGATCTATTATGTGAGACAAATCACACATGGACCGTGAGTCCATGTGTCACCCTGGCAGCACGATTTGTTTGCACACTAAATTCTAGTGGCAGCCTTTTCGTAGCATGCCATGTTTGTTACTGCTTGAGGCCAGTGGAGTTTGTGGGCTCAGGCTGTGCTTGACTGAGGAAAAAAAAATTGTACATGGGGAAAGCATGCCTAAGATATCCTCATTCTCATGAAACTATGGTTAACATGGGTTGCAAAGAAAGAAAAACGTGCAAAAAGCAGAGACTGCAGCAGCTTGGCTTGAACCTGCCAAAATTATGAAGAATTCAGTGATGATAGATAGAGTCAGGATAGCAATCTACTGTTTAAAGGGCCCATCTGGAAGATTTACATAATCACCAGTTGGAGAGATCTGTACAGTAGATCTCCAGCTAGAGCACCCTTGGCAAGTGAGGTGCTGGCTTAAGGCATTGTGCACTTAGTGAAAGGATGCTTTGCCCTACTCAACTTCAGGGGAGGAGGCATGGTAGGAGTGAGGCTGTGAGATGCTCAGGTTTTATTGTGGTGGGTGGGAATGAAATAAATATCTCCTCTCACATCAACATATTTTTCTGATTATCTGAAAAATTTTGCCCGACAGCCCCAGCTCCCACAAACAAAATGTCAGGAGACTGAAATGTCAGAATTTTGTGTGAAATATCTAAGGGGCAGTGGAAAAGAAGCATTAACTTATCTTGCTTTTCCTTAATGGCAGAACTACTCATAATCTAACATCCATGGTCTGTGTTAGTTCTTTGGATGATCATCTTCATTGTTCTTACAGGAAAAAGAAATCCACGCTTTAGGTTTTGCCACAGCCTCAAAAGGGAACATGGCACACTAACGAAGCACAGCTCCTGTTAATTTTAGTTCCAGGCATCTGAAGTACTATCTAGAGCTTCTTCACTGAAGAAATTCCGTGACTGGTGGAGCAGATCAAGCTGTATAATTTTAAGTCCTTACACTACCTCACGTCTGAAAAGTGCTTGTCACTCAAACTCTTGTAACAGACTTCTGAGAAGTAGCTTCCAAAATAAAAAATAGTTAAGTACCAGTCCACACACACTACTTGTTTCTTTTCTTTCATTTCTCATCTGGAAAGACAACAGTTCTTTTGTATTGACTGTGTAGTGCTTTTTAAATCTACATCATCTTTTACCAAAAATTCATTCTTAGTTAAGAAAGTGAGGGAAGAACATGAACAGTCAGCTTCAATTTTTTACTGCTTACTGCCACTACCTTCATGGTGTTGGGAAGTGCAAGGCAATACTAACAACTCAAAATCTTGACTTCAAATAAAAAATGGCTCCTCAGAGCTTATAAAGCCTTGAAATAGAATTTTGCTCATTGGGACTGGTCAGAGAAAAAGGCACATGTGTGGAAAGTAGAAATAGGAGAGGAGAAAAATGCTAATAAAACCCATGAGTAATGAGTTAGCTCCCAATTAAATCCATTGTCACATTACCTTTCATTTTACCTGTTATCATGCATCACTTTTATAGAACAGAGATTTAGCTGTAAATCCAGGGACCCTCTCCATCATACACATCCTGTACTGGGAAACCACAGTGTCAAATAATGTGAAGTGGATCTGCTTTTAAACACCACATCTACCACTGCTACAAGAAGTTAAAACTCCAGTCCCGGTAAAAGCCACAAATTCTGTTAATTTTATTTGTTTTGTTTAAATTGTTCCTCTTTCTAATTTTTTGTATTGTTATTTGTGTGGAAAAGAACCCTCAAACGTGTTTCTCCTGGGTTATCTTAATGTGAAACAGGGGGATAATCTTTCTGTTGTTCTTACTGGCTTATTTTAAATTTAAAGGACTTACTCGATGCTATAGACATTATTTGAATTCTTTCTCTTTTAAAGTAGTTTAATTATCATTCTTGAGTTAATTTTTGAGCTGCAATAATTTAGTGACTGAGGAACAAATCAACGTTTCACAGAACTTAATGTATTCTACTTGAGGTGGAATATTCTTCCTTAAAAAGAGGAAAAAGTAGAGGAAATTAGGAAAAGGAGATTTTGGAAATTTGGCTGCATATTTACATAACTGAATGTACATTTACAAAACAAATTACTGATTTTACATAGTCACTTTGAATCTTTTGATACAAGATATAAAAAACATCCTAAAAATTCGTGCTTATTTAGAAATGTGTGTCTAATAAGAGGCATTTCCACATTGGAGACATGTATGTTTTTCAGAACTTAAATTCATCTGCAGTGGCACATGTGATAGTTTAGATGAGCTTTCTTAAATTGCTGTGAGTGAATAATCACTTCTAGTTACTTTTTGTATGGAAAAATAAACTCTATGAGTGATCAAAATTTGAAAATGCCTCTTTGTTTGCAGTTAAACAGCTTTGTTTTGCAAGGGGAAGCACAGAGGCAGAACCCAATTAAGTTGCCTCTTAGTCTGTGCTGGAAGTTGGAATGGTTCTGAAGGATGGGATAGCTGAGTGTCCAGAGAGAAAAGGAAACTCAGTCCCAACCCTTGGCAAGTAGTGCCCTTTTGGATTACCTTTACCTACCTTGCCCAGCCTCCAGGTGGTGTGGCCCAGGTCTCCCACAGGTCCCAGCTCATCCTTGCCGGCCCGTGTGGCTCTCCTGGTTACTGAGATAGACTGAGATAGGCCTGCTGAGAGATGACATCTAAATAGCACTCGAGAGCTGTGCTGGATTTATGCAGCCTCTTGCATCCTTGCTGGAAGCTGTTTTTATGGACAACTCGCTAGGAACTTTATTTGTAGTATTCAACCGAACAGTGGCAACAGCCCTGTCAATGCCCAGACAACATACCCTGATTCCTCAACTTTGTAAACAGGAGCTTTATTGTACGTGAGCTGTTCATGGAGCCAGTGTTGGCTCAGAGAAGGGCCTTTGAGTGAAGTAGGAAGCATGCAAAGCACACATAATGTTTACAAAGTACCTTAGTACTATTTTGACTAATTTTTACTGGAGAGTTAGTGGTTGTTTCAAAGCTAGATTAGTCACTCTGACCATAATTACAATCTCTTGAAATCTGCCTCAGTGTTTTGAATTGGCTTCAGGCCTAATGGTCAGAAAGTGGCTCCATCTCAATCTCAAGACTAAACTTGATTAGTGGCTCTTGTAGCCTTCACACTATCCTGATTTATAAGTGAAAGATGAAAAAGGATGGAGTGCTATGCACAGAAACCTGTGGCATCATAAGCTGCATTTGCATGGAAAGGTGCAAATGAAGTACAGCCCCTGTGTTCCTGGGCTGAGGTTCATAGGGATGAGCAACCACAGCCACTCCTGTGTTACCATTTGTGCATCCCTATACAGCATTCCACTGGGTAACCGGCTGTTCAGAGCTTGCACATGGAGCCAAAGCACAGCCTCTTTAACGATGCAAAACCAAATGGACTATCCAAGATTGAGAAGACTTCTTGTAAAACTTTTTTTTTGCAGATTAGTATTTTGGAAATGTGTTATAGATTGCTTAGAAATGTCTTAAACATGAAGCACTGCAGGAGGAACACAAGCAGGCACCAGCTTGTGTGCGACACGCTTTAGCACGCTCGGAGGTATAAAGAAGTTCTGGCATTGTGGAGAGGCAATGTGTTATGTACATTGTGTGGGAGGATACACCATGCAGATTTGATTGCATCATCTCGCTCTCTTCTTTTCTTTCCTTTCTTTCTTTTTTTTGTTCCAGATGGTAAAACAAAGACTGTAGTGAAACCCGTTTTCTCCCAGGAAGAGGTGGGAGGGAATTTTATATGAGCGAGAAACTTTGCCTCAAGTCAAAATCTGGGGCCTGGACTAATGAACTACCTGTAATTCATATTGTACTAAATATTGCTGAAACTAGGCATGTACTAATCATGACACATGCAAAACTATGCATAATTACTATGCTTTCTCTGTATCAGTAATTAGTGTTAGCAACTTTGATTAATCTCTCTAATCTAAAAGTAAAGTGCCTCTCAGACATGAAAGGCTCTGTAAGTGCTCAAGGTTGTTATTGCAGCCCAAAGGAGGGTGTTTCAATCCAGTGAGGAGGACGAAGCTTGAAAAATCAAAGTATAGCTGATATTTATGAATTAATAAAAACTCTAAACTGTTAAAGCATTCTGTTTTTTCACAGAATTAATTGACTAAACTACAGGCTCCTGTACACAGTGCATTCATCCTGAAAGAAGAGAGAATTGTCAGTGAGTAAGAGGGCTCCTCCGAGGGTCAATCCAAATTTGAGCGACTGAGATTCCATCTTACAGAGGGCAATGCTCTGTATTGTGTTTCCAATGTTGCAGCGCAAACTCACCCAGAAATTCCTTTTAGCCTTCACCTGCATTGTTCGGGGCATGGTTGTTGAACTCTGGTACTGAGTCAGTCCTCGCTGTCAGTCCCAAAAGGTGCCAGTTGTGTTGGCTGCGAAGGATTTGGACATGCCTGCTTTTCAGGAAAGGTGTGCTAAGGTCATCAGCCAAGCCTGCTGACAAGCAGAGCCATCAGAGGCTCATGTCCGAACCTAATTCTGACATCACTGCACGTTAAAGTTTCCATTCTTCACTGCCAACCTCCCAGCCCAAGCCAGGCTCCTCACCCAAAGGAACACAAAACTGCTGACAGGACCGATGTCAGCAAATGTTGACTCTGATTTACCCAGGCTTCATAAACTACCAGATCTACAGGAGCTAAAATTTCTGACACAAACAGATGTGTCTCTACAAAACCATTACAAAACCCATTTGGATTTTAAGTTACTGTGGTGTTGCTCGTTCTCTCCCTCAGACATGTTAATATTACAGTTATTTTTTTCTTGTTTCCCATGTTAGCACCGTTTCCTGGCAAGGAATACTGTGCGATAGGCAAAATGACCTGATAATCTTTTGGAAATGGATAATCTAGAGATTAGTAATGAACTTCAGTTTGATTTAGAATTTTTTTTTTTTTTTTAAAAATGCAGCTATTACCTCAAAGTCTGGGATCAATTATGTTTTCACAAGTTAGATATTTTTAAAAGACACTACTTAGTAGAAAACGTGATTCCTAGAATTTATACATTTTTTATTATGCTGATTCAACAAAGGAATTAATTGTGATAGTTTATTTTCTTACAACCGTGGTTTGTGTCCAAATATTTTATAATCATAAAGCTACCTTTTTGATATCACTCAAAATAGACAATATATATTGACATTAAAACGAGCTTTGTAGAAGACTTTTTTTTTAAATCAGGCATGGGACTTTACATTTATTAGAAGGTGTTCACAAAAATAAGGGTAACATCATGCATATTCTTTGCAACTAAACCCAGTTATGGTTACAGTTTGGAAATAAATTTAAACAGACATATGGAGATACAGTAGTACATTTACACTCTATTTATGACATTTAGTGTATTGATAACTCTCAGCAATACATCAGAAGTCTACAACCAGCTGATGGAAGGATTGTATAAGGAAGAAGAAACTGCTTCAATTTCTCACACTATTCATGTGGCTTGACAATGTCAGTGTGAATTGCCTCCTAAATCTGGGAGGCAAGAACAAGTCAAGACTATACTTTTGCAGTACAAAACATTTACACACAAAATACACATGCATGGCAATGCATTGGGAATGGCTAAAGCAAGGAGAAACCATTTCCTCAATGCTTTATTAACACAATTCTACAAAGGAGTCTCAAATAGGATTATATACTTCAGTCACAGTAAGGCCACAATATTACAATGGATAAGGACCTTAGACTTCAACATTCTGCGGTAGCAAGTGAACCCTTCCTTCTTTACAGATGTTTATACACGTTCCTGGATGGGATCTCATCAAAGTCCTCCCGCTATTTCTTTTTTTTTCTGTAAGTTTAACATATTGCTTAATACAACAGTTAGCACAGTAGAGAAGGGTACTGGCACAGAGAAAACAAAACCTATGGAACATTCACGGAGTTTTCAGACTATATGTTGGGTGCATTTAGATGAAGCTGGCTAATCAGAAAAGAGACTAGCAAAGGATTTCCTCAAGTTTCGGATGGTTTCAGCTTTTGCTTCGTCTTCATTCACAGATGATCGGAAGAAGGAGGATTCTGTGAAGCTGAAGGCATTTGTCAAAGACTGCGACTTGCTGCAAGACAAGAACGCAACAGATTTGGTGTGGTCACATTGTCCCCCAGCTGCTGTCCACTCCTCATTGTGTCAGTGAGGAGAACAGGAAAATCACAGAATCCCAGAATGTGCTGAGCTGGAAGGACCCACAGGGATCATCCAGTCCAACCCCTGGCCCTGCACAGGCCCATCCCCAAGAGTCCCCCCCTGTGCCCCAGAGGATCATCCAACCCCTCCTGGAGCTCTGGCAGCCTTGGGGCTGTGCCCACTGCCCTGGGGAGCCTGGTCAGTGCCAACCACCCTCTGGGGGAAGAACCTTGTCCTGAGATCCACCCTGAGCCTGCCCTGACACAGCTCCAGCCATTCCCTAGACAGTGAACAAAATGGGCATTGACCACAAGCAACACAGTTATGGGCAACTCACCACATTCATCCTGCACTTTGACTTGATATCTGAGGATAATTTTTTTTTAAGGCACACACTGGTGGTTTTCTTTTTACAGATCTGAAACAACTGTATTCCAGTAAACTGGATGATGTAAATTAGAACTTGAGGAAAATGGGAGCCTGCCTACTAAATCCAAATTACAACCGAACATGGACGATTAATAACTGGGTTTGTTAAGGCTGCAAACAGTTATGCACAAAGAAAAATTAGGTATACTGGCAAGAGTTTGAAGAATGAATGCTACAGTTGTAATGTGCTCTCCCTCTCTTTCTCTCTGTATGTTGGACATTAGATCTTAATGGAGGCTTAATGACACTTTACAGCTTTAAAAAATACTGTAAATCAGACGTACTTTTTCTTGTCTATAAGCAGTTAGTCTGGCAGTGCTACTCTATCCTTAGTGCTATCACGTAACTTCTGTGTGTTTGCATAAGCACAAAACACGTAACACACAAGGAAAACACGAAAGAAAACAGCTAAAGTTTAAAACTTTAACTCCTGATTAGTCAGTTAAAATAATATTTAAAAAATAGGCTTGAATTTAAATAGAATACATAACTGAGTTACAAACTTTTTACAAAGACATCCCTGCGTTAGTAAAACTAGTTAACTGATTTCATTTTTATCTCAGTGCAATAGATTTCAGTTTTGGCTATAGTAAAACTGAAACACTTTTCTTATTCTGATTGCCTGAGACTCTTCATGGTTTGCAGCCTCTCTACTTCTAAACTAATAATGTACAGCAAACAGTGCTACAGGCGTTTTAGGTTTTTCATAAATTATAGTTGTGCTAATGAGAATAGACTGATAAATGTTTGTTTGTACTCACTGAAAGAGGGAGGGTGGAAAGCAGCACTTGACTTGATTAGTAACACAATAAGTAGCCTAATTAAATATTTATTCACAGATTAATAACATGTACATACAGGTTAGGCAACAGCATGCGGGTGAATACAAAGCATACACATGCAAATAGAGTTAATCCTACAGGCAGGAGATCTGAGCCTTGGTGTGGACCTAAAACTGCTTCTGAAAGTTAGAAAACCTACTCTCATTATGACTTACATCTTAAAAACTTTAATTTCTCCTTTGTTATTTTATTTTAATAGATACTCTTCCATTTGAAGAAGAGAAAAAATGAATCTAAATGCAAACAAAGAACTAAAGGGAGAAAGCTGGAAACCAGTATAAGGTACAGTCCTGTAACTGTTCTTAGCTGCTTTTCTTCAATGTCAGGAGTTGTCCAGTTAAGTTTCAAACTATAAACTAGTTTCCATCTTGCTTAAGAAAATCTACCTCTCTATTCACTATGTCTACTTAAATGATGGATCAATTAACTTGAGTTTTATGATTATAGAACAGAATAAAGAAATACATTGTCCTACAAAGGCAAGGAAAATACTGTCATCTTTGCATACTGTCATCTAATGTATCTCTTCCACTGAAGGGGGCTCTGGGGAGGACTCAGAGTTGTTTCCCACCAGTATTAACATATAAGTGGGGGGAACAAGGGGATCTGTGTTCCTGGGATGAAACAAAGCCTACATACCAGTCTTTTATGTACCAAACAAAGGAGAATGTGGCTGTGATTGGACCAGCAATAGGATTTATGGGCTGAAAAACTGCAAATCATTGCTAATAACTTCCCTGAGTTTTCTATTTCTGGCTGAGTTTAAGCTGTGAGGAGGAATCCTCTCCATATTCCTTACTGTATGGAATCTACCAAAAGTCAGACACCCACAGACAGTTTTGTGCAGCCTTTTCTGTGCATCACCTGGACTCTACAGTCAGTGCCACCACACAACCATGGACCAAGCGTAGCCTTAAAGAAGCAACTTGGCAGCCACTGTCCGAAGTGTTCACTTGAATTGTTTCTGAGATAGGCCTTTGGGAATGGAATCTGTTGTCTGAGTGACTGCAAGGTTAAAAGTTTAAATAGATAAGACTTCCTCCTTGTGTGCAGACTTACAGCACACCCAGCTTGTGAGTCAGTGGCACCAAAAGGAGGAAACAAAGAGGAGAAAGATGATGTGTTTTCAGATCTCACTAGGGCAGAGATTGCACAACCGCTAAATGAAATTTTGTGCAGTGCTTAGGATATAACAAATAGTATTGAATTACTAACCATAAACAGGTATCACAGAATCACAGAATACACCAAGTTGGAAGGGGCCCAAAAGGATCACTGAGTCCAATTCCTGCCCCTGCACAGGCCCATCCCCAAGAGTCACACCAGGTGCCCCAGAGGATCATCCAAACACTCCCTGAGCTCTGCCAGTCTTGGTGTTGCTCCCTGGGGAGCCTGTTCCATCACCCAAAATATTAAAATATTCTGAATATTTTGAAATATTTTAACCTCATTTTAAACCTGTGAACATATGTACATTTTTTTCCTGAATATTAGCCCAACTCCCAAATTACAGTTATGGCAACAAGACCTGTGTTACGAGGAGAGAAGAAAATGGATAAAGCAAATCTTACTTAAGTTGGGGATGAGACTGAGGCTTCTGTTGAGGAGCAGGCTGTGGAGCTGGCTGTGGAGCAGGCTGTGGAGCTGGCTGTGGCTCTGCTTCCTTTGATAATCTGGTGCTGGGAGGACCTTGAGCCTGGGGCCGTGGCTGCTGAGTGGTGGGTCCGGGTGGACGCTGTGGCTGGGAAGTTGAGGGCTTTGCTGACTGCCCAGGGGGGAACATGCGCTGGGGCTGCAATGGCTCCTGGCTTTGGGATTGCATTCCTTGGGGTTGCACTGGGCCCCCTAGGTTCAGCACAAGAAAAACTTCATAATCTTATAGTTTCAAAAGTCCTTATTAGACTTCATATCCAACACTTTAAAATAATCCTCGAATGTGATTAATTCTACTTTTGAGGCAAAATTCTATTAATATGGATCGTACTTTTATGTAGTCAACACTACTAATCACACTTGGTACATTAGTCACTTGCTTGGAGCACCCACGATTCATCCTTAAAATTGCTAAACAGTACCCAATTTATCCCAGCAGTAGAGGTACTGACTTCAAACCAAATCAATGGAGTTACACCCAGAATAATGTTGGCCCGAGTTAAGGAGAGGCTGTGAGATAACTGAACATAGCAGTAATATCTATTTCAGCAATACAGTTACTATTTTCTGTGTAGTTATTGCAGTTTTGTTCCTCCAAAGTCTTTAAATTATTTCTGTAATAGTCCTCTTAGATTCTCTTACAGCAGTAAAACAACTTTATACTGAAATTTTCTAACTAGTTTAAAGTATTTTAATAACTTACTTAACCCCTTAGTGAGATATGTCAAGAACATTACAAGAAACACAAGAAAGTCATTACTAACTCTTCCCCAAGATGATCTTCCCACTGAAAAGGAAGGATGCTGGCAAACTACTGCATTAACTGTGAAAATACAACATGTAGTGGAGACTTCAGTTGTGAAATCTAGGGCTGAAAGATGCTACATCATCATACAGCAGGTTTTTTTCTGCCTTCTGACTGAAATAGTGCTGTGTCAGATATCAGTGGGCTGCTTTTATCTCATATCCCATGTCTGATTGTGGTTTTCTGGATTGAATGTTATAACTGAATCTTAATTCTTGCACGTGACAATGCACACAGGACATCTGACTTTAGAGGAAGAAAGGACGGGGTGAAATTCTGAATATTTGTTTGTATCATGTTTCAGTCAGGAAAAGAGCTCTGCTGAACAATAAATATTATAGAACACAACTGATCTAGATGTTCTAGATATTTGGGAACTTTTAGTCTTACACAGATATTTAGTGCAAGTAAGACTTCATCTATTCAGGTCTTAAAAGAAAACCTTTGTATCTGGAGGTACTGTTGCAATACATGATTTTTTTTGTTGTTTTAAATTGCTAGTATAGTCAGCTTTCCCCTTACTACAAAAGATTCCAATGTATGTGCCTGACAAGAGCATGTGCTAATGCTTCAATAAGCTTTCATGCAGTTGTAGTAGTGTGTTAGTGTGGTGTAGAAAGATAAATAGCATAAATAGCACGTACTGTATGTTAAGGAATGTGCCTTCATTGTTTATTAATTTGAACCACTTTTGTAGGAAATATTTGAAGGTGATAACATGGTCTTGCAACATCTTAATAAGGATCATTTTCTTATTAGTCTCCTTTCACTCAATATTGAAACTCAGAAAGGTTTCTTCCCCCACTTGTACATACAGGCTTGAATGCCAGAAACTTTACACTGAAGACAGATATAACTTTCTTTTATTGCACATTAAGCTGTACAAGATATTTCACATAAAAGATATACTGCTGTCACATTTCCAGCGTTTGCTCACTTTCTTGCAGCTGGGTTGTACAAAAGGCAACAATCATGAAAGAAACTTTTACCAAAAATAAGTCAACAAAACTGAACATTAAGCCTACACTGTAAAACATCTGTTCCCTGTTACCCACAATATTGCACCTAAGCATGCTGACATGCAGAGAGACATTTTGGCTTGTGTCTTGGCTGTGGGATGTAGGAATAGTGTGTGCCCCTGTGAATCCTTGACAGTCAACAGGCTGAAATCTTGCCTGGAACACCCTTCTGTTCACACACAGCACACAAATGTCGTGTGAAAAGCACTTGTGATCACTGGTACTACTCCATGCAAAAAAAAAAACCAACCAACTGCTCGAATGAAAATCAGTCATCAGATTCATTTCTCCACCCCAGGGCAGTATGGTTTCTTCAGTTTTAGGGTGTCTGGAGAGAAGGATTGGTGAACCTGATTCTAAGTGAAATTTTCTTAATATAGAACAAAATAGCCAATGCCATCATTGGAATGATCACTGACCCAGACAAATGCTGATCACTAAAGCAAAATATTCATGTAATTTACTGATAGGTAGTAAACAGTAGCACTTACCACAAACATTTAAATAGCTAATAATGCATACCTTAATTCTCATCTCACCAGCCAGCTTGCACAAATAAAAGAAACACTGAGAATGATGAGACTCACTGATAATTTTTTCCAGTGCTTGTAGGGAAAACAGAAGTAGAACATAAGGCTGTTTTCCCTTTAAACATAATTGTTTGCATGAAACTAATGGCCACTACTCATCTTTGTACATATTCAAGATGAAAATTATAGCTTTGTGGCTCACTTGCAACTAAGCTTTCTGGTATGCCAGTAGTGTGCAGCCTGTGACTCTGGGTTAGATTTCTCACAACAGATTAACTGCCTGCCTGTGGAGTTCTCATAACATTACATTATACATTGGTTCTGTAAAAATCACAAATAATTTACCTACAGAAAATCCAGCACTTGTCAGGCATCTCAAGTCTTTTTGCATCTTTGATGTCAAGCAATTATTATAAACTCTATTAATGTGGACAACGTCAGGACTGCATTTTCTTTATAACTATCTGGATACTTCTAGGTGTAAAACAGTAGATAGACCTGAGT
Source organism: Oxyruncus cristatus (assembly GCA_013399855.1). Classification (NCBI taxonomy): domain Eukaryota; kingdom Metazoa; phylum Chordata; class Aves; order Passeriformes; family Cotingidae; genus Oxyruncus; species Oxyruncus cristatus. Next base: position 224,002 of record VXAY01000264.1, on the reverse strand, counting down.
TGGTAAAGAAAACCACTGAACTTTTGTCTTGCATTCTAATCCAAGAGCAATATCCCTGGCTGGTCAAAGGTACCTTGGTCTGCCATCCCTTCACATCTCAGTATTTGAAAAAAAATGAGCTCTTATAGGAAATTTAACAGTCCTTGAGGTACTTCTCACTAAACAACCTGGGATTTAAATCTTAGGTAAGTATAAGATTTTTTGAAAGTATTTGCATTAGTTTGCATTAAAAATATCCATAGATTACTAATTCAGAACGACAACAAAAGGTACTACTTAATTGAAATAGGATACATTAAATACTCACACTTTCACTGAGATATTGCACATAGGTGGCCCATTTACATAGCTCCGTAGCTAATAATTTAATGCAGATTTACTAAAAATATGAATACCAGTATGTAAAATAGAAGATATTTTAAATATTCCTTGGGAAGAACTGTATTTTATGGAGTCACTGAAATATTAGACTTCCACTTGCGTATAACTCAAATGTTAATAAACTTTATAAAATTATAAATAAAAAGCCTCACTAGCAAATTCTAATCTAGACTTTAAAAAATATATCTGGATCACCTACTTATTTGTCATGCACACAAAAATAAAGGCTATGAGTACAGTGTGCACACACTCACAGAGTAAGCAAAAGGATTTAGATTTGCACCTCGGTGATATTTTACTTAACGATATATATAATACTCAAAAAATACTGTCTAACCATCCATAATGTACAGTTGCACTGGGCTCTAGAGAGGCACATTCTTTGTACACCGTTGACAACAGCCCTGAAATCACGAGTTTTACAGAAGAAGGTTGGTAAAGCATTACACGCACAGACAGGAACAAGGAAACAACCAGACGGCAGAGTTGACACTGCATAGAAAAAACACAGTCCAGGTCAGCACTGAAACAATGCAAAAACTGAACAAAATTGGGATGTTTGCTTTTAAGATTGTGTGTTTCTTTTCTTTTCTTTTTTTTTTTTTTTTCATTTTTGCTTTAACCCTTGCTTTTAGTCTCAATTATCTAGGTAGCCTGGACTTGTTTTGGTCCTACTGCAACGCCATTACAGTCGAGAATGTACTGTAAACAACCTTGAGGTGGTGGTCGCTGAGGTGGGATTTTGTTTGGCTCTGGCTCCTTTAGTGATCCACTCTGGAAAATACATTTGAAAACAGAAGAGAAACAAAATTAGAGTAGCTTGGTTCCAATTTTCCACTAACTTGTCTTTATTTTCATTAGAAACCTCTTAAGTGTTGGGGTTGAATATACACTTGAAATTTATTCCAGATACCATTTTTTAATTTAGTTGCTGTCTGACATGATATATGAATCCTGGGCTAATCCAAAGCTCTTAAAAATATTGTTTTCCCTTTGCAGCATGTGATCACAATACAGGGAATGCCTTCTCAAACCTACATCCATTTGTGAATGGTCTTTCTTCTCAGTTCCTAGAACTGTGAATGACTTCCGTATCTCAGTACTTCTGCTCTGTTTTTTTTAAGATAGACTGACTAGGAAATGGATTTCAACAAATACCTCTGTGTAACTTAAGAAATAATTTATTTCTAACTCTGTTCACTTGTATCCAGAAGTGTGAGCACAGCAGGGTGTTTTGTAGTGATAATTTCACTTCAATTTGCTGACTGTAAATGGGGAAATGGTCTGCTCTAGGTTAAGTGTTTCGCTAAGCAGAATGAAAGAAGAAAGCAAACCCCACAGACAAATAATAAAAATAATCCAAATTACTTCATGCTACTCCATCTGACATGTTATTAAAAACACATGTAATACTTAACTTTTCAAAACAGGAGATTTATTTGGCAGTATCTTTTTCACATGTAAACTTGTCGAGAGGAAAAGATGGGCCTGAACCAAAACCTTGAAGCAGAACACCCTCCCATCTCTAATATTTTGAAATGTGAAATACGTTAAATCATTCGGCATAATAGCTTAGGGTTTAAGAATCCAGAAATTAAATTGCCATCTGTCAAGAGGGAAACCCCCCAAAATTTATTAAATAGTAAATGTAAAATCAATTAAACACGTTTCTTGCAAGGCTTACTGTTTTTTCCTAGTAGATTTGTATTTGATCTTATAACTACAACATAAATCTTAGTCACTGAGCTGTGAATTCCTGCACAGCAATCCAGCACTTACAGTTTTAAATGTTACAAGACAACTCTCCATCACATGCAGCTGTTGCAAATTGCTTTGTCTGCTTCAACTACATAAATAAAAGGACACAGGACAGGTCTAAAACTCAAATTATTCAGTGTTACCAACCTTCGGAAGCCCAAATGAGGAATAAAAATGAGACGTGCAAACTCTGCTCCTTGTATTACCTGACCCAGTTACGTGGTTCTCAGTTAGCATCATTGTGAAGATGAGGATATATAGAAAATAAGAGAATTTTGTAAGGAAAGACAGCCAGCAGAAAATTTTGTACTGCTTTAGTGTGGGTTAAAGTCCTCTCTGTTTGGTTTCCCTCCTTCCTCTAATTTTCTGAACCACATGTAAAACCTGCCATGCTCTCCTCTGCAGCTTCAGTGCCCCGAGTGTATGTGAGATCCACTCTGTATAATGTGCTCACTGAAACAATGTGCATTTCCATCAGGAGCTCCCTGCAGACCACGGCAATCAGCCCAGAGTGGAACCCGTGAAAAGCTGCCCTGGGGGAGCCAAGTCCTTCCACGTCCCATTGTTCTGGTGCAGCTGGCAGCTGCCTCTGTGCCCGGGGCACCGAGAGAGCCCGTGTGACACATACAGTGCTCTCGGAGGAAATACAGGCACTTGGGCCTAAGGATGCCCAAGAGTTCTGAAGCACCAAACAGACCTTGTGACTTTGTCAGCAAGCACACATAACATTTCATAATCTTAAGTACTGTGATTACCATATGATAGGCTTAGGAAGGACCATAACCCAACCTGTGGGTTCTCTGCAGGGGAAGATGGTGACCAGGAAGGACATGAGCGTTACCATTTTTCTACTGAAACAAAAGATTATGTAGGTAAAACTCATGTTTTATTTAGAGACTGAAAACACAGGCTGGCAGTTTAAATTCATATCTACTTTAATGTTAAAACAACAACTGCAGGGCCCCTGCATCCTCTATGCCTCGAGGCTGAAGCAAATCTGCCATTTGTTCTTGCACTGAAATGGTCTTGGGTTTTATCACACAACTGAACTGAGTTGGCATGACAACACCAGCACTTATGCAATCTGCATATCTCTCCATCTTACAAAGAAATTACTTTATCCTAAATTAAGCTTTCAATAAACACTATAGGAGCTTGCTAATCCTTACCTAAACTCTTCTGAGAGTTTTGAGCCTTTGTGCATTTTCTGTTGAAGATATATTTCTCCCTCTCTAGTCATTGACTGCAGCTGTCCTGATTTTACCACCCACACATCCTTTTTTTTCCACCAGATATCACCTGGTGCTTCCAGGAACCTCACCCACACTCCAGGCCAATCACATGGGTATATTACTTTGGCTAATTAGCCAACCCACCCAGGCTGACCCAAAAAGTCTAATTAGCACTACATTCCTAATTGAGAAATCTTACTCATGGTTTTTCAGTGGTCTGTAGTAATCCAGCCCTTTTCATGAGTCTTTCTTTCAGACAGTCAGAAACCTTGATATTAAGAGACAGGCTTTGAACCAGCCTCGTTTGCTGTCCTGAGCCAAAACCTGTAATAAAATCCAGGCTTCTTCTAAAACACCAGTTGTTGGCAAATTAACTCCAGACTGTTCCTTCTCACCTCTCCAGGGTGCTGTGCCAATGTAATTGCGAGAGCAGCTTGCTCCTCACAGGCAGCACAGCCTCTCTGAACAGAGATGCTGGACCAGCCTGTCCTGTAGATTTATTCACCCATCTTGCTTTTTTCTGTTCTACTTTGCTGCCCAGCCCAGAATCTCACCCTACTACCTCTATTTAGCACGAACATGTTTTCCTGTAATACACTTCTGATCTACAAACTTGCCTATTGCTGATTCATCCAATCAAACATTGGATGAATTAAGGATTGAATGCAGCATATACCCTGGAAAATGGCCCTTCATAGTTTCTTATCTGCTTGCTCAGGGCTAAAGAGCAAAATTATCAGTATAGAAAGTAGAAAGGACAGTGTTTGATATGGTTTAGGATTACCTGAGCGAGGTGAGGTAACTGATGTCATAAGGAGACTTTTCGGTTTTCATTTTATGGAACACAACTTTTATAACACATCCAAATTCCCCAAAGAGAAGGGATTGCTGATGTTGACAATAACATTATAAAGAACTGCTTATAGAAGCTCTCCTGTTCAGAGGGCTTTACTGTTTATATAACTATCCTAAAAAAAAAAAGCTTTACTTGTGGAAACCTCTAAGCCACATGAATGCTGCAAATACACTCCAGTGATTTCTCAGCTCTGCGTATAACAAGAGATGATTTGGCTGCAGAATGATCTTTCAGAATATTGGCTAATTACAGCCAAAGCAGAAACCCCACTACTTATCTAGAAGACACATGTCTCTAGATTCATCTGTACCACTTCCTTCCTTCCCACACTTAACTGAAAGTCTCCTTAGAATTTTAGGGACAGAACTGGAGGAAAGAACTGTTTGTTCTACAAAAAACATGTTGTATTAGAATTTGATCAAGGTATTACTTCCTTTTCTACCTCATATATTTATATAAATGCAGATTGGATCCACATACACTTGAATTTTGAATAGTCTGAAGAATGCTGAAATGGGTGGCAGCAAAAGTAGCAACTTGGCAGGGAAATAGCCCTTGGGCAAAAGAGATGCTAAACAGAGACCCAGTAAAAATTGATTTTGATTTGGCTGAGTTTGAAGACTTTGTGAACTACAGTTGGAGCACGTATAGCTGGTTTTGGGTCTCGTTTGGTTTTCTTTGTAAGGCAAGGACAGAAGCTTTTCCTAGGTATTTCAATATTTGAAGGGAAAAGCCGTATTTTTCAGGTCAAGAAGTAGACGGGGATCAATTGAGAGCTGCCAAAATATGAGCCGAGTTAGATCTTGTAAAGCACCAAGACTAAATGGTAAAACAATTAAGTAACAGGAGAACTAAGAAAAATTGTTATTGCTAAGGAGACAGGTAATTTAGATAGTTTAAGCAGAATGTCAATAGTAAATGAATGTTTGAAGTGTCATAGATTATGATAAATACAGGAGCAGGAGCAAGATGCCAGGTGGGATAAAAGCTAAAAATGAGACGCAGGTAAAAAATCAAACATTCTTGATCTCAGAAATTAAAACCAGCTGACTCATGAAATACAGGATTCCATACCAGATCTCCCTAGCAATTGGGAATGTACAAGTTACACTGGAGAAGGTTAAATGCTAATACTAATAGGAATTAAGTTATGTGTAAGGAAGTGGCTGCTGAGGATAAAGGCAGTTATTGAATAAAAAGTCATGGGAAGGATATAAGTGGGATTTAGAACTCAAGTAGAATATTCATTAATTAAGCTGGCAAAAAGAAGGAGGAGTGTGCTACTAAAACCTGCAGATGATACAGAGCTGGAAGACCACAGAACCAATTTATCCTAAAGAAAGAACAAAATTCAGGAGTGAAGTTCAAAAAAAAAAAAAAAAAGAAGACAGAAAAAAAAAAGAAATAAGGAAAAAAATCCCTTAAATGTAATGTCCAAAATAATTTATTTACGGTATAGTAACATGCATCTGTCAGAAATGCAGAGCTCACTAGCTGAAATCTAATGGGAAAGATTTGTGCAGTGAAAAAATCAGAATCTCATCACACATTCAGTGAAGTGTTTGCAGGAGGTGTGAGACATCATGCTGGGTATCACTGACATCAGCCCTGCTCAGGAAAGCTGAATGTAAACGGAGCTGGCACAGAAAAGTGCTATTAAACTGACCAGGCAGAGAGAAGAGGCTCTGCCTACAGCATTTGGAGGAATATGTCTTGCTTGGTTTAGTAAAAGGAAGGCTCAAACACAGTACAGTTGCTTTTCATAAACATGTTGTACTGGTAAAGAACTAGAGGCAGAAAAACAAGCCAAAGGACAACACAAACCAAGAAGAAATGTCTATAAACTGAATAAAACTGGGCTGGAAATAAACACATATTGGATAATTTAGCGAAACAGTGAAATCCTGAAGTGGCTTTCTGATAGGGAGCATCCAAAAATACAAAACTCCTTAGGAACTTGTTGCTTCCTGCTTTATACATTTAATGTAAAAAGAATTCACCTCCACTTGTCTAGTGCAGGGTGGGCAGTTAGAGGAGAGTTGGCTCCTGCTTTTCACAGTTTTTTGGAGCACCAGTGTTCAGCCTTGGAAAACCGTATGGAAAAGACACTCTCAGCAAAACTGATGCCAACCTAGAGTTTCTTCATGTCAAAGCTGTGATAAAGAATTCAAAAACTTAGAGCAGCTTTTGTTATTGCTCAACCAACTTTCAAATTCTGCTAAGGTCTTCCACTGAATGGAAAGGAAAATGACTGCTCAGAGGAGAAACCAAGCTATACAGCACAATTTTTACTTGGAATAGTATTTTAAAAATGCATTAAAAAAAAAAAACATCAAAAAGTATTCTCAGATTTCACAGACTAAGTGCTTTCCATTCCTAGATAACTAATTACTTACTAGACCATAGTGTCCTTCAAGAATATTTTTACACACAGTCTTAAAAATCATAGAACCATATAATGGTTTGGGTTGGAAGAGACCTTAAAGATCATCTGTTTCCAACCCTCCGCCAGGTTTTCAGGGAAGGTGAGTATCCTGGTAGGGACTCACCGCTGTCAACATGTACACTCCAGGATCTTCCCTTAGATAATGGAACATCTGACTTCCCATTGGCTATCCCAGCCCTATTTTCTATGATAAAAATAATCCCACCTCCCCAGGAGATGAGCTTTCTAAAGGAAAAGTAGGATGTTGACTTTTTAGGGAAAAAGAATTTCTGAAGTAGCATCACTTGTTGAAGCTGATTGGTCCCTTCCACCACCAATCAATAATTCTAATGGACAAGAATGCAGCTCTTTTATTGCAGCTCTTGCTTGAAGAAGCCAGATTTCCACTTCTGTTTTTTTGAACAGGGAACACTCAAGACATGTGGTTGCACAGCAGCTTTCATGCAGCTCTTTCCAGTGAAAAAACTGCTCCCCATAGACAAGGAAGGAATGTGGAATATGGGATAGGAATGAGCTCCCCCATGTGCTGAGATTAAATGAGTGTTCTGCATGTTTTTACCAGGGAAAAAGCTCACAGACAGACAGAAAGGCAAGGGAAAGGGGCACAGCAGGTCTGGGAGACTATCCAGTTCCTGGCCAGCTAAATTTCCTCACACCTTTCCCAGGGTACACAAGTACATAGTGGATAAGGTACTCCTTGGGGCTTGATGGTGTTAAAATCCTGTGCCGAGATCTGAAGTTACAAGGTTTTGACCCTTGGATCCAGGGTCTATGGCTCTGGCTGATGCTGTGCTGTATCTGCTCCTCCAGTCTTACAAAAAAAAAAAAAAGGTAGGTTGTTAGTATTGTTTTTAAATATGGGCTGGCAAGTGATCCTTGCATGAACAGAAGATCTGCAGAACTTCACTTTGAGCCACCAAGATCCATCATTACTGGATCCATTCAGAATTGAAGTTTATGCTTTGAAACAAGAAAGTCAGGGCAAAGGGTGCTGGAGCTGACTCAAGTCCAGTGTCATAACCCACATTTTATCTTACTAGTTCTGTATCAGAGCAATGGGGTGCGAGGAGGCACAGGAAGGAGAAAGAGCACAGGGTGAGACACCTGAGCTCTCCCACAAATAAAGGTGAAGTTCAGAACTCTGGTATGAACAGAGCAGAACAACCATCCATGGTGCTTCCTTTCTTGCTCCTTGTGCTGCACAAGTCCACAGCCATACACAGGGGCTACCAGTGGCTGGTCTGAGCTCTGATGAGCTTCCTGAGTCTCTCCTAGGAGTTGAGAGACGTTGGGGGAGGATATTTAAGCAGCTGAAGACAAGTTTGCTCTCCTGGCAGCCAGACAGACGGAGCCTGGTCCATCACCAGATTCCAGCGTTGGAAGTGTGTGTGTGTGGGTTGCTTATTTTTTTTTTCTACGGACAAATCAAGAACATTTGAAAATGAGCTGCTCTGGTTTGGACACTTTCATAATTTCTCTTGGTGCTTATCCTTGTTTAAAAATTTTGATGCATATTTAGCACATGGTCCTTATTCAAAATAAACTGCAATGATTGCTGGGGAGTGGGGTAGAATTCTTGTAAGTTAAACATGAAGTAAAGCCAAACTGCTTTGCTTAACAGGTTATGATTTAAAGGTCAGGGAAATCAAACAGAAAAGTCAAGTGGAGACAGGGAATAATAACAAAAAAAGTAGAGAGGAAACACCCACCACAGTGGGGAAAGGAAGGGAGACCAAGGAAGAGTCTCCAAAAAAAAGATATTTCTATTAGGTCCAGCTTAAAGAAATAAAATCAGAGAGTAAAAACAGATGAAAAATCAGATAAAATATAAAATCAAAGTATGTTATGTGATAGTAATCATAGCACTAAGACAAAGCAGAGAGATCTAGCTTGGACTCACTCTCCTGTTCTGCTTGTGTAAGTGGCAGCTATTGCCTGTTCTCTAGCGATGGAGTTACTGCTTCCCTTGTTTTAATTTGGAAAAGGCTAGAGTTTGCTCTGTAATGGAATGAAGACAATTTTTGAAGTTTCCAAAAAAATGCCTATGGGACCAAAAAGCATTTCTCACAAAAGTCTACTAAGAACAGACAGGCCCACAACATAGTGGTGGGCTCATTATTACTTAAAAACCAGTTGTTTTCTTTCTTCTTAAAGGGAATGACCATGGAATTCAGAATCCTAAATACCACTGGCAGCCTGGGAGATTATCACAAGATCATCTGGCAGAAGATAATAGAAAGGTTACCAAAAGAATCATTTTGTTGTGCGAATGAAGACAAAAAGAGAACACTATTTTTCTTACACAAAGTAAATGTGGAAAAGTATGTATTTAATAGTAATAATTGTTTTATTTTTTTTAAGTTTTAGCACTTTGTTGCCTTCTGTATTATAAAATTAGCTGACTAAATCACATAAGGCTAAATCACTATATCCTACAGACAATTTCAGTTGTCTGTATCCAAGTCATCCTGGGCCTGAAGCTTGAACCTGTCAGGTTGCCTGCAGGCTTTTTCCTTTGGGCTTCTCATCCAATGAGTATTTTCTTAGCAACCCCTTTCTCTTGCCAAACTTTGCTCAGCTTCTCTGCAGGGATCATCTATTTTTCCAGGTATACTGCTGATGATAAGCATTCAATATATTCAGAAATAAAAACATAATTATCACGTTGCACCCAGAAAGCTTTATTTCATTTGGGCAAATTTCTGTTGATGTCAGTACTAGAAATTTTGACCAAACAATTCTAAACCTTCAATATAGGCGCCTTCATATGTTCTCCTATAGTCTAAAGGTCACCAGATCCTCTCAGAAAGAGCACTATTACCTAGGTCTCGGCACATTACTTTGAAACAAGCTAAGAAGGATAAGCAGCTATAAATGTTTTGATTTAATCACGCTCATTTAATGATACGTTCACAGTTAACATCCTAAAGCATTTTTGTGGAGTTTTATCACTAGGACAGGAGTAATACCCAGTAATACCTGTGACTCCTGTGCAGAGGGAGACTCGGTAAGTAACAGAACTGAGCAATACATCTGTACCTCCCTTAGCAATCACTCCATCTACTGGTTCAGGAGCTCAGGAACTATTTTAGAACAGGTTATGTTCACTTTCATGAGCAACTTATTAGTAAAATCTCTGCTCAACATTTGTATGTTGTGTCTCATTAGTTTTCAATTACTGTCAATATTAAAAGTCTTAGGATTTATTTTCCTGCACAAACTTTGTTTTTATATTTTAATATATTACAATACCTGCATGTCAAGTTCAAAAGTTTCAAATACATCAAGCCTTCTGTAATGAAATAGTGACTGTTTTAAACGTACAGACATCCTTCAGCCAGCAGCTGAAGTCTGAGTTCCTGCCTGTGTCACATGCAGAACACCTGCCCCAAATAGGGGTCATATTCAAAGGAGAAAAAACAACCTTGATGTAGGAAAAAAAAAAAGGTATAATTTTATACTTGTGATAAATAAATTTTACTGGATAAAGTGTGTCTCAAATGCAGCCTTTTACCAGAATGTGGTGAGCTCAGGTTCCATATATGTTTATTTTCTGCTTTTCTTAATTCCCTATGTTTCTATTAGTATCTAAAAGAGTAACAGCTGTTTTTCTTATGTTTTCACAAACATAAAATAACCGAGAGATTAAAAACCCCCTTTGATTAAAATAAGCAACTTCCCTTCCAACTATACAAAGATAATCATTGTGTATATATATATACACACACTTATATATACGTACACATTAAGAGCGTATTAAAATATATATTAAAATATATACCATATTTAAATAATAAAGTTAATGAAACAAATACATTAAAATAGCATTTATTATTTGTAAGATATATTACCAATATCTTGTTTAATGTGATACAGCTTCTGTAATCCGATGTAATACGTTGGAGTAGTAAATAACAGATAACCCCCCAAATCATTTATCCCCCAAGAGGAGAAGCCACGAGATGTCGCTGCGATGCAAATAACCAAAACGCTGCGGGAAAGAGGTCACTGCCTTCCCCACGGCAAGAACCGGTGGAGCTTGACAGACCTAGGAATGGCTTTTGACTTCAATAGCCTTTGGCAGGTTTTGCGTTCCGTGTTCTGTGACTGTATGTCCCAGCAATATTTCCCTTGCCCTTTATGAGTTTTGATGCCAATGTTTTAAATTCTCTACCAATATATTTAGGAAGGCATCTTGCTGTTGCCTTTTTTTCCTTTAAGTCACGACAATAACTCTATAAGCATTTAAATATGAAACATAATTTGCTTAGCATTGATTTAAAAGAACTTCTATGCAGGTGGACAGTGTAAGTGGTAAAGAAGCACGTAGGTGTTGTTTGAAGGCACTGATGGTTGTCAAAGTCCCTACTGACCTTCTGAGGTAAACACTGAACTGAGAAAACCTTAGTGATTTCTAATGCAGACTATAGAAGGTGCTCAATCAGTCTCTACACAGCTTGTTTATTGCCAAGCTGTATTGCTCTGTTTATTAGAGTAACCTGAATTTCAATTTTTTTAATTACAGAGTGATATAGTAATATTATTACTAAAGTATTATTGATATTAATATGAATAAAATTATAAATAAATTAGAAATATAAATGTGGAAAACACATTTTAAGTAATTAATTTTAATTAAAATATTAAAGTAATACAGAGTGATATCGTTTTTTAATTACAGACTGATACAGTAAAATCCCGTATAGGCCTTCTCCAGCACCTCTGTGCTGCCTTGCTCAGAGCAAAGAGAAAGTCAACCCCTTGAGTGTGTTTAAGATGTTATTCCACAAACCTGGGGACATCAGTTTTACAGTCACATGATGCCATAGCAGCCATTTATCCCCTTTTTAAATCCCTTCCTAAAATACAGAAATAAAGTGTGCATGGTTTAGGAGGTCATTAGACCATTTAGCAACCTTCTGAACGTAAGCTGTTCTTAAATCCCTTCCTGCTGCCTGTTAGAACATATCTCACTATCCACCTTCACTCACAAAGAATAATTCAGTGTGGTCCTTTGTTTGTTTTATTGGGCAGCCTTTCCTTCCAGACATAAAAGATAATTCCTGGTGCTGGATGAATGGCCTGGCTAAAGCAAGATTCAATGTGAGGGGTTTGAAGAAAAATACAAAGCTGTTGGAAAACTGCAAGTCAGGGTCCTGTTCCTCTTCTCCTAATCAATGAATATAACTAAGATGAACGTCTATGAGATCGTGAAAGGAGAAGATAACTTAGAGATAAGGTCCACACCTCAAATTTAGTGCAGAATTCACTTCTAAAAAGCAGAATAATACCGAATTCTATACTTCCATATAACTCCATGATGGGATCCTTTCCAATTAAATGCATTCCCTTTCAGTTAAGATCAAGTAACTGCATTTTCTGATCATCATAAAAGCTTCAGTGATTTGAAACAAGTTGCTGCTCATCATAAGTAGTTTTCTTTAAAAAAGCCCCTTAAATGCAGCAGATGGAAGGTAACAGAAGCGTGACTGCTCCTATGGAAGCCCAAGAACAGCGAGTATGTTAATGGTTTGCTTTTCTCTCTAGAATTAATACTTTTTGTTATTTACACTATGCTGACATTTGGTTCAATTTTCTCTCTGAACATAGAAGAATAAAACTGGATAAAACTGCTTGTTTTATCCAGCAACATCATATGAGGGGTCAGGGAATGAAGAATGACATGGTTTTATTTTTGGGTTATTACCAACTGTGCTATTCCTCTCTTTTAAACCAAAAAGAGCCAGGATATAGGTGGGAATGCTGTGCTCTTCGTGCTGTCATGTCATCATGGATATTGTGTCTCTGGTGTACAGATTCCTTCCTTCCATCAAGAATAATAAATTCCTTCTTTTGTGGATAATGCAACACTGTCTCTACAGAGAAGGACTGAATTAACATTTCCCTAATGGGATTTTCCTTATCTTCAGCTTCAACATTGGTATTTTATGGTAATGTGCACAGACAGTGTCACACCCTCCGCAGAATTTAGTTCAGCACAAGTCATATCATGACTTGAGTAGATGTTTGACCATTATTGTTTAATATACAAATGCTGGTACAGAAAGAAGCCTAAACCAGCCTGCACTGAGCAACCTCCTGCAAGGCTCTGCAAATCCAGGCAGCAGGACTTTGGGCAGTGGTCTTTCCTATCAACAGAGGGAGGCAGTGAGAAGTAGTTCCCCTGGTGAGAACATTACATTGGGCAGTTCAACCTACTGGTTTGGTTTTTAGGGAAGACTTGAAAAAGGCTTCTCTAGAGATCTATCAAAAGTATGCAAAGACATTACAAAAGGTGCAAATTTAGATTTCCATCTTTTAATTGCCTGCAAGCAGAAAAAAAGTGAAAAATTTTAAAATCATATTCCTAGATCAAGTTCTATTATGTATTTCCAGCATGGTTTAGGATAAAACAAGCTGTAATGTTTTTAAATTAATAGAAACGACTTCATTTTTTAAAAGATTTTTTTGACTGTAATTAGTTTTAACAGATAGAACTTCTCTGAGTCCAAGTCTCCTTCTGCACAGCTCCACTGCCCTCTGTGCACCCGTAGAACCTGTTACAGAGTCTGTGCAAGTGTTTACAGATAAATAAATATGTAACATGCGAATCATATATTTTAAAAATCTTGATATATCTGATTCCTCAGATTAGAGATTTAATGGTCTAAGAATCACAGGATCTGCCCCTCTGAGGTTTCCCTTTGGAATGTGCTCCTTTTGGCAGTCAGACAGGGAGAACTTTGTCAGCCTTCATAACACATTGCAAAGCCAATCACTTCCACCAAGACTTGGCTGCACAGCACTAAACAAAGGCTTATTTTTCTAATCATTGATTTGTTTTCTGATGGATGGTTAATTGGAATAGTCCTGACCATTGTGGGCAGTTATGAATTGAAGGATGTTTTATGCACGATGCACCCAGTGCTACAGGAGTGCGCAGATCGTAAATACTTCTTAAAAGCCCACACAGATAATAAGGGAATTCAAAACATGGCACAACTGTAGCTGTAAACTGAAGCAGCAAAACACACCAATTACTCTTTGATAGCTCTATTACTTTGGTTTCTAAGACCACATGTACACATGCACGTATTGATTAGGGATAAATTACTGGCTTTGCATTTTATGTGACCTGTAGAAATGGGCAGTGTCCCCCTGCCCCACAAATAAATGGACTGTGTTTCCCAAGAACAGGATTAGAAAAGGAGAACACTGTTCAAAGATGAAAGGGGCAGATTGTTTTAACAGACTGATTTTATTCTTAGCAAAACAACCCAGCTAAAAATTAACTGCACATGAGGAGAAATACGCTTTAAATACTACAGAGCTGTTTCATGATTCTCCCTTAAAGCTGGGAAGATTAGTGGGCATTTGCAAATAGACTCTTCTGTAGAAATTCAGATCCTATTTACCTGTCCTAAACTGGTGGATCATATAACAAGGCCAATTCTAAGGAAGCAGAGTCTGATTAACTAAGAAGAAAATTAACAGATATTGGAAGTAATCTGAAGGGGTATCTCTGATTTTGGTCAACTGCAATCCAGAATTTAAAGATAGGATACGGAAAAGAAGATTAATGTTGGGTAACATCCTGTTGTCATTAGCAAGGGCCTAATCCTTCAGCAATAACCTAAACTAAATAAAAACCTACCAGAAGTCCATCAGGTAGCCAGAATATTATCTTTGGATAAATTAATTTGTTTGTTTGTTTGTTTAAGAGGGAAAAAAATATACAATGGACATGCTGAGTGACAGCCATGACCCAGGAATTTAGGAACCTTCTGAAAATGTTCCTTGTGCCCTATTTTCATTCTCAACTTAGGTAGGCAGTTTTTCTTTGGACATGAGTGAAAATTTTATTTACATACAACAAATAGCCAGTTTCTTTGGATGACCCCAGTAACCATAAATGTTCTTCCTCACTCGTCCTCTCTGAAATCCAGGAAAGTATGCTGACTCAAGAACTTCTATTTTTTTCCCTAAAATGTGAATTATCAAATGTGAATCTATTATGTTACAGTAATGTCTATTACTGGTTTAATTTTTTTTTAACTGGGCCACTCTAAATTTGACTCTTTGCTTCATTTTCATATATGGATAATTTACTAGTCCTGAAAGAAGCTATTTTGGCATAAGGTGATTTATTTTTTTCCCTCCTTGTTTTTCTTTTTTCATCCCTTTACAATGGACTTGAGTCATGTTGGATGGAAACTTCTCCATTGTATGTGGTTCCGTGGCTGAAACAATTTTGTGCTTAGTTTCAAGTGGCCATATTATAAATAGAAGCCACACCACTTTTTTATGTGGGCTGGTGTATTTTTGTATCTTAAAGCATGATGATATATTTGAAGAACAAATTAGTCATTCTGCCTCAAGAACTAGTCTGTCTGAGGTATGCCACAAAATTGTTCTCAAATTGTTTACCTGGTGTGGAGCCTACTGGAAGTAAAAACAGATTCTTGATTTAGGCTTGGTAATTCCTGTATTACAGTTTGGCTTATTCTGTTCCTTAATTGATTGCCGTGGAGCTGTGCTGGTCCAGAGCAGCAATACATCCTTACAGGTTATGGTCAGAGTGATTTTACTGTATTGTATGCACAACTTCTCTGGACAACCTGTTCTAGTTTCTTACCAACCTCACTGTAAAGAATTTCTTCCTTACATCCAATCTAAATCTACCTTCTTTCAGTTTAAAACGATTACCTTGTCACTACAGTCTTGGTTAAAAAAAGGGGCTTATAAGCCCCTTTTATGTGCTGAAAGGCCTCAACAGTGTTTCCCTGGAGCCTTCTCCTCTCCAGGTGAACACCTCCTGCTCTCCCAGCTTGTCTCCACAGCAGAGGGGCTCCAGCCCTCAGAGCACCTTTGTGGCTTCTTCTGGACCTACTCCAACAGGTCCATGTCCTTATGTTGGGGGTCCCAGAGCTGAAGGCAGCACTGCAGAGTGGAGTAGAGGGGGAGAAATCACTTCCCTTGACCTGCTGGTCACAATTTGGATGCAGCCCAGGACACAGTTGGCCTTCTGGGCTGCAAGTGCTCATTCCTGACTCATACCCAGTTTTCCATCCCCAAGTCCTCTTGGCAGGGCTGCTCTCAATCAATTCATCACCCAGTTTTGGTGATACCAGGGGACTGCCAGGGCCCAAGTGCAGGACTCTGCCATCCAGGTACCCCTGGCTGGCATCCCTTACCTCTATTGACTGCACCCCTCAGCTTGGTGTCATCCACGAACACTCTGAGGGGGCACTCAATGCCATTAATAAAGGTGTTAAAACAGCACAGACCCTCCGGGGTCACCACTTGCTACTGGTTTCCATTTGAACACTGGGCCGTTGATAACTCTGGGCACAGACATCTGCCCTAATATTCCACCCATCAAATCCATATCTCTCCAATTTAGGAGCAAAATTTTATGTTCTCAGAGCCTTTTACAAAAATACCATGCGCCCTGAAGTTATTTTAACCTATCAGTAAAATAAACTTCACATTTTGTAAGCATAGAAATGGCAACACAAAGATGATTTCCAAAGTTTGAAAGCCTGCAAGCAAGGCCAGGGGCAGAATTCTGCATCCCCACACTTCAGTTGCCAGGCCATACAAGATAACGTACGTGAAGTGCATCTATTTGCAACCTTTGGCACACGTTTTCCAGTATACTAAAAATATTTTGGGAGTTTTCTAGATTTCTAAGGTATTTACATATATTGCGGCACATATAAAAAAGATTATAATGTAATTAATTTCTCACAGGAACAACAAGAATCATTGTTTTAATGTTCTTTCTGACATCCTCAGGGCAAAGGTTGTCTATGACTGTGCTTATTATTTCCATGATATTTTACACATATGTAACTGAAAGGAAACAGTACAAATTCTGGTAATTCACTGCATCCACAGTTATCATTTCCTGGTAGAAACACATCAATACTTGCACTTCTCGATTATACCTGGAGACAATTTCATTTAAATATGACAAACTGATAAAACGTGTTGATAAGATCTTGTTGTACCAGGTGTTCGTATGGTTTTCCAGCCAATTTCTTTGAGGAAAATTTTGATCTTAAAATTATATACCAAGATGCTGCATTTTAAAACTAAAAGTTTCCTACCTGAGGCTGCTGAGTGGCAGTGGGTCTCTGAGGAGATGGAATAGGAGTTTTGGACAACATTTGGTTCATTTTGCTTACGACCAGTTCGGTTATGTGCTGCCTGTCTTCGGTCTGGTGCTCCCCGATCAGAGGCATTGCACAGTCCATGACCTGCAAAATGAATCAGCAGCTACAGAGGTGGCACAAAGGAAACTTCTCCCACAGCTGTGTGGAATGTCAGGTCATCTATTTCCTTAATTGTTTTTAACAGAAGTCAAAAACGAGCTGTAGAAATGGTATGTGCTGTATCAGAAAATAAAGCCTGAGTGCAGGACATGGGATAGCAGAGCAGGAGAGCAGCAACTTCGCAATGCCATCCCCTTCCAATCTTTAAATGAAATACAGGTTCAGTAGGACACCTGGGGATTTACTCTCTGGGGACTCCAGTGGGAAGCACTGAGTAGATAAGGAAAATTTCTAGGGCTGTTCAGTGATCTGCTGAAAATCTGAAGCAATTGTTTTTCTGTCTCAGCTACCTATCTAAAGGTTTTCTCTTTTTGTAGCTCATTCCATGTCCAGGAACTAAATTAGAACATGGAAATGCGAAGCAGAACTTCCAGCCTCCTAGATATTTGTGGGACTTTGTTAGGGAAGGCTGGATCCCTCTTAATTCATTAAAAAACTTATGTAATACCTTCTTATTATTGGTACCCTTTCTCAAAAAGTAGTGTGGCTGCAGTGCAGCTGATGCAGAGAAAAAGTAAGAGTTTCTACAAAGAAAGCAGGATAGCAGAGAGGAAAATAAAAATGTGCACATTTCCATTCTAAATGTGAAAGGTTAATAGTGTTCAGTGGTTATTTATTGCAGCGATTCAGATGAATAAAACTAATACTGAATTTCATCACTTCAGTGGGTTACAAACATTTGTTATTTCTACAGAATATTTGTTATTTCTTCAGTGTATCTACTTTTGGCACATCTCTGTTTGTTTCAAAGGAAATAAAAGCATAACCTAATAACCCAAATAATTATTCACAATGGCACTGGATGTTCTTATTTCAAACAGTAATAGGATTTAATTTACTTTTGAGAAACAGCAATCGTTTTCCCATGTGCATCAAGACTATTCAGAAGGAGATGAAGGTACGTCCATGTCACCTGCAGCCCTGTACTCTGGTGTTTTTCAGAGGGTGGATCCCAAGGGACTGAGGCCAACAATACAATCAACAATGTTAATAATTAATATCAGGGATAAAGGAGTCAGACCACAGCAGCAGTAACACACTGTATGGCTGCCATTGTATCTGATCCAGTGAGAGCCTTGGTACACACTGAGTCGTGTCCCTCTAACTCTGAGCCTGTAAAACGCTGCCATATCTCACAAGATTAAAATTATATACTGATCAATATATCAAATATATCAAATTAGAGATATCAATATCTCAAATTATTTCTATATCAATGTAGTATAGGCAAAGGCTGCAGCAGACACATTAACAACTTGTGCTGGTAAGAGAGAAGGTGGTGATGGGTGAAGAAGGACTGAATCATTAGTAAGCAGTGCTCTTGGGTTTTGCACAACTGGAGAAGGAGCAGTGAGTTATATAAGGGTGTTTTAGTACTTCCAAAACCACCCCTCCCGGTATCCCTTTGGCTTTATGCAGGTAAATGGAACAAGACTGAAAAGATTCAGTGGTCAGAACAGTGCTGATACAGGCAACTGTAAGTGCTTATGGCCAGAGAAACACCATAAACCTCCCTCACTCCTATCCCATCTCCAGCAGAAGGACCAGAAGGAGGGCTCTGCTCGTGGGAGGCAGAGCTATTTTGGCTACAGAGGTTGATTCCCACCTGTTTCTCCCGGGATGGGGGCAGTAGGAGGGGGGATGGAGCGCTGCCACACGCGCGGGGCAGCGGGAGCGGGCAGTGGGGTGTGCTGGGCCGGGCCTCGCCTGGGGAGTCCTTCGGCCGGAGGTTTGGTTTGTCCGCAGACCGGACAGAGCGGGAGCCCGCTTCCAGCCGCCTCCTTTTTGTTCTGCCCTGAGGGGAAGGTTTTTTTCCCCACCAGACACCTCGTGGAGGACGACTGAGAGAGACCGGCCCATGTCGGAGCGAGGTGCCGTGCCTTCGGGACTGCCTGTGGCAAAAGGACTCTGTCAGCCCTGGCCCCGAAGCCGTGGCGGCCGCGGGCACTCGCGGCTGCAGCTCTGGAGCCGCCCGGACAGTCCTGCCTTCGGCCTCTCCCTCCCCTTCTCCCCACCTGGCCCCCTCCGGGTTGCCGCGGGTTTTTCCCCCAGCCTGGGGGAATCGGGACTTTGTTTTGTTCTTCTTACAGTTTTGATTGCACCATTTGTTGTTTATTCGGATTTTGTTAGTAAAGAGCTGTTCTCTTCCTTTTCCACACTTCCACCTGAAGTTGCTTAATTTCTAAGTTGCAATCTTGTTAAACTGAGACACAAGTGTTTCTAGCAATTAGACACAAAAATTGGGTATATAAAAAGACATTTGGATTTAAAAGAACATGCATGTCCATTACAACACTGGAATGTAATCTCTCACTTTGCTCAGTGTTGGGAAAGAGCTGCATTGTAAATAATATGACCCTAACCTTGAGGTTTTCAAATTATGGTGAGTGCTACGGAAATTCTTACTGACTACTTTGATCCAAAAATGGCATTAGTTTGAAGTCCACAATAATTTCAATTATTCTTCTGTTTGCTCATTTACAAGAGACGCTAGCATTGTGTATGGACAACAGTATGTTGGCAACACTTGTGCTGGGATTTTCAGATCTAGGATGTCTCCTCTGAGCTTCCTCACAGCCAAAAGCCTTTAAAATAACCCAAAAGTAAACAATGCCATAATAACTGAACTCCAGAGCAAATGTTTCCCAAGAAATGAATGAATGGTTTTCCACTCCAGGGCCACATCAGCAACAGTGAAGAATTGTTTAATGAGTACACTGAAAGTTTCTTTAAAATTTACTGTATTTTTTTTTTACAATCATAATAAGTGGAACTTCCCCAGTGTTTTTAATTAATTGAGAGAAAAGTATTCAACCAATGTGAGTTATATTTCTGAAGAGGTAAAATGTAGGTTGTGTGGCTCTTGAAATACAAATCTTTAATACTAATTTCTGCTCAGTTGCTTCTATTTCTTCACATTGTCATAACACTTAAAGATCCACTGCATTGTATCACAAGCTGTTTCTTGCAAGCCTAATTGCCTCATGCCCGGAGGGAGGAGGCAGCCGAAGTGCCAGAGGCTCCGTGAAGTGTTAATAATGACTGAATATAGCATGTCTTGATGTTGGTGTTAAGGGCATTGGATGTTTAGTTGTCCACTGGAAACCATTTGATTTTCAGAGGGGGAGTGATATCTGTGGCCTAAAAATCTGCCCCCCTCGAAGGCAGGCTTTGATGGCAGCTCTTTTTGCGAATATACACTATGAGGTGCATATTAGCCCCCCTCTCACCCAGCATCAGTTATAGCTTTCACAGGTGTGCAAAGAAAACTTCCTTTTGTTTACCATCCACTTACACTAAAACAATTAGTTGGAAGGACTGTGAAATAAATTGCTTAAAATAAGGTCCTGCCAAAGGATTAGACAGGATTAAGATCTGGAGGACTGGGTTTGAATTTCTGGTTTGAAGTACTACTACAACTGCAAGTTCACACAATAACTTTTTTAGGCAGTCTATTTTCATTCCTAGTAAAATAATTAATGACAGTTACCACGAATCAGTAATGTTTTACACAAATGTACCTTCAGAATAAAAATATTTTGCTCCTGTGAGCACTAACAGGACTGTCCTGCTGACATTTCGCCCACTTTAAAAGACTTAACAAAGTTTAAACATATACAATGCACCCTGTTTATAAATAGTCTATTTACAGCCTGTGCTAGTTTTAAAACACAATTTTAAACCAGCCACTTTTTAGTTCAGTACATCCCACTAAGAGGATTTCATAGGGAAAAAAAAGACATCTGTAATTTATAAAATCAAGTCTGTTACTTTTGCAGATGCCAATAAAAATATGGGTCACTATGAATTGTGGTCACTTCATCCATATCACTGTTTAATTTATATGCATTTCAGTAGCCAATTCTATGGATGAATTTCTCTCATCACTCACAAACTGACTGGATTTATTAGCAGTAGTGACAGAACGTACAGCAGCATGTTGAAGTCAACACAACTCTGTGACAAAGTGAACGACTTTTCAGTGCCAGGATCTTTTAGTGAATTAGTCAATTTAAAATGTGAAATCTAAAATTTGGGCTGCAAGACTGAACCTGGCACAAGAAAGAGAAATGATGTTTAACTCTGATGAATAGGAAAGGAAATGGGATGGGATTAATAAAGGACCCAAAGCAATTATAAGATATCAGTAATTACAAAGGGATCATCATGTTTGAGGGAGAAACTCCTCTGCCACTGCCCAGACACAGCTCCATTGTATCATGTGTTTACCACCAAAGACTCGGGATGTCTTGGTCAGAGTTTGAGGAAAACCCAGCCCAAATAGGAAAAACCTAAGAATTCCAGAAGGTAGGATGATTGGTAAGTACACAGGGAGGAGGAATTAATTTTGTTGTGAATCAGGGTCATTTTGAAGGTCTATGTTTGAGAGTGGGAGAACTGGGAAAAAACGTTTGCTCTCTGAATAAGGGCAGCTGGATTGTGTGATGTTACCACGTTACCCATGTGTTATTCTTCTGTGCTGCTTTTGTTGGACCTGGATGTCTCCGATTGTGGTGATGACATTTTGACTGTAAAGGCAGAGGCCAATACAGATTTTAAGAGTTCTGAGTATAGGAAAGTCACTGACCTAAAGAAAAACTAATAGTTTGAGGAGGTTATTTAAGACTAAATAGGACTTAGAAGAGATGGTGTGATTTCTGAGAAGTGAGGGAGTGACTGGATGTGAGGTAATCCCAGGGCTTTCCCTGAGGTCTCCATAGCAGATGCAGAGATAATTTGTCATGGGAAATGTAACCACACCTGAGAAGTCGGAAAGGGATAGTTCAGAAAATCAGTGGTGACTGCCTGGAAACTTTTACAGACCCTCCTGTAGTGGGTGAATAACAACATCTGCAGGAAAAATAAGAACAGCTGGGAAAGTGCATCAAGCACTTCTAGATGAAGGATCCAGTGCCTACAGATTTATTGATATGGTCTTGATTTAATCTGGAATGAAAACAAACCAAGCCAATGATTTCTACATTCAGTCAAAATCTCTGGATGACGCTGAATTTGTATGTTGTGAACTCATGCAACTGTAGCAAAAAAGAGGTAAAACTATGTAGGAAATGCAGTTAACATATCTGAGAAAAATAGAAGCACTTCAAAGAGAGTATGTGAAAGGGATTGTTTCAATCTATAAATAACTGTTTTAACATCACACGAATTTTACCTGTATTCACCCCCTTATTGACAAAGTGGGGTTCATTACTTACGAAAGAAAACATTAAACTGGTCGCATATAAGAAGTGCTATTGCTGTCAGTCTGAAATTTAAAAAGTTACAGGTATTTTGGCAATACATACAGTACACATAAATATGATGTCTTAAAAAAAATAGTGAATAATTATTCTTAGGATGGAAACCAAAATATTAATGTTATTGATGCAGCACAATAATTATTGCTCCATTCAAAAGCAAACCAGTGTCCTAGAAAAACATATTTGCCCCCTTCATTAACTATGTCACTAAATACACTTCATTTACTTTTCTATCTAAAAGAACAGCTGATGTCATTGTTTCTGGAATGATGTCTGGAAAATTTCAGCGGATAAAATATGCTATTTCCAAAATGTAAATAAGGCCATTGAATAAACGGATTTTTTCTATCACATGAAGCCCACATGTGAGGGAATCTACTAATGAATTCAGCAGGATAAACATGGAAAAAATCTTAATTTAATAGGTTGGGGTTTTTTTCTAGAATCGTATGTACCTTCTTAGCCTTTTCTTATGAAGTTATATTAAGACCTATTAGGAATAATTAAGTTACATTAAGTAAATAAAGCAATGTTCTTGCTTTGGAACAATGTCCACAGAGATGTGGTCTTAATTATAACCGATTTTATACCACCAAAAGTGTAATTTAGACTTCTAAATGTTCAATATTTCTTATAGTTCCAGATCATAAATTATGAGAGACTTCTGACTTTATCAGCTTGGATTTAGTTCCCTTCCTAATCTGAACAGAAGATATTCCTTAACGGCTGGAAAGACAGAAGTAAGTTTAGTTTCCGAGCACTTGGCAGGAAGCATTAGAGGCTCGTGCTCAATAAAGTTGTGCCAAAGCACAACTTCACATACAATTACATACAAATACAGTTTCTTAATTTCTTGTACTGGTTTATTGGTGGCTGAAAGTTTTCTTTATGAAATCCAAACTGTTTTCATCTTTCTAGGTCACAAACCACTTGGAACCTAATTTTAATTTAGCTCAGGGTAAAATGAAACAAGTAGAAATAAGACACCTGCTGCAGCCACTCACCCATTCAATTTTAAGCAAAATTTGGGAGACTGCCTGTGAGGCCACTGTAAAGGATTCTCTTGCATTTGTTCTTCTTTACTGTGTTGATCACCATGATATGAGCTTTTAGTTTCCCAGGGGTCTGGTTTTCCAAGAGTGAAACAGGAAAGATAATATTCAGTGGAGTCAGAAACATAAACAAGGGAAGTATCTGTTCCTTCAAGTATTGAAACTACAGCAGGGTTAATTTAAGAATGGAAAGATGAAAAGTCTGTCTTATATTTAAGAAGTTAGAAGTTGAATGGACCCTAATTTGAAGTCTTATTAGGAAGAATTGGGGAGACAGTTAAATATGTTGTGTTAATAAATGTGTTAATAAGAATCTTGTTTCTACAGCTTGGCATGATGATGCTTGGCAGCTGAGTGTTCCCACTGAGGGGAAAAGACACTATATTAAGAGATAAAACAGAATAATAACTTGGCCCTCCTCCTGATCAACCTGACAGCCCCTCCATTGATCTGAGTGATTCTTTAATTAGTTCATTGGTCTCTACTAGGAGTTTGGATACAGCTCCTTGGAGTAGGGTAGGAACAAAGAACCACTGGGTTCTTTTGGAGAAGGCAGTTTCATTCAAAGAACTGTATTTAGAAGACCATATTCTTTAAAGGTCAAAGTTACCTCTTAGAGCCCCCATCAAAAAAA